>CM050325.1:153066270-153466270 GCA_027475135.1 Bactrocera correcta
AATAAGAAAATTAAATTTACAATTTGTAAATTCAGGAAATTCTGTTTTAGATGTTGTAGATGGTAATTTTACAATAACAAAATTTATTTGCTTGAATAAGGGCTACCTTGGTTTGCTTGCCTTCGTGGTTACCCTTACTCGAAATTTCCATGGGTTTTATGTTTCCATCCTTTAACATTTATAATCTCGTCTTATGGACATATTTTAATTTTTTTAAGCCAAAGGAAAAACGTAGCTTATCTGGAATCCCTAATAATAAAAACATTAGTCCAGTCTTTTATTGGTTTCTCCAAAGGGTTTTCGTGCTACATACGAGTTCCATATTAAGATTTATGTTTGTGAGTTTACATGGAAAAATATGTTTAAAGTATCGAGATTTTATTAAATTTCAAATTTGGATTTTGGGCAGACTGGAGTGAACTCCAAGGGCTCCTGCTCACCTTGGTATAAGAATTAAGTTTCCGGTAAGACTTCGTAGCTGAAACTACTACCAGTAGAGCTTCCATATAGCTCTGGACTGGTGAACCTACACACACATCACATACAGACACCACTCATACAAAAACTAACCCTAATTCCCAGCTAAACGTCTTCGCCGCTTAAACAATTCACACCCAAATAAACCTAATTGTTCGGTATATCCGTTTAGTGGAGATCACTCTACCCCAGCCCCACAAGAACAACCCGACCTATCAGATAGATTCCTCTGATGCAAAAATGCATTCAGAAGCCCATGCCCCGTGAGCTGAAAACCCAGAAGTAAGACAAAATCTGAAGTCTGAGTTATCCTCAACAATCTCAAAGTCCCGAATGTACTCATAAGTTACACGGCCGTAGGGCTCTTGTTCCAACGTTCTTGCCACCTACAGCTAACGTTATCATCTGGAAGCCTTCTGCTCCCTAGATATCCCTACCTCTCTACATCATCATCGGAAATCCTGACATTCCGAGGCAATTACACAAATAAGCCAATGCGACAGCACGCTGCCTGACAATCAGATCAAGAGAGGTGCACTTAACAAAAACAGACATACAGACAAGCATATACTACACTGAACTGAGAGAAGTTTTTGAGATCCCAAGGCAGTCGTGGCAGCTTCCCACCATATAGGGCTCCCTAATTGGCACATGCCACAAACAAGCCACGATATATGGTGCGGACAGCACGACTTCCGAGACCCCAATCACTCCTCAAAATGCGTAGTTTTTTCCTACGGTAGCGTGTAGTCGCTCTTTCACATTCGCCAAGTGTGGAGTAAAACACATCCTTTTACTCAGTGTCAGAAATCCCACCTCTCCCCTCCCCAGATATTTTATTTGCGTCACCCATTTGCTGACCCCATTCACCCGGATAATCGGTGCACGAACCGGCGACAGTTTGCCCTCAAGCAACATTGTCACTCTTTTTTCCATTGAAATTGCAATTGAAAAGTAAAGTCCTTTCTCGACGAACAAAGACCAAATAATACAAAGGGCACTCATTATCCCCGTCCTGCTATATGGTGCTAAGATGTGGACGATGATAACATCTAATGAGTCGGATTTACGAATTTTCGTGTGAAAGCTTCTGCGAAAAATGTATGACTCTTTGCGCATTGCCAACGGCCAATATTGCATTCGATGGAACGATAAGCAGTACAAGATATACGACGAAATTGACATAGTTCCGCGAAATAAGAAACAGCGGCTACACTGGCGAAGTTATGTCGTTCGAATGGTTGAAAACACTCCAGCTCAAAGAGTATTCAAGTGGCTCCAAACTGTAAAAAGGAAGAACGAGTGGCGCGTACTGGTGTTTACGCCAATAAAGAAGAAGAAAAAATGTGTTGTGATTTTCTTAAATTTATATAGCGTTCTAGAGACACTTTTTGCGCTCTAAAGATATTTGGTTTACTCTTTTTAATCCATCTAGTGGGTAGCCAAAGGCTTTTTAATCTTCGAAGAAAGCTTTTTAATCTAAAAAGCTTTTATGTTCCAATGCTTTACTTATTCTTGTTGTTTTATTTAACCAGCAAGCTGAAAATTTGAAAAATAAACTTAACTCAAATGAAGTACCCAAATCGCTGTCAGCCACTCATACCACTCATGAAAGCTGGAGACGACGACAAGCAGACGCAAGCACACTTGCCGGCTTTAAAAAAGCAACCGCTAGTTAATTTTGCAACGCATAAATGCAACTCATTAAGAATTCTGCTAGTAAGTGTGCACACAGAGACATGCAGGCATGGTTTCACGTTTGTATATACATATGTATACTCTATGCTTGAGCATAAAACGGTAAATGCATGCTAGCAGGTCACATGTTTTACTTAACTCTAACTCTCATCATGTACGTGGTGGGCGCATATTTAAGTGACTCTAAGTATGATTATACAAAAGCTAAATTTGCCTCAGAATAAATAAAAAACTCTCCATGCTTGTATATATATTTTGATAACTATGAATAAAGCCAAAGAACTTTCATAGCGGACACACATATACCTATATTTGAGCTTGAGTTATCTTTTCTGTCTTCTGAACAGTACTTAATCTTTTTTATTTACTCAGTAAGGATTAAAGATCGGCAGTCAAGCTATTCTAGGAAAATGACTTGCTGTCAATAAGGCGTTGTTGGTAGAAACTTGAAGAGTCATTTCTAGGAAAATATATTTAATAGTTGTAGAGCATTCATCGGAAATTAACTCCATGGCAATAACTTTAACAGGCAAGTCGGAATCACTTTGCTTATTATACAAGGTTCTTTTGTTAATAAAAAGACGGGATTAGCCACAATATTACCGGTACTTAAGGGGCACATTCCGAGATACCATTTATCAGGGGCGCAACATGCTTTCTGTAAAGATAAGTCTGTGGATCCTGCCAGGCATAATCTTGGGACCTTCCTTGATATAGAGAAAGCTTTCAAACACCTCATTTTCAGTCTTCTGTGCGACAGAATGATCGAAACAGAATGGGGAAGCGCGTGCTTGACGAAATGTGAGTAGGGGAATCCCCGCGACCAGTATTCAAGTTCTATCTCCTCTTCTATGGATACTGGCCCTTAACGACCTGCTTAAAAAAATTGAAAATCGTGGCTGCAAGGTGATTGCCTATGCAGATGATGTAGCGCTTATGGTCAAAGAAAAGTCTCTGAGCACCGTTTAGGAATTCACGCAGGAGTATCTCAGTCATTACAAATTGGAAAGTCGTAAACGGTGAAGGATTTTAGAAAATACCACACTTGCAAGGAAACTTGGGCGCGTTTAACGGGCGGCGCTCTTCAGCAAGTGCGGTGCACTAAGGTCCGCCCCAACTGTGGTACTTAATGGCATCCTGCACATATCAGAGAATCTGGGTTCTTAAAAGAAAACGGGTCTGAACTTTTTACCGGATCACTTGAACCATGCAGTCGCCAAACCGAACTCTGTCGGCTTCTTTTCTACCCACAGCGAAATAGCAGGAAACTGTAAAGCTCATGAGCTGGAAAGAAAATGCACCCTAGAGCTGCTTTCGGTACAATGGTAGCGGATCGGTGCTTTCGTGTTCTCTTATGGTCTACTGCTTAATAGCAGGGCTTCTCGGAAGCTTGGTCAGTGCGCTGTCGCAAAGACTTTCTGCTCAAGATCGATGCCAAAAGATCTAGTGATCTCTTTGCCCTCAAAAATGCTAGTCTCTCCCTGTTTGTGATGCTTTTGACGGGCCATTGCCCTATTGGCGTCATTGAGGTAATGCTGAGAATATTGCCAGACACAATCCACAAAAACTGTATGGAAGAAGTAAGGTGGAAACAACTCAACAATTCCTTTTTGACAGTCTAGCTTTTGGGGGTGCCCCCCAACCTTTGGACATCCCAACGAACTTGCGGGAATGGAAATTAAACGCCTGTGCAAATTTGTATTGGCTACTAAGCATTTTGCCAATTTATAGTTCGAACACAGGTGTTCTTTTTTTCTATGGCATCACAAAGAACTACTTAAAGCAGTTCATCTGCGATCTTTGATCAGCCATCTAACCTAACCTAACCTACAATATTACTGGAGAGTTGATAGTCAATACTTCCATTAAGAAAAAATTTCCCTTGAAAATAGATTTGCTTTGGAAAAACCTACTTCCACTATGCATTTAAAAAAACCAAGAGTTTTTCATATAAATTGTATTCACAATTCATATCACATTCATATATAATACGAGTATAAAATTGTTTATTACCTGCAATTGAAAAGTAGAAGAGCTAATAGCACAGGTACTAATAGGCACTTGCACACTCTCGCTTTGCGCCTCTTTTCATTTCCGGCTCTTGTGCGAAACCCTTGCCACGTATTTGCACTTCATTAAACTTGTATGCCACCGAAGGATGGCTGAGACCTTGTGTGTTTGTGTGTGTGGAAGTAAATCGATTTGTGTTTTCATGTTTACATTTATATGTATGTAGGTATACATATATTGCGGGTTAATTTATTTGTGTAAACATTTTTAATGCACTAATTGAAAATATGTTTACGAGAAAATAGAAACGGAGGAAGGAAGTGGCTTTCGATTCGAGCTTCCGCGGGTTTCTATTTAATTTTTACTGTGGCTGATAGAAGATATGGTTTATAGATTCGGAGGAAGGAATTGGCTTAATAGTCAGTGTGGCTTGCAGAAGGTATGGTTTATATATTTCTTGATTTCCACCCACTCAAAACCTCCTCAAAATTTATATACTTTTAGTTGTACTTGTTGTAACAGAACATCGAAAGGGGTGTTGTCCAAATAAGCACACTGACACTTTATGAATAACTATATAACAACAGTTCTATCCTTTACTTAGTTCATTATAATAATATTAACTGAGGAAGGAGATGTACCCAAGGAAGTAAACATTTTTTCAGACAATTGTACAAGCATATGTACATACAAATATCTTTATTTGTCCATGAAAGTAGAAAGAACCAACAAGTTGTACTCTCAAACTCTCCAAAACAATGTGTGAATTGCCCCCCGCTCTTCATTTCACAAACATATATATATATATAGATACATATATTCATATGTATGAAAGTATCTAAAGTCCCAGTAATACTTGGAGAGCATCCTGTGAGTAATTGAATCTTATTTACATAAAAAAGAGGAGGAAGTTGGTGCACTGTTGTTCCTTTCGTTGTTGGTGCCGGCTTTAATGAGCAATATCCAAGATTAGGATGCGAGCACATATGAAGTAACAGTACCTAATTATATGCATCTTATGTGCAAAGCTACTCAAGGCGAACCCAGTGAGAAATACTGCCGAAATTTTAACGGGTTGCCTACCAAGTCTAGATTCCGGCGGGATAAGAGAATAAATGGAATAAATGGAATTTCGAACCAGCGAGTTGTATATTTACATACATACATATATGTATATTTAGGAATATTTTACGTTCGGAGCCCACACCGAAACCTGAATACCGGAAATAAATTTTGAAGCCGTTTTCCTTACAGGGCCAAGTAAGCCGTATCTGCACACCCTGTCACATTAATTGGCGTACTTTGTTGTATGAACACTCGCACATATTGTCTACAGGAAAATGAGTTTTTAAATACTGTTATTACTCAAGAGGAAAGTAAGTGCTCGTAAGTGTACGAGCTGGGCTCACAGGCAGCCGGCCTAGTAGGCTGAATGGTGCAGTACAATAACAGTAACGAGAGCAGAATGTATAGAAGATGTCCAAATATTTTTTGAAGGAAAAGGAGACCAAGTTATCTAATATGGCTTCATCTTTCGGAAGACACGTTGTTCTTTTTAAAATTTTAAAAGGTTGCCGTGTGGAGAAACGAATTGACCTTAAAAATTACAAGAAATTTTTCCCGAAAAAAAATTTTGTGAAAGTTTTAAGACGCCTGTAAATAAGGAATATACTACTTCGGATTGAATATTCAATTGAGGAGTAAAGTGCTCTCTCGACGAATAAAGGCCAATCTCTACAAGTCATTCATCATCATGGACCTGCTTTCTGGTGCAGAGCTACCGTCGATGCCAACATCTGATGACTTTTCGAGAGAAAAGTTCTGGGAAAGATTTATAGTCCTTTTCGCATTGGCAACGGCGAATACCGCAGTCGATGAAACAACGAGCAGTACGAGATATACGACGACTTTGACATAGTTCAGCAAATTAAGAGACAGTGTCTACGCTGGCTAGGTCAGGTCGTCCGCAACATGCAGCTCTTCGACGCAGTACCCATCGGAGGAAGCAGAGGAAGACCACCACTCCTTTGGAGAGACCAGGTGGAGAAGGACCTGGTTACACTCGGGAATTTTCAATTCGCGTCAAACAGCGAAATGAAGAACGACTTGCGCGTTGCTTTAAACTCGGCTATAACCAAAGAAGAAGAAAAAAGAAGAAGAAAAAGTTAGATGTACAGCCAGAGGTTGGAGTTCTTCCTCGCAATTACATTTTAATGAGCCTTTCATAGCATATTTGATTGAAGTTCTATTTATTTCTATTTATAAAACATAATAAGTATCAAAATCGAATTAATATAGAATATTACGTAAAAAGAAAAATAAAGATTTGGCTTCGTCCACATTTGTTGTTCTTCGCAAATCTATATTCGATGGGTACTTACCGTCGAGTGGCGCCCCAAATGCACAAGTAATTGCATATTTCGAGTGGAAGGAGAGGAAATCTGGAGAAAACAGCGGACGCTCCACACTAAATGGGGGCGGAAGCATGTGCTCGATGCCGCTGATTGCCGCGTCCACACAGCGGACACATATCCTTTGCGGAAAACTTTTAACTTTTTTCACAAAAATAAAAACAAAAACTTTTAATGGAAACTCAAAAAGTGCACTTAAATCAGAGTCAGACAGCGTGATCTTATGAAAGAGGCGGAAGCGCACGCACACATACCAGCAGGCAGCCTACACGTGCGAGGAATACATGCGTGTTGTGCGAGGCGCAGACGAAAGAAATGCAGCGCACACGAGCGCGGCAACGTTGCAGGAGGCAAGAGCATCGCGAAAACAATTAGTGCAATTCTTGATTGCATTCTTAAGCCAGCGCCACTGTTTGGGCATTAAAAGGCGGCAAACAATTCATTGAATTCATAGGGCCTGTGCGAAAAATTCATGATTTTCAGCTCCTGAGCTCCGAAAAATTTACGCTTCCAAACAAGCTTTAAAAGCTTTTAATGTATTTGTACTTTTGTTCCGTTAGGTCGCTAACGATTTCAACGCCGAATGTGCGGTCCAGAATATCAATAAATACAATTAATGCGAAGAATATAGCACAGTTTTTCGTTTTCACGTAATATTCGAACATTCGTCAGCACTCACACGCGCGCCTTCAGTGTACAGAGCTTGCAAAGAAAAATATAAGTTGAAAATTCGGCAACAGAAGTAGAGCGCGATCAAAAATTGAATGAAAATATCGAAAGCGAAAATAAAATGGATTGTTTATGTAGGTGTGTTCTAGGTTGGTTCTATCAACCTTGTGCTGCTATATATTTACGTAATATTGAGGAAAATTTTCGGGCGAAATTCAGCGTTGTGTGAAATATTCGCAGGCAGTTTACTCTGCATGTTCTCATACACATAACGGTGCAACTGCGGCGTTTCGCAAACAAGAGAAGTGTAAATGAAAGGGAAAGCATCGACAGAATATCGAGAAAATAGTGGGTCCTATAAAGAAGTAAATGCCGTGCCGCCAGCAAGCCGCCCAACCGGTGGCCTGAAAAAGCAGTCTTCTGCTCTACATCTGCGGCCGTGTGTGTAGCCACCTGAACACGATTTTGCGAATGTAAACTCACCAATGCAAGTGAAATTTTTGCTGAAAGAGTTGCTGAAGTTTTGATTCACCAAAATGGTTGCCTCATTAATCTTATGCAGGATGTGAACAAGGAGAAGGGACAATGCAATCTTGCGCTCTCGGAATTTTTGAAAATTAAAGCGTGTGAAGTATTCCGAGATGGCGAAGTTCAGCACTGAATCGGATCGGATATGTGAGGACTAAAACTTTTCTTCTTCATTAGCGTAGACACGACCAACGCGGTTATAGCCGAGTTTACAACAGCGCGTTAGTCGTTCTTACTTTTCGTTGTTTGGCGCCAATTGGAGATTCCATGTGTAGTCAGGTCTTTCTCAACCTGGTACTTTCAACGGAGTGTCTTCCTTTTTCTCTGCTTCCCCCGACGTCGAATACTTTCAAAGCTGGAGTGTTTTCATTAATTCGGACGATATGCCTAACCACACTTTCGGTCTTCCTCTGAATCTTTCTCTCGAAAACCCATGACATCGACTCATCAAATGTTATCATTGTCCATGCCTCTGTACCTTATAGAAGGACGAGGATGATGAGTGCCTTGGTGTTTGTTCGTCGAGAGAGGACTTTTCATCTCAATTGCTTACTCAGTCCGAAGTAGCACCTATTGGCAAGAATTATTTTGCGTTGGTACTGGTACCAAGATGGACGAAATTATTTACGACTTCGAAGTAATGACTGTCATCACTGATGTGAGAGCCAAGATGCGAGTGTTTGTTTGTTGACAGGAGGAATTTTGACTTGTTTTTCATTACCAGACCCATTTGCCTCGGTTTTAATATTAACTGTCTATTTTGTCGTACTAGTTTCGAAATGAGAAGGCATCTTCGGCTTTTCCACAAACTAGCTTGAGGTCAACACAACTTCTTTGGCTGCCGAAGTTAACTAAAGCTCAAGCTCACAATCTAGTAGAATCCATTTAACTATGTGTGTCCGTCCTTTGCGCTTTGCCTATGCTAAAATCATCATGCCAGCAGGTCCCACAGGCTCAGTGTGACTCATAATCGCAGACATAAAAGCAGTGAATATCCAGCGAACACGCACCTGCCGAGTGGGCCGTTCGGGAAGCAAAGTGCGGGGCTTAGGTGGTTGTTGTTATTTGTTTTTGGAGTTCTACATTTCATAAGTATAATTCGAAAGCACGTTATCGCCTATCGCGTGACAGATTTAAATTAGAAATTTTATCAAATATTTACGGCGGTTTAAGCGGCTGTTTCCGCAGAGCCATCAGCGCGTATTTAAGGTGAAAAGGAAGTTCTGTTAGAGATAACTGCGCGGCGTCTTTGACATAAAAAGCATATTTATTCGAATGTTGCGTAACTGCGTGATTCAGAGCCCTTTGATTCGCAGTGCGTCACTCGGCATTCGGCTGAATGGTTTTATGCACCAATTGAAAGCAAAACTTGAATTTGAGTGACGCAGTCGCAGAAAAAATGCAATATTTATTTTGTTATGTAACTAGTTGAAGTTCCACCTTGCTGATCGAGGGAGCACTAAAAATATGGACATAAGAAGTTTAGAAGCCTTTCGTTAAACTATTTTGTCAGCTATTTTACCTTTTCTGCAAGATTTACAAAATGTTTTCAAAACGATCACATTACTCACTGAACCAGAGATAAAAGTTTGTCAGACACATTTGATTCACTGCTTGCATTCGACTCACATGAAGTAAAAAATATTACAACAACATAGTAGTCCAGTTAGAAAACTTCCGCTTAACACTTATACACACTCACCCAATCACATACTCACACCATGAGTACCTATGAGATCTGGCAATGCTTGCTGCTATACTTTTTCCATAACTGTTTTCTATTTCTGTTCGCTAATACTCGACACTCTAACGCTTAAGTTACCCCTGTGTCCGGTTTGCAGTCTTTTTTGCTCATCCCTTTTATCTCGCGGGGAATTGAAACTTTTTAAGCGCCAATTAAAAGTTTTCAGTTTCGCCGGCGGTTTTTGTTGTCGCATCAACAACCGATTCAACTGCTTGCCGCTGCACATTTGTGGCCAATAAATGCTATTTCATTTTTCAGTGGAAATTTTTTGTATCGATTACGGCTTTCATATTTTCTACCTTAGTTTTTCTCCGAACCGATATTACTAAAAATAAATCTTCTTCCAAAGTTTAAGATATTTTCAAATTAAATTGTTTTAAAATGAACCACGACTTTGAAACTTCTAAAATATTTCAATTTGTGTTAAAAAAAGCATTTGCTTTAAGAACAATTCCAACGGTGGCTCTTGAACTGGTACTAAACATGCCACCTATAGACCACTGCGCTGAAAACTGCGAAACAAAATCGGCGGGACGACTACTGGTTGCAGGAGAATTTACATATAGAACCTTCGGGCATAGCTCGGTGGGTTATGGACTCTGAAAGAAGGTTCAAAGCAAGCATAAAAAAATGCCTGGCGTAAAGTATGTTAGCTACGCGCAGCACTTTAAACATCTATACGGATGGCTCCAAAATGGACGATGGATTTGGTGCCGAAATATATTGTCCAGGGTTAAGCATAAGTCAGTCTTTTATGTTGCCGGACACCTGTAGTAGAGTATATTTCAAGCTGAGGTCTTTGCTTAGCGAAACCGCGGAGCTTACTTGAAATGTACCTGCAGCCAAATCCATAGTCAACATCTATGTAGACAGCCAAGTAGCAATAAAAGCAGTAACCTTGTATTGCGTATTGGCCAGAAGTGTCTTGGGATGCAAGTTGGCAGTGGGAAGTGTTGCCAGAAGTAAGCAAATTCACTTCTGCTGGATGCCAAGCCGCAAAGACATCGATGACAATGAAATTGTGGACGATATTACCAAGAATGGTGTACGGCTAACACTCGAAACCGTGATCAACATTGTCTATACGACGATCTTGACAAAAGCATGGTAAAGAAAATCAAAACACGATGGAACGAGCTACCTGGGTGCAAAACGGTAAAAGTTATGTGCAAAATGGTAAATCGGAAGCACCAAAAATTCCCATTGTCACTGGATAGAAGAGACTGTAAGAACATTATGAGAATACTAACTGGTCGCTGTCTGGTGGCGACACACGTTCGCAAAATGGGGCTGACAGATCGAGAAGACTGCAGGAAATATCTAGAGTAGCATACCAGGGAAACAATGAAGCATCTCTTGTGCACTCCTCCCGCATTGGCAAGACGACACCGTAAGCTTTTGGAGTCGTCACAGTATGATAGACTGGAGGAGGTATCGATAGTGAGGTCGCAGAGTCTGTTAAAACTCGCGTCGAATGCAGGCATCTTAAGGGATACTACTCCTCTTGGATCTATCAACAGAATACCATCTGGAATTGCAAAGGACCAAACTGGTGGTATGCGTGTCTTATTGGTCTACCTCATTAACCTAACCTGTGTTAAAAAAAGAGTTTTGGAAAAAAAATTGTCTGTTCATTAAGGCAATGGTATTCCTGGCACTGTTGATATAGGAAATGGCTGGGTTAATACAGTTCTAACTGGTCGAAAACTTACTTAGTGCGTACAAAAAACTATCAGTATCGATACCTGTGACAAATGACTTTTCTATGTCCTTTTAATCAGATAATTGTTGAAAGTGATTATAGGAAATTAACCTGTGAAGTGTGTTGGAGTTTCCATGCAGCCGAAATTAACATTTCTTCTTGCTCTGTTTATACTTTCAAACGGTTTCTCTTGCATGAAAGTCAATAAAGACTCCAAACCAAATACTTGTGTTCGCCCGAGAGGCATTCGAAACCAAAAACATCTCACGGCAATTAAATGCTTCATCCATCTCAATTTGCTATACAAATTGCTTCCTAAGAACTATCGAAACTCTCCAACCACGCCAAGGATATTTATCCGGTTAATGCATAAATATTTCATTACATTTCAAATTTGCCAACAAATGTCTAACAATTAATTTACCGAAAAGCAAACTGCACCGCCCGAACGCCCGAACGCCCCGGCATAGCGGACTTTACACAACTGCTAACAACACTCTTCGCAATCATTGTTTCACATTGTTTGCGCTCACTCATTCATACTCTTGTTTATGCATATATATTATACATTTAGTTAGGATTCTGGCATTCTTGGCGGTAATTTATTTGTGCGATAAAAAGCAGTGAAACCCTGAAACAATTCTGCGCGTCTAATGCTGCGCTGCCTATCAATCAGAGCGGTAAGCAGCCAACGGAGCCGGGGCACCGAGTGCTAAAAGCGATTTATTGCCAGCTACGCCAGCCGAAATACCCCACTCCCTAACAAATAGTATATGAACATGCTTAGCGGTACATACGAGCGCCACGAGGGCCGCGAGGGCCTTTCATAAACATTTCATTTCCAATGTTTTGTGCACTCAGCCAAGCAATTTGGATATTTCGCTTTGCAGCGCTTTCATTCGGAGCGCTCTGTGTGCAGGTAACTAAGTATATTCAAATTTGTATATTTATTAACACCTGAATAAATGCAGCACTGTTGCTGATTCTGGTGCTGGCAACGTGAATGGACAGCTCAGTGGAAGGGTGACCACTGGGAAAATATTAGAAGCGGATAAAAGCCCTCAAGCGCGCAAATTAGAACTGTTTATATATTTGGGGCAGCGCTGCCGAAACTGTGATTCTACCCTTCTGGCGCTTCCGCTGGTTTGAGGGAAAGTAAATTATGAGAAATAAATGCAAAAATATTTGTATTAAAGCAGCTAAAAGCGTTATTTAATGAGAGCATTGCAGTTAGTTGAAGAATGTTGAATGCTGAAGTTGGCCGTTGGAAGATTTATGGGTTTTTTCCAGATTGGACAATTAATTGCAAAGGGGCGTCTAATTGGCGATGGTTACTTTTGAACATTCGAATATACTCGTATAAATCATTAAATATGTATTTACGAACAGGCAAAAAATATCTAAGAAGCAGACTTTCTCCCAATAAAAAAATGAAAAACTCAACAACAACTTTTTGTTTGATTAATTTTCTGCTTTAAGCACATCACTTAAAGCAAACGACTCAACATAAATTATTAAATGTCAACGGAATTTAAAATTTTTATTTCGAAATTCAGAAAGCTCGCCGCCGTCTATATAGCTTCCGTGCTTTAGCTAAAAAATTTCACTTACTCAGGTGAATGACAAATGTACCTCATCGCTCCCTCTACTTTCCTTTGCTTGCAGCTCACCTTTCCTTTTTTGATGGTTTACGCTCAAGTAACGCCGACGACGACGAAAATGCCATTACGAGCTTTTTATGTGGGCCAATAGGCTTTTGTGGCACAGCGCCATTATTTTGCCAACGGCGCCGACTGTTGCTTATCGTAGACTTCAACATCTCTATTTGCGCCGTTGCAGACCAATGTCCTTGCCAGCTTGCACTTTCGAATTCGCTTTCGTGCTATTTCCCGCCACCTCACCTCCACTTTCGCTTATGAAAGCTGCAATGCTCGCAACTGAGTGAGTCTACTTTGAAATTGTAAGTGTTGAAATTACCTTCCTGCTAATGGCGTTGTTAAATTTATTGCCGAAAATTCACTGCGTATTAGCCAGTCTCACTCACACTTCCATCACTCTAAAATGGCGTAACCAGAAAGGTAGCCGGCAAGTAAGGTTGTGAAATTGTAATACTCTGATATGATAGAGAGTGACGGGTCACTCACCTCACATTCATTTAATATTAAATTTCCATTTATGAACTTCATATGTTTATAACTTTCGCTTTATTAGTGCTTTATTGCACTCATGACTAAATGTTAAGTATACGCAATGCTGTTCGGCGAGTTTTGTGGTAAAATAGCCTGCCTGAAATGCACTTCGTTTAATTTAGATGTGTTCGAACTCAAGTGAATTAGTAAAATAATAGTTTATTAAAAACCTTTGGAGCATATAAATTCTTCTAAATCTGGTATTTCCTTTAATAAGACTTTAATAGGCAATTAAACCCAATTTTTTGCAATTATCAGAAGCTGTGCTTGAAATACTTTTGCTTTAGTTAAAGACTATTTAATTTTAAGCTTCAATTCTTACACAGATTATCAAATACTTGCTTTAAGCTTATTTAAATTGAGTGTAAGGCGCAGAACTAGCTCAGGTATCTGCTATGTTAACACCGAAATGCTTTTAATTGAAATCATGAAAGCTAAATTGAAAATAATTCAGTGAGATGTTTTACTTTGCTGCAATATTTAAATTCGGCTTGCTAATTCTTTCCACTTTTTGTTGGCGGAAGCAGCTTTTGCTATTCAAGTGCGAATTTAGCGAAGCAATTAAAGTGGATAAACAAATTAAATGTTAGCAAACGGGTGAATTTAAATAAGCTTAAGGAGAATTCGGAGTCTGCTGAGCAGTTTGCTTTTTCAACAATTTGCAGACACAGTCGAAACACAGGAGTGTTAAAATTTAAAATCGTAGTAGTAAATAAAGCAGCTTATAGCTGCGTTGCCGTTTTGAATTCTGCAACTATTTTGGATTATATTTTGTTACAGAAAGGCTTATTTTCAAACCAGTTAACTAGAAGAGGTTATATGAAGCGTCTCAGCCTGCGCTTTTCACTTTCAAGTCACAAATAAATTTGCGTTCAAATAATTAGACCATAATTAAAAAAAGGGGTTAATTCAAAGGATTGTGGAGAGTTGATTCGGCGCCGTTTGCAGCGACTTGGAACTGACGTACGGAACTATTTGGTTCATTTTACGTCGAGATCTTAAATTTAAAGATACACAATTCGGTTTGTGCAAGAGCTAAAGCCAATCTACCTTTTCAAAAGACATCGTTTTGCTCTATGGACTCTTGAAAAGTTGCAAGGGGATCCGACGTTTTCGTGCAAAATTTTGTTCAGCGATAAGGCCTATTTCTAGCTTAATGGGTATGTGAAGAAACAAAAATGTCGCTTTTGGGATGAAGACAACCAAAGCTGTCGTATCAATAAAAAAAAAAAAAAAAACAATGGTTTGGTGTGGTTTGTGGACCGGTGGAGTCATTGGTCAATTAATTTATTGAAAGAATACTTCGGTGGGAAGATACTTTAACGTTTTGGGCCTGTCGTTTGGCTACCAAAGTCGCGTGATATCACGTCATTTGACTTATTCTTGTGGAATAAGCTAAAATCTATGAATACTGTTTCTATCAGCTTGCAGCAAACACAGCCAAAAATTCTGAAAGAAAAATGATCTTCCCTTTTAAAGAGAGATCTTCTAAAATTTTTACTTTTCTTTAAAAAAGTAGAGAACCTCGATATGGATCACCCTTTAGAACCAAAAAATGTATTGCGAAAAAGTTTTTTCGTATTTCCAATCAAACTTCAACTTTTTTTTATTTATAATGAACTTTAGTGAACGAAATTTATGTATACGATTTTTCCGCTAGAAACATTATTCTATTATTGTAAAACTTTTCTAGTTTCCCGACGAAAAAATGCGACAAGTGATTTTCACAGGCTTCTTTTGAAGCCAACTTTACTTCATTAAGGCAGTTCTGCATTGACCAAACCAAATAGTATTTCGATGGTGCAAGGTCAGCACTATATGATGGATGCATCAAAACTTCCCAGCCAAGCTCTTTCCCGTTTTTGCCGAGTTTTTTTAAATGTGGGTGGCTTAGAGTTGTCCTGATGGAAGACGAAGTCCTTCTCTTGATCAGTTCTGGCCGTTTTTTTCGATTATTTGCTTCAATATCAAATGTAAATCGCAACAGTAAAATGTAAAATCAATCGTTCGGTCAGGCTGGAGCAGCTAATAGTGAATGATTCCTTTTTAATCCCACGAAACACTCAGCATAACCTAATGAGGCGTCAATTCTGGTTTTGCAACCATTTCTTGAGCTTTAGCATGCTTGGGTCATTATCTTTTCGGCACATTATTGTCGTATTTGACCCACTTTTCGTCTCCTGTTACCATTCGCTTCAGAAATGGTTTTATTTCGTTTCAGCAAAGAACCGCAGATGTTAATTCGGTCCATTAAATTTTTACAGACAAGTCATGTGGTACGAAAACATCGAGCTTCTTTTTGTAGCCAGCCTTTTTTTAAATGGTTCAAAACTGTTTGGTGATGAATATTAGGTTCCTTAGCGATGTAAGTGCTGCTTATGTGACGGTCCTGGTCAATCTTTTCCATAATTTCATCGACTTTTTCAACGATAGATCGACCAGAGCGAAGTGCATTTTCACATCGAAATTTCCTGAATGAAAGCGAGCGAACCATAGTTGTGCTACACGAACTAATACAACAGCGTTTTCGTAAACTTCCAAAATTTCAGTGATGACTTGCGTGGCATTCTTCCCTTTTTTATAGAAAAAATTTCAAAATATAGCTAGATTCTTCAGAGCCCAACTACTATGAAATATGCTGCTGATTCCGGTGTATTTTCACTTATATTGTGAGATATGAATATAAATGAATTTTCTAGTTTCTCCTTAATTTCATAATAAGCACTCGTATACATGCATTATTGGTATGAATTTATTCGCACTTATTTCCAAATAAAAAATTAGTCCAACATACCCAGTAGGAAATCTTTCAGTCATACAAACTTATGTATTTAAACCTTAATGAATTCATTCAATAACAATTTATTTGTGTTGTCAAGTTAAGACTGCAATAGGTTTGTGAGTATATTTTCGAGAAAGTCTTTTCGTATTAAAAGGTATTTTGCTTTATAATTAAAGACACAAGCTGATACATCAAACCGGCTTTTTCTTGCTGGATTAATATATTGGATATTCCTTGTTTTCAACTTTACTACAATAAGGATGGTTGCATATTCATCTATAGAATATTTTTGAGTTGGAAAATTTCCAAATTTTTCTTACAGGCCTTTTGATCAAAGCTGCTAGTAAAACGTGTTCCATTTGCAGATTTTACCGTTATTTATACACCTATGAGAGTGTGTGCTAATATACACGCATGTACTACAATTTGCCGCTTTTTGGCGTTTGAGATTGGTTTGAATGCGAAATGAACGCCGCATAATGTTCGCTTTTATTTGTGGGCATGCCGATTTTCTCACGATTTGAATCATTTGTTACGGCGCCTTTATGGCAAGCTAATGGACTACTTAACCTTTTTGATGAAATCAAATTATAGCCGCGTGGCTTGTGGTGAGAGGAATCGAATTAGGCAAATTATTATTGCTGAAGCATGCTGAATCTATTAGACATTTTAAATACAACTGTATGGCATAAAATGTACAATATTGATGTATGCATTGAAGAATATTGATAGCAATAGTAGTGTTGCCCACTCTTGTCGACCTTACAATTGAAATGAAAAATTAACGATTTATTTCAAAGACTTATAAAAGGCATTTTCGATGGTTTTCTTTACTCAAACAAAGGCCCGCAAATTTCTGTCCATGACACTTTCCAATTACAGCAAGTCCATTAGACAAGAGCGAAGCACATAGCATTAAAAGTGAGAAAAAATGTTTAAAAGAAGGCTGAATGGTAGATTCAAGAACACCGAGAAAAACCGACTGAAAGTGACTGACCCTATTTCGCCAAAAGGCTTTGAGTAGATCCAAGAGTCAAAAGAAGCAAGCGTGTAAGCCAGTTTGATTGGCGCTAGATGAAGAGAGGCCACCAGAAAATACACATGTTGCATAATTTAGATATAAAAGAGTAGAAAATGCATCAAGATACATGGTGATAAAAAAGTATCTGGAAATAGTAAATAAAATGCAAAATTATTAATTGTTCATCAATATTTATTTTGTCGTCTTCAAAGTAATCCCCTTCAGACGTAATGCAATTATGTCAATGATTTTTCCAGTCCCCGAAACACTTTTTCATAAGCACGTTTTGGCTTGGCCTTCAGCTCCTCCAGTGAATTTTGTTTTATTTCTTTGATCTACTGAAAACCAGTTCAACGGAGCGGCAATTTCAGTTTCGAGAACAAGAACATCGTGTAAAATCCATGTTCTTCCACAATTCCGGCCGATGTTCCCACGCAAATCCCTCAATATTGTCAAATGAACTTCTTATTGACGTCTGTCCTTCTGGAACGAATTCATGATGCACCAAACCGCGAATATCGAAAAAACAATGATATTGATTTTTGACCGATGATTTTGAGATAACTGTTGACTTGTTTACATGTCAAACTCATAAGCCAACGTCTAATTTGCAATTATAATGGTCCCTATGAATATGGGATCGGTATTCGCACGATCAAGCAAGTCGAAAGAGACCTGTTAGGTATTTTTTTGAAAAAAAATCAGCTTTATTGGAACAAGTGCATCAGAAACGCGTTTCCCACCCAACATATCCAACAAAATTATTGGAACGAACTTGTGAGAGGCTTCGTGCTCTCTTGCCAACTCTCTTACACTTGCCTTCATCAGTATCGTAGGTCGTCTAGAACGAGGCATGTCTTCAACGATCTCTCGACCGACTTTGAAGGCTTTGTAGCAATCGTATGACTATTTGTTCGATATTTTTATCAGTGCGTACTCATATTTGGTATAGTAATAAAGGATACCCCTACCAACTTAGCAAAATACATTCCTTTGAAATATCACTTACCCAAGGAATTCCTTTACAATTTCCGGGTGATTTTTGTCACAATGTATATGTTTGCATATATTCAATTATGTATGTGTTCAGATTTAATCACAGACGTTATGTGCTTCTTCTTTTGGTAGTTTTTCTTTTCCAAACTTCGTTTAAGGTCAGTTAGGAATTCGGCGGTATTTCTAGCGCAGTTGAGTGCTGATATGAGAGAGTTTAAATTGCAATTGAAGAGCTTTGGTTCCTAAGGCTTTAAGATCTGAATGCAGATACTATCATGCCCAGGTATTATAAGTTATCAGGTCTTTTGTTTATTTCTAGTACCACCTGTTAATAGAATAAAGATCACTACAGTTGCTTTGCTTCATCTTGATAAGCTGATTGGCTTCCAAAATGCACAACATAATTAACTGAACCAATTTCACTTATAATACTTTTAATAAAAGGACCAATTTTGCAATTATACACCGCACTTTCCAGCTGCAGATACTCCGAATTTTGTATCAACTATTTAAGAAATTGTTTTTTGAAATTATAGGTGGGCTTTTCAATTAAATAAAGTAACTGCTGCAATTAGCCGATTGAGTAAAAGCCAGAATCAGCACAAAATTTGCTAAAACTACTTTGCTTCCGAATTTCAAAATGCTCGCCGCCATCGATACGCATTTGCAGCAAATATTTCGCATATGCATGTAAACTACTATAACATTAACACCCCTTTACTTTGCCCCTTGCAGCACGAGGAGGTGACATCAGGACCATATGAATATGTTTGAATTGACTGTTGGACGAGCTTCGGATGTTAGTTCAGTTGTTTACTCCTTTGTTTTGTTCTGTTGCATTTTTTCTCATCTCGCAAGCAATTTGTTGTTATTATTTCCTTGTGTTTGCACTACTTTCGCACTGTTGCATCTGTTAACAAACGCTGATAAAGTTGAGTGCTCCTTGTTGCATCCACAACGCATTGCCTCAGCATAAGTGAATCGGTGAATTGCTTGCTTTGCTGCTTTTGTTGTGCTAAGTCGACGCAGGCACGCAGTCTCCACTTGCCTCCGCTTTCCACAGTGTTTCTTTGCATTTCATTTTGTCTATTACCGAGCTCCTACAAATATTAGTCTATGAAATATACATACATATATCAACCAATGCAAATGCATATGTACGGAGAAGTGAGAGTCTTCAGTTTCGAAACAAAATAAGAAGCTCCCCTCGTCCTACAGCAGGAAGTTGCATAAAATTTCAGTATTTCCGAAAATATATTCTTTGGATTTGTTGGTTGGATTTCGCCAAAAGTTTGCTTTCCTTCGGCGTTTGCTTGTGTGAGCAGGTGTTCAGTTTAATATTTACAATGTGAGAATTCAACGGGAATAGCCATGAAAAAGTTAGTTCTCACACAATACAGGTATTACACACGGAGTGTGCCGGAATTAGAATCCAGGAGACTAGTAAACATATCGCTATCTCTTTTATGTGGTCAGCTTTGTTTTTATGCGTAACGAAATTGTATAACTGTACTTTATTCAAATACTCATATCGTGCAATTTTCTGGTTTCGCAGCCATGTGAGAAATAAATCTCACAGATTGCAAGTTTCCCAATTTAATCATTACTTCTTATGCATTTACATAATTGCACCCATCATAACCTGTCTCCGTACTAGGTCCATTACAATGGAATGTGTTGTGTGATGAAGTGTTACGATTACCGCAAATAACGTACCGATCGTAGCTAAAGAACTTTTTCAGATACGGAACATATGGAATGAGACCGTAGCGAAATTCATGAAGGTATCTTGGTGTTATGATCGATACGACACTAAATTTCAAGGCGCTCATTGAAAAAGCTTGTGGTAAAGCGGCTACAGTACTAGTGACAGCGATCCTGTTGAGAATAATGGAAAACATTGGTGGCCCAAGCCAAAGAGCCGCACAGAACGCAGAGCACATCTTTTTCTCCTGCTCGAGGTATGTAGTGGACTACTATAGAAGAACTAACAAAGTATGACGCCCGACAATATAGTGAGTCAGATGGAGTGAAAATGAAAGAGTGGACCGCAATAGCGTTCCACGAACTCAGAGAAAAATTAAGGCAGCGGAAAAGCATGAGATCACATGAATAGTGATGGAGGTAGGATGTGAAGAGACATCTATCTCCCAGATTGGTCTTGAGAAGTAATGCTTAACGGCGGTGCCGCAGGTCCAGCAGCCGAGTTAAGGGTATAGTACGTAAGCATACAGTTTCGTAAGTCCTACATAGTTATTTAATACTGTCTGAGCGTGATCCCGAAAGAGGTATACTCTAGCGGACAATATAAATCGTGCATGCTGCCAGTTTCACTGTGGCACTATCTTTGGAAGATTCGCCTTTCGGAACAAACCCTATCATAACCTCGAAATTACAAAATATCTTGCAAACCAAATACAAGAACATGTTGTTTCGAAGGCTTTTCAGGGGTATAGGAAAATAATATGAGGTAAAGATCGGCGAGGCTTAAGCAAGCCTCCAAGTACTGGTTATAGGAAAAAAACTTGAAAAATAGTTTATGTAAATGCCTCATTAGCTCTTACTCTGCTCAAAAACATCAAAAGACAAAATAACAATAACAGCAGACCGAAAGCAGGCATGAAGACAACAAGAAGAATAAATCTACCGCCTTACTTGGCTGCTATTTTAATTTGCGCTCCATTGTGCTCTGGGCCTAAGGGAATATAACTGTTGAAGGAATTTGTGGTATATTTAGGTGAATGAGAACTCTTAACCGAGCTGTTGGATGAAAGTTGCAGTCCCAAATAAATCTCCACTCGAGACACCCTTAAGCGTTACCAACCCCATTATGTAAAGCGCTTAAGTTTCACACTGAAATGAGCGCTTACCTGGCATTCCATTCCATATTCATACCGATTTGCACAAATTCAGCTTCTAAACTACGTTAAACTGCTGGAAATGCGCTGCCTTATGCTCTTCGCAGCAGTTTGCATGCTATTTACAGCTAGCGGCCTCTACACTAGTGTATATCTGCGCGTAGCTGGCGCGGAAATGTATGGCGGACACAAATTTGCAAATTACAATTCCGGCTCCGCAAATGTGACAGGATTCATGGCTCCCTATCTGCCCGCGCCGCCTCGCGGCCCACTTCATTATGTGCGCTCGTCGCCACAATTGCGCAACAAATACATAAATTACAATCATTTTGACATATTTTATTATTGTCAGTGCGTTATGGCGTTTCCCGCAAACGGCAAACGATGACAACAAAAGCTACTAAAAGTATAGCGAAGAGAAAGCTGCAAATGCCACCCACCAATAAAAAAGATGCACCTTTTAAACATTTAGCTACTTAATTTCGTTTGTCATTTCGTATTCCGTTTCTGCGCTTCTTCTTTATTTTTAGCCATGTTTTGGTCGGATTCTCTTTCTTTGTTAGTTCTTTAAGATTCGCATAAAAAGGCTAAGGAAATGCGCAGTTCAGGCTTTCACAAAGACACTTCAAGCGTAATGCATTACACGTGTCAATTCAGAAGGAAATAAGTGTACGCGGTCCTTACAATGAGTTCGTAAGTGGAAAATGCTTGGAATTGAAAACTCCTTGGCAGGCGAAACGTTTCTACATATTTACTTGTGAGTCCATAGTTGCACTAAACATCAACCCCTTGAAGAAGACCATCGTACCGTTTACGAGACGCAGTCTCTGCCTGGCCTCAGGGACCTAATAGAGATATAGGTGACTAATACATCTCTCAAATCTACGAGGGCACTTATAGTCTGCAATCGGCTAGCTAGTAGATCCTGGGGTTGCAAGCCAAGGATTGTCAGATCCGATTATCACATATGGAGCATGGTTTGAGCTCCAAAAGAGTCACAGGCTTCGGTCCGACTTCAACTATCCAAACTACAAGAAAGGTATAGCAGAGAATGAACTTTCTGATGAGCTTGTCCGCTGCGCAGCATCCACCAATATGATGATGGGACGAGAACCTTTCATTGCGGTTGGTCCGCACATCATAAAGGAGCTGCTTCGCAATGATAAAGCAGTGGGTAGGGAGACGCATTGGCAATAACTAGTAGGCATGCGCCATCCCAAGTTGTTAATGAGTGGTTACAACCTTAAAAGGTTTGAATACGTAGTCAACCTCCCAAGGGAAAAACTCTGGCTACTTGTCGTCTTCTATACTGGCCATTACAGCTTAAGAAGCACTTATTTAACATGGGCCTAGCTTCTTGTGCGCTTCTTTCTAGCTTCTTTCTGCGACTTGGAGTCTGAAATACGAGAACAAAGTCTTTTGGATGCAGCCAAAGTACTCAGCAGCCCAATGCGCTTAATCAGAACCTGCTGATGAACCTTCCACAATATCTAAGATATCTTGTACACATTATTTTCAAATTTTCAAAGAAGACGACAGTCCTTCAGCAATGCCGCTAAAGCGCCGCTCTTCGATGTAAAAAACTAATTTAAGGCACTCGCCAATACATGACTCTTATGTAAAAGTGACTCGTGTTCTAGTGCAATTGCTTCCGCCGTGTGAGCTTTTCATTTTATTGCTCGCTTGCTGGAAGTTTGCCGCGCAACATCGTCGGCCGCGAAGTAAGCGGCAAATGTCGAGAGCTCGTCTGGGAAAGTGACTGTATGAGCAGTTTATGAATTATGCACACCTTCACACACACACACACACAAGCGCCCGCATCCTGGGCAACATCTTTCTAACATATTGTAATCGTTTCGCTTTTGCAATGCGGCCTGCCAGGCAATGTCATAAATCGCAATTTAATTGAAATTTAGAGCAGCTTTGCTAAACGCGATTACACGTCCTTTATCTCAAAACTCCTGCTTGCATGCACTACTCCGCCACCCCCAACACGTCTGTGGCAGGTGAATGTACACACTTACAATATGCTTTCAGGCAAACATGCTTTCATTGTCTGTGGAGTCACGTTGCATAATTCATACACTCACATATACATCTTTGGATATAAGTATGTGTGGACACTATACATGCTATGGCTCAAACCCTTGCGCTGCAGGTGGTCCCCGTATTGCTTTTTAATAAATATAGCACATATTTAGTTTGTGAACGGCAGCTGATGAATATATAACATTACAATCTCAAGCTTAGAACACATAAGTCAGATAATATGTTGCGATATTAAAAGGGTTTCGTTTTTAGGCGCTCTCCTTTATGATGCCCAAGGGTGGTTCGTTTGTTCACATGACGACTCTTCTCAAAATCAAAAAAATATATGTCGGAAATTAAGAATTTTGGGTGGGAAGGTTGGTGGAGGGGTCTCCAGTTTCAGACTTCCTGACTGCAGTGTCTTCCAAGTCGAGATTGCAGCTGTTAAGGTGGCAATAGATGTATTACTCCGAAGTGCAGCCTCTTTCAGAGAAGTGAGCATCCACTTAGATAGCAGAGCGGCGATACTAACCTTGAACTCATTTACAGTGGGTTCAGGGCTGGTCGAAGAGTGCCTAATCTCGCTATCAGTAGCATCGAGTGTCTTTGTGATAAGACTTTTCCAGGCCACAGCGGAATTTTAGGAAACTGTAAAGCTGCTGAGCTAGCAAGTAAGGCACTCTAGAGCCGCTATCGGTAGAATAGGAGCGAATTAGTGCTTCCGTATTCTCGTGTGGTCTACTACTAAATAGCTGGGCTTCGCGGCAAAAGATCTAGTGATCTCTTTGACTTCAGTAAGGCCAGCCTCTCCCTAGTTGTAGGGCTTTTAACGGGCCATTGTCCTATTGGCGTCCAGCAGTAAGGCTGGAAATCCAAAAAGACTAAGCTGAAGCTACATAAAAGAGGATAAGGTGGAAACAACTCCACACTTCCTTTTTGACTGTCCCGCGTTTGAGAGAGAGGTCAAGACTTAAACATACTTCGGACATCCCATCGAGCAAATAAGTATTGGCTACTAACGCTTTCTTAGTTCAGGTTCGGACAGGAGTTCTTCTTTTCTATGGTATCACAAAGGACTGCATATAGTAGTCCAAGTGCGATCTTTGATCTGCCATCTAACCTAACCTAAGGCTAATTTTTTTCCGCCGTGACTCTACCAGGCCTTTTTGGAGGGCCGAGAAGTGATCACTGATGAATGAGTAAAAGGCGTGGTCCACCACGAATTTCTTCCTCCTATACAAACCGTCAACACAAAGTTTTACGTGGAAGACACGTGGAAGTCCTCAAAAGACACAAACAACGGGTCAATCGGGTCCGACAATATATCGCAGCCGATTGGAAGTGTCACCACGACAACGCCCCGACTCATACCGCCTTTCTTGTGAACAGCTACCAAATCAAGGCTGGCATCCCGACGCTTCCTCAACCGCCCTACAGCCCAGATGTGGCCCACGGACTTTTTTGTTTCTGTCTAAAAAGGCCGATGAAAGGCAAGCATTTTGGGACGACAAGGCTATTCCGGAGAATGCCTTCCGTGACGCCTTCAATGCTTGAAAATCGCACTGGCAGGTTACATCGACGCAAAAGAAGATCATTTCGAAAGTTTTTAAAGAGTTGTAACGACTGATTCAATAAATTTTTTTTTTTTAATTCCTTACAAACCCTGTACAGTTAGGTTCGAATGAAGCTTATTACTCGAACTCGTCTTCTGCACATATTTGTATGTAAATAATAAGCAAGCAAACTTAATTGATTTACGGATGTTACAAACTTTACATACCTATGGTATATACCCTTGTATGTGCAGACTCATGCCCCTCACGGGTGCCATTAATTTAACTTTCGGCGCTGTGCAAAATTTTCAATTTCAATTTGCCTTGTTGACAATTCAATCAAAGGAAACTGATAAGCAAACACACAAATAATCGTAATGGAAGGCAAACATAAACACGCACACACATACATACAGCCATTCACATGAAAATGCTTACTTGTGGCATATTAATGAGAACCGACAGTAAATCGATTAATAGTTTTATTAGTGAATAACCGTTTTAGCTCATTACACGACGAAGAAAACAACCGAAAAGAGAAGCGAGCAGGCAGTCTCTACCTACTGCCGCAGATGAAGCATCTTTAATCAACAGATCTTGCCGAACTCTGACAATCTCGGTCGGTACAAAAAGGGCAGCCAACTTCGCGCTATGCCACTGACAAATGGCGGCTTGGCTGCGAAAGGAATGGCGCGCAATTTATCCAAGACAGATGTACCGTTGTCTGTCAACTTGATATTAGCGTAATTGCAAATGTCATGCCTGACAGTAAAAGTAAAACAATAAACGAGCTCACCAACACACACAGACACTGCCACATACACACTCCATATCCGCTGCGCGAGGAAGATGGCATAATGGAAGTTAATTGGACAGGGCGCGCCTTCCTGTGTGTATTTCGCAAATGAAGCTCGCATTTAACAAATTGCAAAACAAGTACAGTGGGTTCATTACAAAGAAACGCTGCGCAAATTCGGAAATGTTGATTAATTAGATCAGCGTATGAGGAAAGGGAACAAAAAAAGAAAGGCAAATTTCGAACTTTTTCAAATGTATCCACACAGCAAAAAAAAAGCAAAAAACTCAAATGAAAGCAGCAAAATAATGCAAAAGCCTTTTCTTGGAAGGAGAAGCGACTGCAGAACCAGCCCACGGTCAAATCACCCAACCAATTTGTCTGATGTTTATTACTAAAAACGCACACACAAGGCGAATGAGTTTGCGATTTCGCTCAGCTCCCTTTGGTTGTATGGTGGGTATTGTCAGCATTTGTTGTTGTTTGTTGGCAATCCATACACTCCAAGCAGCTTTTTGACTGTGTGTTTATGGAAATTTTTGAATCCTCGAAGAGCTCGCTGCAATGAATACCGAAGCTCGTGTGTTTTGAAATTCATGAATCAGGCGAAATCATACAAACTGACGTCGCTGATTGTTATATTGTCACATTGACACACACTTATTGGCAATATTTGGTGAGGCGTGATAGTCACATACTCAGCTCACATTCATTTACAGCTTGGGAATTCAATAGCGTGCGACAGCAATTATGCTAAGCTCAGGAATTTCAATCACTGACTCTAATAGACAAAGCTCGACGCGCACACACATGTGTGTTCCATCACAAAGCTCGCTGGCATTTTTCACAAGATATTGACATATGTTAGCATGCGAATGTAGTAAATTAGCATACGCCAAAGCAATGAGACGGACATATTAGGAGAACAGTTTGATCGATCCTACAATTCGTTTTCTGAAATGAGCTAAATATGTTAAATCTCCAGAGCTCTTCTCAACCTAGTAGGGGCATACTTTTTCCTCATGTTTAACCCAAAAATAGCTCTTTAGAATATAGAAAAATCGTTATTATATTATATTTTATCGAACGTTGCTGAGGTGCCCACACTCACGCATATGCCTTCAATACGTCTTGTGATATTTGTATTATCTTGCGCCGTCCCTTGGACGTTGCCTCTGTGATTGATTTGCCGATACATCAAAATTAATTGAACAAAAGGGAAAAATAGCCAGAGGTGACATGTCACTTTCGTTGCTTTCGCTGCGACCCTACCTCTTCGGAGCTCAGACTTGGGACTCTTCTGAGAAGGCAAAAAATTGTCGCAAAATGTTGCTGATACGCGCTGTCATCACCTTCGTCGGCTTACATTGACGGACAGCATTCTATTAACTAGGCGTACAACAACAACAAACTGTAGATGTTGAAAAATAAATTTATTGCACATGAAATTGAGACGATCATTTTCATTTTGAGGAGGGACGAGAGCACATGCAGCCACACATAGCGGTCGAATAATTAAATTTTATTAATTACACGTTTAATCGGCCGAGAGCCAATACTTTTCGACAAGGGTTCGACTGCTTCTGCCTAAGCAATAACGTTTTTCAACAGTTGTCAAACATGTGCCATTTATTTAACCGATTAATTAACGCATTCAACAACATCGGACACCGCGCCGCTGGAGTTGGGTTACTTCGCATTACGCACAAATGGTTGCAAACTCTCACAACTATTGCCATGCAGCTTAGTGCTTCTCGGAGAAAAGCAAATCACAGTATTTGACTTGTAACAGATGTGAAAAGGAAAACAAAAGCCAAAAGGCAAAAAACCGAAAATGGAAATCAATGAAAGCTAAACAAAAAGGCACTTCCAAATGTCACTTCGGAAATGAATTAATTATGCTCTCGCTGAGGACATTTTCGTTCAGCTCCTGCTGGCAGCTGACTAGCTGCCTGACTCCACCCGCTCGAACCCTGCTTCGTGTTCACTTGAAGTTCTGCGAACAGTCGTTGGTTTGAAGCGCCGCAGATCTTTTTGGCTTAATGTATTTGGCGCTGGTAGCGAAGTGAGTGAGGGGAAGCGTTAACTGAATAAGCAATGCACGAATCGGGAAAGTAAATAATGAAATCAAAAGAGAACAAACATCGCAAGTGATATGGGTAAGTCAATGGCGACAATGGCAGGCAAGCAGCTCAAGCACTTCCATACATATTTAATTGCATGGCGGTGATATATATAGGAATGCATTCCAAACATTTTAGCCCGTGGCACGTTCGGAAGCGGTACTGCGCTAGGACTCTTTCAAGTTTGTTATCGAAAATGTAGAATTCTATTTATATGCTAATTACGCTTTACGCTTCACTTTTTGTATTACGATTCGTGCTTTGAACACGCTTTATTTTTTTTCTTATGTCGAAATGATATACGCAAATAATAGGCAATTAAAATTTTAATTACTTTCGGTTTACGAACGGCCAGGTGTTCCGAAGCAGTTTTTGATGTAAATGAGGATCCAACATTATAATTAGCTGTGGGCAGGTATATATTGTATGTGTGTCACTGTGACCGTTATAGCCGAAGTAGCGTGCTCGTAAATACTCACTGAACAGCGCTTCGGATGAAGCTTAGCTCTTGCAGTAGAATTTAGTTGTCGAATATCCTCAGAAACAACTATAAGCAATAAGTCAATCTGAGAGTCTGAATATTTGCTAATATTTCTCGTCCGACTAGTAGATAGATCAGTTTATTATACAATATTTATGCAGTATTTCGGCAGCAGTGTGGTCTTTATACGACAATATTTGCAAAATTCCGTAATCTGAATAATTTCAGAGGCGGGGAGGCGGGAGAAGTGCGCATATTAATTGAAATTAACACAAAACTGTCAAACGGATATTTATTGGATTGGATTGGACTCAATAATTGGCGAATAGTTGAATGCATTTCTAGTCCAGCTCATCTGTTGCAGCTCAAAGCAGTAGATTGCACTATCTTTCGCATTAATATATTAAAATACTAACTCACACAATCTACCATAGAGACAGAAAAGCTGCTATTATATAGTTAATATGTTGTGAACATTTTGATAAAATTATTGCGTATTTATTGGCAAATTCATGGCCAGATAAATTGTCTGTTTCCATGTGCTCATTGGTGTATGTGTGCGTTCGGCCGTGCGTATTTCCTAACCGTAAAATCAAATTCATTTTAATCGGCTGAAAACAAAAAGGTAAAAATGTCAAATATTCATTGGAAACTTGCTTGTGTTTACGACCACAACACTGCACATAAATTAAATGCTTAATTGCGTCGCCTGCAGTCATATTAGAAAATAAGTACATAAATTATGCCACTATTTAAAATTATGTCTAATGCTAATGCAAATATTTAGACTTTTTGAAAATAGACAACAGTAAAGCTCTATAAATTGGAAAGACTAATTAAAGACAGCAATTTGATATTAAAAATATGGCCTTAGTTGGGTCCATAAAAACTGTGGCATTAAAGCACTCGTAAATTGCAAATAAATGGTCCTGGAAAAGCATCAAAACATTTACTTTGCTAAGTTGTTAGGTCTATTCTTAATTACTATGCCAAATATGAGCGTGACCTGACAACTAGTTTGTCGGTACACCTCAGTAGTGCGTTGCGATTTTTACAATGGATAAAAATATCGAAAAATAATTTGTCTCTAATTTTATATTTCTAACCAAATGTCGGGTGCAGAATCTTGGAAAAGATTTACAGTGATTTTTAAGGTTAATTAAATCAAAAATACAAGCCTTTACGGAGTGGTACAAACTTTAAAGACCCGGTCGAGAGATCATTATTCCCTGGAACAGGTCTTCTGATGAATTTAGCTACATTCACATTTGGAGACAAACTCGAGAATCTCTGCAAAACATTTAGTTAACAATTTTGCTCAACGATATTTAAAAAACAAAAAAAAACCTTTCACAAGTCGTTATTTTTTTTCTTTTTTTAGAAATTTGTGAAATTTGGTGTATATCATGAGTTTGTTCTATTATTGCCTACCGAAGGTGCATTTTTTATAGCTTAAAATGTATAAAAGATTTCTATTATGATTTTGATCGGTCAGATTACATGACAGCTGACGCTATAAAAGTCCAATTTAGAAACTATTTTGGGAGATTGTAGCAATTGAATGTCGTGAATATACCTTATCAAGTTAAAAAGTTTCTCATACTAAGACTTGACCGAACGGTTTGTATAGCAGCTGTGTGTGCAATAGTTGTGCGATCTGGACAATTTCTCCAGAGAAGGTAGCAATGTCTTTGGTTATATGCCATGTTAAATTTCGTGGAAATACCCTGTTATTTAAAAAAGTTTATAGATCAGCTATAAATATAGTGGTCCGAAATCGGCAGTTCAGACAAACAAGCAGCCTCTTCTTGAGAGCAGGACGTGTGAAAAATTGGAAAACTGAAGGACAGTTTGGACATATGTATGTACAGATCAATGGACTATGTCATAAACGATTCAGTTTTACATATAGTAAACGTTGAATCGAAGAAGACTCTGATGGTCATCACGACGGAAAATTTTCCAGGACCTATGATGACTGGAAAATTCGTTGGCATAAGTGGAAAGGGATTACTTTGAAGGAAATGAAATGGACAAAATTTACTTTTCAATTTGATCACAGTAGTATATACATTGCTGGATCTCCGACGTTTCTCTCTGAGATTACAATCACACATTGCGAACTTAATGTATGCTATTCGGGGTATAAAAATTGATCTTGACTTCTATATTGATTCACAATGAATATAAAGAAAAATGCTCCCGATTTAATATATGCAACCACGTGGAGAAGATATGTTTGTAAAAATATTAAAATACCACCTATGGAAGTTACACGGGGGTGCTGCTTTTGTCTTGTTTTCTTTTCTGTGTGAAATTTTGCCTATTGCTCTTTTTGCCGCCTATTGTGTTAAATATGATTTATGTTATATTTCACACCAAAAACAAAAACACACACACGAAAATAATGGAAATTCAAACAAAGGCCTCGGAAAAGCTACGCTGAAAGTCCTAAGCTTGTTTTCTTTAGTTGCGTTTGTTTTTTTCAATTTCGCTTCCATGCCACTCCTTGGCGGCAGGCTTGCTACCACGCACTTTGCACATGAGTCAGCACTGCGACGTCGTGTGGAAGCCGCTCGATCCGCTGTGATTTGTGTAACAACATGCCATAATGTAATTTTCGCGCGCGAATTACTGTCAGCAATGAAATTGGGAAACAGACACATTTCGGATGGAGAAACCCTCTTCGCTGCAAACTTACATTTATATGCTAATATGTTGAGAGTTGCGAGCAAAGATACATGAAAATAAATCTTCCTTGCCTTTTGAAGTGTTCGAAATTCGAAATCATCTGTGCTCCAACATACGTTCTCAAGCGTTCTCCAACTTTCATAGACACTACTCCTCCACTCATCAGCATAGGCTCGCAAGCTATCGCATAATCAGTCTATCGAAAGCTCGTTAGCCCATCGTTTGGAATACATTATGACCTCATAAAACGCGCCTCGCCAAATGGTCTAGCCGAAGAGCGGTCATAAAATAATATTAATGAAGGCAATTCTCTACTTACTTTAAGTCACGCAACAGTAGAATAACGAAAGGTCAATACTTTGAGAAAATAAAATGTTGTCATCATGAGAGTATACTCGAGTAGAACTTACCGAAATTGAAAAACAGTTATTTAATTATTAAAATACTTCCATCAATCCATAAATGAACGAGGTCAATGTGCGTATATATGAAAAACTCCTCGGTCTTCAATAATTTCTAATCAAATAAAGGAACTAAAACTTGCATAAACTTCCTTCCAATACATATGTATATGATATGCAAAGGGCGTTGTGCAACAGGAAAGTCCATAAATAAATCCTAAAATACTTCTAGTTGTCCAAAATAGAAAACCATTTAATTACATAGGCATGCACACAATACAATTCGAAGCCTTAAGTGGCACAAATCCGCAGTGCTTGAATTCACTCGACTTGAGTGTGTGTGTGCTTTAATCGTATTTGACTTTTTGATTGTCAGGTAAGTCATTACAACAACCTTGACTAAGCAAACAAACAATCAAATCAACTTTAATCACTGGAATTCGGTGGGTAGTGCCAATAGCACACCCCAGTTTACCAATACAAACACACCCTTAGCGGCGCCTACCGAAACAAAGTTTCCCTTAAGAACACCCGTCTTCTATTGTAGGGTAATAGGCAAAGAATAAAAGTTACACAATTTCGGTTGACATTTGGCGAGACGATTTACGCTTGACAACTATGTTAATTGCTTTGCGCTGTCTGTCACCGAGCTTACGTTAATTGGAGCTGGAGCTGAGTTAGGTGGGTGTACGTTTATTTGACGCTGACACGAATTGAACGCGACGTGTTGGGTTTTACTCTGTTTGATCATGGCATGCTTGAGAGTGCTTAAGGAAGCGCTGTTGGAACACACTACTCTCGGTTTTATTTTTGAGGTAGTGAATAATATTATGAGACTTTGTGAGCTTAAGAGTATAAAGAATAAATAACAGGAAATAATAGGAAATGTTTACCCGAAACAATAACATTAAACCGAGAATTATCATAAATACTGTTAGGCAACTATATGATACACAAGAGTCCGAGTTCCTTTTGAAGTCTTAAATTCGATATGCTTTCGATTGTTAATACTGTATTATATATAGTAATCGATAGAAAAACTATACTAATCTGAGGATGATGGAAGTCACAGAGGTTTGAAAGCTAAATTTCACTATTCTCTTGCCTTCTTGGAAAACATTTATTGGGATTCTGCTTAAATGAATAAACTACTCTCCCACTACTGCGCTTATGTAAACACTCATACATTGTAGGAAGCTCTACTGAAATGGATTTTGTAAATAACTGAGTAGACTTTGGTAATTTATTAGTTGGTTACACCAACAATAAACAAAAAATAACAATTTCTCCCAGAAAAAAGAAAGTTCCTTTAGCAAAAATCTTCTTTTAGTTCACCTCAAGTGTATTTATTTATGAATGTACAAAGATTGCCGAATATTGATTCCGCGCTTATCGCACGAACAAGATGCCAGCGCACACACTAGCAACCAGGAAGTACCGCACACCTCCGCTGATGCTTGCCGGAGCTGTTGAGGCAACAGGCTGCAACACAAGGCGAGCGCGCTCCTACTGCCAAGGAAATGGGTAAGTTTTTGCACGGAAAGCGAAACAAAATGAGGTTACAAATAAGGTAAACACAAAGCGCAAATTTCGTTACGGAAACGTGTCAAGTGTCGCTGATTTGACTGACAGAAATTTGCGTTTCCTAATATTTTTTGTTAGCATTTTTCAACAACTTGCTGGCGTTTATAAGCTCAGAAGAGCGAATGTGCGAAATGTTTTTATGAACATTCATTTGTTGTTGCTTTTGCATATGTATGTATGTACCAAGCCGCATTTCTTACTTGTCACCGGCGAATGCTAGGCCAAAGGAGAGTAACGAGTGCCAACGCGCAATTTGATTTTGCTCTTTGCATACAATATTCGAATTGAAATGGTGAAAGGCGAAGGCTGTGGAAGGAATCAGCACGTCGGCTGATCTAGAAACGAAAGCAAACACCGAAAAAACTCTGTCTCGTCACTACACTTACTTAAATCGGGATAGAGCGTTCGGAATGAGGTTACAAATGCCTTTTGTGCACGAAAGTCCACACACACACCCTCAGAATGGTATGGCGTTGCAAATAAATGACGTATGAATATGCATGTTAATGGGCACGTTTCTACATTTATTTCCCTGTGGCTCTGTGATCTGAATTTCTCGCATTTACTCCAAAAGCAACGACCATCTACTCATGTGGTTGGAAACGACTTTTCCTCTTTGGATTCTAAAAGTTTTTTCACGCAAAAAATGCCTTTAATCTAGTTTTTTGAAATATATTTTGAAATTTGTAGTTAGAAGAGTCGGGAGTGTGCTAATTACAGAGAAAAGGAGATGAATCTAGATGGAGTGGCAATATAAAGAAGTAAGTTTTAGTTGAATGAATAAGAAACAGGAAACAATAAAACAGTAAAACAGTAAAATACATTTCGAAAAGTTTCGATAATAAATATTTGCAATAGAATTTCAAACACTTTTTTTTAAATACATTTTTCTAAGAACTAGAATTTCGATTCAGAGTCTGAAATAGTACGTATGTGGATATGGAATTAAAAGTTAGTCGTAAGTCCCGCAAAGAGAAATTGGTGATTTTGATGTAACTACTGCCTTCATCTTGTCAACTTAAGCAAACACTTAAACAAGTTTCACAATTTCCAAAATTGGCACAACTGACCTGTCAAACAAGCGAACAAAATACGTACATAAAACACAGTTTTTAATTGCATGCCAACAGACGAGAATGCCAAAAAAGAGAACCGTAAGGGTTTTGATACCAAAACGAAATGAAAACAAAGCATTGTTGTGAATTATGAGTACACCTTCAGCTAAACAACTCACGCATGCACTTATTGCAGCAGCAAAAAGCAGACACAGTGAGTGACCCAAAAATTTTACTCTTAGCTTTAAGAAATTCTACTGTTAAGGCATGACTAACTTTCATTAGATAGAAAGCAGTTCATGCATTGAAAGTTATAGGAATTAGAAACTGAAGTGTTCAGAAGCCGAAAATAACTGCAAAAGATTAGAGCCAACTCTGTCAACTCTACTCTGATTCATGTTCTCATGTTGAGAAAAAAGAGCATAAATATATGGCAGCAACGGTGGGAGACCTCACACGAAGGACGGTGAACTCACAGAATTATACCTGATGTCTCCACGTGTACAATTAGACAACATGTGGACCTAGATTTCCACCTGAACCAAAAACCCGGGGAAAATGACGTCAGTCGGTATTGTTCGATGTGTACGGAGTCCATAGAAGACTCTGGACAAATATTTTTCCATTGTCCTTGGTTTCTAAACATAAGGGAAAAGTCAAAAACTACACTAGGTAATCGTTTAATGGTGGTAAATTTGAATACATTTCTGTACAGAGCTTATCCGACACGTTTTAAAAAAATTATTGAACCTACTATTTTCTAATTATTGACTCCTACTGCGTCGATGCAGCGCTGCCAACGCGATTTCCAAGCCTTGAGGGCGAGGTGCATGCTGCTTGGCTTCCCGCCGTCGTCTCAAAACGCTTGCCTTTCATCGGCCTTTTCAGCCAAGGAAATAACATAAGTCTGGGGAGGCACATCTGAACTGTAGGGCGGGCCTTGTTTAGGTAGCTGTTCACAAAAAACAACTAACCAGCCACTCGTTCGTTAGCTATTAACGCCCTCTACCGAACCCAGTCAATGCGCGCACGTTGCTCTTCACAGCACTAACTAATATATTTTCTTCCGTTCTAAGTATACCAAGTGACTCAGTTACGGTTCTCGAATCAGCCAGCTTCTCCAATCGGAATTCGTTTTCACACCGTTTAACTGGATTATCCAGATTACCCGAAAAATTAAAACTCTGATTCCACATAATTATAAAAGCATGGCAGGATCGACGAGCAATTCGGCGAGTAACTGTAACCTCAAATTTGTGAGCACTTTCCCTTCCACATAGCAATGCACACACACAATGCAAAGCCAGCCCACTTTGAAAGTTGCGCAATAAAAGTTTTAATTTATGCGACACTCTCGGCCACTCGACACAGTAGCTGCTTTGCTTTCAAACTGCCCAAAAACAATGCTCCAGCAACGATATTGCCATTGTTGATGCCATTGTATTGCGGGCCATGATGCTGCTCGTGTGGCAAGCTTTTGGCTGATGTTGCTGACAAAGTTTCATTTGTTTTTACTTATACCGTTATAATGCGTCGCTTCTTTGTTGTTTGACTTCTGCACAAATTATTTGTTTATTTTCCTTTTGTGGCTTGGCTGGGCTTGACTCTCGCAAGAACCGGCGCCATTACTTCACTGCACAGATTTTTTAAATAGCAATCGCACCGCCAGCAGAGTTGCATTTCGCAAAGTCGACGCTCCTCGCAGTGGTCGGCGGCAGCGATGTGGATTGTGGCTGCTGCAGGGCGTTAATGTTGTTGCTGCAACTGCACGATGAGCGCAACCAAGGCAGAGCTTTGCCAATTCTACGAATACACATACATACAAAAACACGCAACTGCCGCACGTAATTGCCAGTGTTTGTGTGTGTCAATGGCGAATATGCGCGCACACACACATCATCAATGAAGGGTTGCCGCATACCACTTGTAGTGTGCAACCTGAGGCGACATTTAAATTCGTTGCAGGCTCATGTGGTTATTGCTTTTGTTGCTGACTATATATTGCCATTGTCGCTTTCACTTGCAACACAAACAACAAACTAGCTGTGGCAGCGCTGATACTCTGCAATACACCTGAGTACATGCGGACTGCAGAAGGGAACTTGCGTTGTTGTTGCTGCACTAACCTAGTAGTGTGTGGCGTGCCGCATGCTGCAAAGCAGATTTATGTGTCGACGCAGAAGCCGTGCAACAATGCCAAACACCAAATCGACGGAGAAGAACAAATTTGGCTGAGGTAAAATTTAGGTGATTGCCGAATGTGTGCACGCGTGTTTGTGTGTGTGTATATGTGTGTCTAAATTATTGAAGTGGTTAACGGAGATGTCTGTGCGCGGCGTTTGAATTAGTTCACACAACTGCGTGTGACCAAGCAACCGGGCAGAGCCGCTCGAACGTGCCACTGATTTGACCGCAATACATTACAAGTACATGTATATATCTATGTATGCGTGTGTATGTGTATTTTCATGCATGTATATGTAGGCTAGTCATTGCCACCCAAATACCACTTGCCCCGCTGTACAATTTGTATGGTGCCGCAGCGGCCAGGTAATGCGTAACGATGCAAGATTGCGACTCTCGCATATGTGTGTATATATAACGGTCTGTTGTCGCTGAAAATCCGGATAAATTATAATATTATGACCGCGCGATAAAGTGGCATTGTAATGTAGAAGCAGCGCGAGGCAGCAAAAACGATGGCACTTCACTCAACAACCGCCACGCCAATAACAACGGTAATGGCTGCGCCCATTGTGCCCCAGTTAGACCGCAATGACCCATCAGCCTGACCGCCAAGCCATTAACGCCAAGTTTGTTACACCTACGGCCACAAGCAACGCCTCTCGAGTGCGTGATGGTGATAAATCGGCGGTCGAATGTTCCGATTATTAGTGGTGCTGCCGCTGCTCCGGGTCCGACTTACACTTCAACAGCCTACGCTTAAGTTTCTAATTCCACGGCCTCTGTACATTTTGGTTTCCTTAGTATTTGCTTTAGAGTTATATTGTATATCGCGCAATAATTGAGCGACTGTGGAAATGCTTTTCGATTAGGTCAAGGTTGCCGCAAAAATTAAAAAAATTTCAATCGACAGCGAACTAATTAGTCGTTTGAGATATTTTTTTTATTAAAAGAAAGATATTTGTAAAGTTTAATGCCAATAATTTTCTCTACTTAATTTCAGGCTGGTGCTGCGGTCGCTGTTGTCATGGTAGTGACCCCACTTTTGGACATGTGCTGTATTCCTCAGCATCAAATTGGCATTACTTTGCTCTATAAGTTCTAGAAGTACCAGTGGCCTCGGCATAGACAGAGCGACTTATGTATGATTTTAGGAAAGATACACTCTGTAATACGCATACTGAAAGATCGAGCTTTTTGGATTTTGAGACTGAGATGTTTAGCTTAAATTCAAAGTTTCATGCCGTAATGAATTACGAAGTAAAGTTTCAAATACGACGAATCTTTGCCTTTTGTGGCAGGCAACAGTAAGACGCATTTATTGCTTAGTCATGGTGTAATTACGCAAACTCTTCATTTATGTATGTGACTTCCCTGCAGCTTAATGGAGAAGCTATGAATACTTGACAACCATATATAACAAGACAAAGGCCTGACTAGCCAGCCGACTCATTTTCATACAGGTGCATCTCAACTAGAATAACCTAACCCAAAAGTTCCTGGATATCAAAGGAAGTAAAGAATATCCAAGAATAGTGATATTTCGAATAACAAATGCTATACATGGTTCAAAATATCAAAACTTCAGATTTTTGAATAATCTTTTCGATTAAGAAACTGATACGAAGAACAAAATGGAATCCCAGAGTTTAGGTGATCCACGTAGAGGTACTCTTTCCAACAGCCTTTTCTCGACAGATGTAAAAAGTTCCAAGAAGATCCCATATCTCCGAGCTAAATTTTGTTCAGCTATGCGACCCGTTTTTGACTCAATGGGTATGTAAACAAGTAAAATTGTAGCATTTGAGGCAAAAGCATCCTGAAGAAATTCAAAAGCTGTCATTTTATCTAGAAAAAATAAAGGTTTTGTGTGGTTTATGAGCCGGTGGAATTATCGGCTCATATTTCTTCAAAAATGATGCTGGTGAGAGCGTAACCGTCATCATTATTTGATGCCGACATTGAAGCGAGATTTGATTTCAACAAAACGGAGCCACTTCCCACACTTCGCAACATTCTAATAAATTGCCGTGAATTGTGATAAATTTGATGTTGTTCTGACTAGTTCGGTGTTAGTTAGATATTTCTTGCTTGGTCTGCGGGTTATATGCAAATCACCGGAGTAGGTGTGCACAACAATGTGTGTAGGTGGTCGGAATTTTGTCATATCATCAGTTTCCCATCAGCAGCATTAGCGAACGGTATGCATTATAAATTGCAACCAACACATTTGTACATATCTTTTCTTTAGACACTCATTATAATGCTTTGTTGCTCTTGTTCTTGCTGTTGCTGTTGTTTCTGTTGTATTTCTGCCGCCTTTCTGTCATAGCCTTGTCTCTGATGTTGTATTATATCGTCGGATGATGCTTTGTAATGTTCCATAATTTCAATAGACTCACCTGCTAGCACTGCTCTTCACTTATTTTCTTCGCTCCATCACTGGCAGACAACTAACTAAGTGACTCGGCTATTGTTCGAGTTCCAGCTGCTCGCTTCTGTCTTTGCCATTCTGTTTGTCTATTGTGAGCATAATTTCCACATTTACCTGTTACTGCCGTGCCAACCATGCGACGTATGTGTCGCCAGTTATGCCTAAGTATTGGAGCGCTGCACATACTCGTGTGTGTTATCGGATCATATAGTCAGTCACTCATAATTACATACACATTCCGTCTTTCATTCTTTCTGCATTGCAGTCTGGAGCAGCAGAAACTTCCTCATTTAATTTGCTTTGTGCTCGTCGATGCATTGCCTTCGTCTTCCGTCCCTTTGTGCTTAGATTGTACTAATAAGTATACTGGCACAGAGCACACGCATCCAATGACAGCCTTGAACAATGTACTACATATATGTAAGTTTATACAGAAATAACTTTGTAATACAACATTTCCTTTGAATATGTCTTTTCGCTGCCTTCTGAATGTCGCCTGCCTTTGTTGGTCGTCGGTTTATTAGGTGCTTATAAACTATGTAGGTGTAATGATAACTATGGATGTGCAGCTTGTACACTGTGACATTAGTTTGGTTCTATTAGAAATGAAATTCATAAAGGAAAAGTGCTGTTCTCTTCACCATGGAATAAAAAAAAAAGGTCTAAGGATCTTGAATATGGATACTTAGTTTGAGGAATTTGCAATGAGAACGTGATGATAACTAAGAAGTCAATCACATTTGAGATATGAAGTTTTCTTTTTTAAATCTAGTTCCATATACGTACTTTGCAAGCTATACAATAGAAGCTCCGGACATAGCCGCTATATCGATGGTCGCCGCGGTAAACAGTTATCCTCTCATTTAATGTCTCTGTACGAAAGCATTGTGATTGATGGATGAAATCGTCGAATACCTTGTAATCTTTGCGAGCTTCTTAAAGCTTTCAGGTCAAAGTCTACAAAAACTTCCGTTCATTATAAAAGAGGGTGGCGAAAACCTAAAGTGTATGTCCTCAGAATGCTCGTTGCAGACAAATCATCACACAGGGTTTGTCCGAAAAGCAATAGGACTGATTTTCTACCGCCGCGACTGTACTTCGGAGCGTGCGCAAACCGACAGGATTCGTAGAGGGCGCTCTTAGCTAACGACTGGTCAGTTGTCTCCGAGCACCTCGGTAGTCAGGACAAACATTTTCGCGCGACGTATTTCTGTGAGGGGTGCAAGCCGAAAATGCAGCGTTCGTTAGAGCTTCTTCTCTGTGAAACTCGGTAAATCTGCGAAAGATACGATCCTCATTGTCTTATTTGACGTCAAGGTGCAACCGTCAACGCCAGTTTTGTTTGGGTTGTACCCAATGAGACTCAAACAAAGGGTCCCAAACGGGCCTTGAAAAGTCTACACAATAAGTAAGTTTTCACAGAAAACACCTTGTAATACAACATTTCCTTTTTAACAGCTTTTTTCCCGCCTTCAAGGCCGCCGTTGGTCACGCTTTATTAGCCGCCCTATAAGTAACTAGATGTGGCCCTTTTTTTGTTTATTTGTCTAAAAAAAGGGCCCCATGAAAAAAAGGGAAGCAGTTTGAGAAGACAAAGTGGGAAAACCCAGGCAAACCATAAGACTCCGTGCTTTTCAAGGCTATTGGAGAATGCCTTTCGAGAAAAATCCATCAATGCTTGGAAATCGAAGGGCAGCGATTGGCAAAAATCCATTTTACAATAGTATTTTTAACAAACTGGACGAATTTAATTTCACAGTTGAACTATTCATAAAAAAAGGATAATTTTAATTTTTTTTCGTAAACTTCAAGCTTTTTCTGAACAATCTAAAAGGTGTCGTTTTGATCAATCTTTTGGTTCAGCAAAAATTCTCCGCTCTTTTCTCCAATGTACGAAATTTCATTTAAAAACTCATCGTAAAGGACTACTTACTTGTCATGTAGAAGAACAGCGTCAGGAAGGCGATCATCTTGATGGGCAGCCTGTGAGCTAAATGCTCAGCTCACTGTTACAACGAATCAACCGTTATCCGTAATCGTTAGTTGAGGTAACCAAGGTAGCGCCTAGATTTCCTCGAACAATTTTTATTTGTAAAATAATTTTCCACTGTTGTTAAATATTCTATGCGTTTAGGAGCATAAAAACACTTCACTTCACAAACTGAAAAAAATATTCAACCAAAATGCACTCACACACGTTTATACGTTTATGGAAGTTGCTCTTTGGCCACAAACGCCCAAATGCATAATCTCATTCACGCGTCAAAATTTGAGTGCGACAAGTGCCGCTCTCCGCGAACGAATCAAAAAAACAAAAAAAAAAACCGAGAATCGCGCACAAAATCACTGACAGACAAACATATAAACGCTTTTATGAAACTGTTTGTTTGCGTGCATTTACATATGCAAAGTGACCGCGCCAAGTGCCCAAATTTATGTTTTTTAACCCGCTTTTTAGGCGTTCGTTTGGTTTTTCTGTTGGCGGTTGCACAATTTCGCGATTTCCGCTCGGTCAACGAGCCTTTTCGTCGTAAATTACCGTTGTCTGCACTTCACTTTCATTGCATTTATTGGGCCGTTATATTTCACTTATTTACGATTTTTCACACTTTTTGTGCAATTCTGTTATTTCCGCGTTTACCAGCTTTATTTAGTTACCGCCACACAGCTTCCGGTATCCGGCTTTGCATTCGACTGGCGCTCTGACGTAGGCGTATTTGCATGCGTTCGCCGCACGGTACTGTATATGGATTTGTTTTTACACTAGCCGACGCGCGTAGAGCTTGGTGGGATGGCAGGACGTTTGTAACGCTCGATATGTGGCACTGTTTGCCGACGCGCCGCAATTCACTGCCAATTTTCACACGCGACCCCGGAAACGCTCGCTAATACGACGCACCGTCGAAACTGTGCTCGCCTAAAACAGACAACAATAACACACGTTTTTATTTCTAATCTACGCTTTCGTGGGTCCACCTTTCGTCGGCAAAATGTGGCTGCGCTTGAGCGAGGCAGACACTGCTTTTTAGTTTTGGTCACTTAAGCGGGCAGCGAACTCTATGAACTGGTGTTTTGTAATAAAATTGTTGTTATGTATTTCACTTTTGTGACTTTAAATTGCGCAATAATCTGAATTTTTTTTCAAATATTTTTTAAATAAATAATTACTCGGAAGATTGCTTAGTTCACTTTAATAATTTTCAGCTTTGGATATATCTTTTATTTGTAAACCTTAATGCAAGGAAACTCAACAATTAAAATAAAACAATATTTGCATTCCGAATTTAGTTATTTGAATTTTTAAGCCGCTTATTGGCTCAAACTACGTTAGATTATTTGAGTGTTATTTCTTCTGAATCAATTAGAAATTACGAATTCTACGAATTTTTGTTTGTTTATATTTGATCAATTGGACTTTTGGCTTTCGTGTTTTGTTTTTAGAGCCTCATGCTCTCCGCCATCGATTCACTTTTAAATGGACTTCCGCTCCGGTTTCGGTTTTGGCGCCGATTGCTAGCAATGTGGCACGTCAATCAGGCAGATTTTGCATATCTCAGCCTGCTGTATAGCACTGTGGTCTATTTTTGCTTCACTCATTCAAATATGCATACAGCGCTACGATTTCTAGCACAAGCGAGCAATTTTTCTATCGCCGCGGTTATTGATCATAGTTGCCCAATTTGTTGCACACTCGGCGCTTTCCTGTAACAACGTCGCGGCTTTTCGCCTTTTTTTTTTCCTTGTTTTGCTCACTTTTGCTTTTGAATCGTGTTCGCAGTTGTTTGTTTTGCTCCAGTTTCCGCGCTGTTGCAGAATTTTAATTAAGAGCTTGTGTTAAAAATGACGCTTTATTATTTAGCTGTATTATGCGATTTTTGTGTGTATGTGTGGGTGTGCATAGACACATGCAACACACATCTGTACACATGCAAATAAAAGACTCACCGTTTTTTACGGTACTTCGTGGAAAATTCTGTTTTTTACTTTAGCACCGCGGTGAATGCGAAATGTGGCGCGGTTTGCAAGCGCGTTTTTGCTGGCGCAAATATTTGCGATATTTGTTTGAAATTTAATTTTTTAATATTTGCTCGCGCAAACAATTTCGCATTGCCGCATGACGTGCGCGTTGGCAATTCACAACGAGGGAATTACGCTACTTAATTACTTAACACCGAAGCGTTGATAGCCTTTTATTTCAGTAATAATGGGCGCTAATGCCGCGCGGCAGCGCTGTGCAGTCGACCACATGAATGCCTGCCGGCTGCTCCTTTTTCGCTCGAACTCGTTGGCCGTGCGTATGCGGAAAAGTTCGAATGTTTGCCAGCACTCAGCGGCACATCGCTGTCGGTGGGTGCTTTGTGGCGCCACAAACGCACAAATATGCGCAGTTCTCACGGCAGATTTCGCAGTTGGCGCACCCACAAATCGTTGTTGTACTTTTATTTGTTGCGCTAGTGCAGTTGGGCTTTTTTGCAGGCACTGAGTACGGTCGGCTGCGTAAATTAACTGCCAGCAGCGTGCTGCCACACCACTGATTAACCGTTGTTGCGTGGCAATTTTAGTTATTGCAGTTATTGTTGATGTTGCCAAAGCCTTTAAGCCGCAACAATTTTCGGATCGAATGTGGAAATTGAATTTAATAAAAGCGCATTTGCATTATTTGGCAACTGTAAGCTGTGGCTTTGTTTTGTAAGCACCCCGAATCGGACACGAATAGACTAAATCACTCATACGCCTTGTTGTGCCCTATGAACTGTGTATATGACTGTATGTTTCTCGGCTGAAACGCGCATTTCTAATAAATGGCTTTGACTCGTTCTTAAGGCCGCACTAGAAATGTCAAATTTCAATTAATTCATTACCTTTATGGTTTCACTTTCGGTTTTATTCAATTACCACTTAATATCGCTTCGCTGCGCTTTTTGTGTAATAGTGTTTATTTTTCTGGTGGCTGGCCAGCACCAGCTGCCAGAATAGCTGTCACAGCACAATAAATGGAAAAATGACTGTCCATTTATAAACTTACAGCCATTTGTGTAACCGATTTTCATCTATCCCCTCAACCGCTCAGCCACTTATCATTTTTCACATTTTTCTTTATTGCTGCTTTGGCACTATTTCGTTTCTCCGCACTTATTTGATTGAATTGTCGCTTTATGGCTATTGTAGTTTTGCCTTTCTCTGTTAGACTTCAATGGCCTTTGCGGTTAATATTATTGCTTACTCACTTTTCTTCCACGGAAAGGTCAACAATATATTTGTATTCGGCGTCGGTTCTTAAGAAATCGTTCGAATGGCAGACCACAAGACACTGCAATTAAAAAGAAACGCAACTAAGTTAGTTGAGGAAGGAAAAAAATGAGTACAAAAATAGTACTTAAACCTAGAACTCATCAGTTTCCTTAAAAAAAAGTTAGTTTAAGGTGTTTGGAGACCACTTATTTACGCTCAATCGAATTCCTAATAATCCTCGCTCTCGTCGATCTATCGTTGAAAAAGTCGACGAAATTTTGGAAAAGAATACCAGGACCACCAGATAAGCATCAATGACATCGCCGAACAACTTAACATTATCATGAAGTGGTTTTGAACCCTTTGAAAAATGCTGTCTACAAAAAGAAGCTCGAGGTTTGCGTGCCACACGAATTGTCTGTGAAAAAATTAAAAGATCGAACTAGCATCTGCGAATCTTTGCCGAAACGAAATGAAATCGAACCATTTCTGAAGCGAATGGTAACAGGAGACAAAAAGTGGATCAAATACGATATTAGTGTGTGAAAAAGATCATGCTCCAAGCGTGGTAAAGCTCAACAAATGGTAGCAAAGCCTGAAGTGACGCCTCGAAAGGTTATGCTGAGTGTTTAGTGGGGTTGGAAAGGAATCATCCACTATGAGCTGCCCCAGCCTGGCCGAACGATTTATTCTACATTTTGCTGTTGAGATTTACATTTGAGATTGAAGGAGGTAACGGAAAGAAACGGTCACAACTGATCAGCAGAATGGACTTCGTCTTCCATCAGGAAAACGCTAGACTACACACATCTTTGACCCCACCATATAGTCCTGACTTTGTGTCACCGGACTACTATTTGTTTCGGTCAATGCAGAACTTTCTTAATGGGTTAATTAGCTTCCAGAGAAGCCAGTGAGAATTTCATGTGGCAGATAGTTTTAGTCAAATGCTACTAAGCTTGTCGTATGTCTTTATACTGAGGAGTTTGCCAACTCTCACAATTACCTTAGACATTTCGCTGATCGCTTTTTAGTAAATTCTCTTGACACTTTAATATCTTTAAGGCGCTTTGTTTCTACTCCATTGAGTTGCTTGCTTATCAAGAGTATCGGAAATACTCGTATCGCTTTCGTATGCTAGGGGCTTGTCTTCGCGCCTGTCAAACTTCATAGCAAAAAACAAAAGAACATGTAGCCCTGCTTGTATGTTAGTTTGTGCGTACTTATGTTTTGAAATATACTCTGCAGCATCGACCACTTGAGTGGTCCATTGAATTTACGCTTTACATTTTCAATTTTCTACGCTCCATCACTTTCAGTTGTCATACCTTCCCTTCAACGTCCTGCCACATTCAACTCGCTTAGCTATTACTATGTTCAATATTACATGCATACATATGCACAGTTACCTCCTGAAGGCTGTACCCTTACCACAGCAGAAACTACCTACGGCTCTCCTTGTGTTCGCGCGTTGAGCAAATGGTCAAAAACCATTCAGTATCTCGTTACTTGTTGGAATATACGAGTATATATATATATATATATATACAATAGACGCGCTTACATTTAGCTTAATACATTCTCGCGCTGATGGCAATGCTCGTTAAAAAGCTGTCAATCAATTATATTTTGTTTTAATTACGCTGAGCGTAGCTGGTTAAAATAGAAAAATTGTTCTTTTAAACTCTCTATTCCTTTTATTTCTAATTTAAAATTAAGCAGTTAGGCCAGCAGCTAGCTCTTCTTTATTATGCATACATATACTATGTATACGAGTATATCGTCACCTAAAATGCAAAATAACGTAATATCACTTTCCATAAGTTTAAAGGCGAAGGCGAGGTGTTATAGAATGCACTCATATTTAAACAAAATTTTAGTTTTGCTTATAAAGTGGTTATATGTTGGTTACATATTGGGTATATGTTGGTTATTATATCGGTTATACATTGGTTATATATTGGTTACATCGGACAGCGGAAGTGGAAATTTTGAGCTACATATTGTAATGCAGTGAATTGTAAGCAATAAAACCGCAATTTCGATTTTTTTGATGACGTTATTTTGCATTTTAAGTTACGATATGTAACTCTTTATCTATCTGTTTGGCTTTCACTGTAACAAGCGATCTTTAGGTTATCATAACTAGATGTTATGTGTTTTATAAGCAACCTTTATGTTGCCAAAACATTATTCGACGTTCAATGAATTTGCGATTTCGATCCTACTTAAGGGGGTATTCTAGACTAGAAATCAAATTTTGGGCAGTTTTTTGAATTTTATTTAAAAAAAAAACACAAAAAATATTTTTGCTAACAATTTTTTATGGTGTTTATATTGATATCTTAAGAATACAGAAAGAAAAATTTACAAAAAAATGTTAAAAATTAAAATAATGGTGGCATGAAAACAAAACTAAAAAAAATTCTTAATCAGTAAGGATGCCTCAGGGAACACGAAAAAAAATTTTAATGATGGCGACTGCCTGAAAATAAAAATCATTTTTTACGTTTTTTTTTTTTTTGAAGTTCCTGATTTTTTTTTAAATATTAAAAACAAATATTTTGACACGATGCTGGTAGGAACGATAAAGGATTATATAAAGAAGGTTCACACAAAATTTCAAGTAAATCGGTTGTATAGAACTTGAGATAATGCCGGTACCGTGTGGAAAAAAGTAGTTTCGAGAAAAACGCGTTTAAAAAAGTGAGTCTACCTACCTAACGGGGTAGGTACTGCTTCACTAAAGTAACTGTAGCTCTTAAAATAATTTAATTTTTAAAAATCCTTTGGGGGATATATTCTTAAGGGTCTAAACTTTAAATATGTGAAAAAAGAAATCGATTTTTTTTAAATTCTAGAGTAGAATACCCCCTTAAGCATACGCTCAGTCGCTGCCAATTACTTTGTGTAACGTGCCTGTCTAAAGCCTCTAGGGGTATTCGCAGTCAGCACTCATTTCTCGCAGTGCATCCACAAGTGTCTGTTAGTCAATTGCTGAAGAACATTCACTTTGTGCTTTCATACCCAGGCTTGCCACTCCAAAGTGCATTGCCGCTAAATTTACGAAAGCAGATGCGATGTTGCAAGGTTAATACTAACGTTATTGCAGCCAATATAACCAATTTATGCATACGGGCACATGTCAAGCTCTATGTCTGTGCAATTGTTGCTTTCATTTGCATACTCGGCCGTTTTTCTCCATGCTTGTTTTATCTCTCGGCTCGGCTCAATGAATTCGAAATGTCAATGATGAACTTTTCATTGACAGCGTCAAGCAGAAATGTCGAGGCCGGTTCAATAAGCGGCGATGAGTTTTTCTATTTCTGATCCTTCCAATTGACATATAATGGCGAGATTCATTTCCACTCGTGTGTGCGTTGGCACTTGCTTTCAATAGATTGGATTGAAAGCTCATACATATTATGTGTGCATATGTTTATGTAAATGAGTGAGTGCATAGAGCTAAGTGGTTCAAGTGCACGGACGAATGGTGCGCGAGTTCAATTAAATTTAAGGTACAGTTTTAATGATGAACCTTGTACTAATTAGAATCATGTGGGAGAAAAACTGGTTATAAAATGAGAGCGTTGTGCAAAGGTTGGCTTAAATAGTTTTTAATGAGAGCAAATAAGACCGAGATTTCTTGTTTGGAAATGACTTTTGAAAAATTCACAAAAAAATAAATACATAAAGAAGAAAGAAGTAAGAACTTTGAATAGCGATATAATAGAAACCACTCAAATTGAAACAAAATTTCAGTTTTCGTTATAAAATGGTTATGTATCGTTATATCCGAAAGCAGAAGCTGAACAATATAGATGCCATAAAGTCATCAACAATTGAAGAGATACTTGAAATCAGTGCAAATGTTTTCTGTCATTGGGTAATACCATAAAGGACGCTCCTTTCACAATTTTATCAAGCAGATCTTTTTTAATTGTTATAAACTGGCGATCTTGGCTTATTTTTATGATTAATTTTGAAATTTAAATTATGAAAAAATTCTGAAAAAATATTTTTCTTCTCACAAATTACCAATCTCTCACTCTCTCTCATTAATTTTACGAGCATTGCGCTTACCAAGACTTAAAGCTATCAAAGAAATATAGTCGATTTCGACGATTAATCTTATTCCCGTGGTTTATGTGCAGATCTCTTCACATTTTAATCGAAAAATAAACAAAATAAAGCACTTGAGAAATTTTTTTCCTAGCCAGGCAAAAAGCATCCAATTACAAAACAATCTTTTAAAAGCATATCAACAAAAAACTTACAGCGTCGAGCCAAGTGTGAAAAGCTAGACGCCAATGCAGAATCGGCAAAATATAAATTGTTTGCGTTAACATTGATTTTCACGCTTGGAGAACACAGAACACCAAGTGCATAGACGGCAGGCCTTTGGTACGCCCGTCAACGGTGCTATGTTTGGCACAAAAACAAAAAGTGGAAAAGAAAACGAACGTTCTCCTGCACAGGCGGCCCAAGTTAAGCACCCTTGTCGCACCCACTCACTAAGTGGATTTAGATCAAAGTGACGCCAAAGCGAGATGAGCAAAGCAGCCGCATTAAACACACATTACAGCATTGCTGTTGTTGCTGTTTTGGCGTTTCATTTAAGTAGTATTTGCTGATAAATATTTATGTCAAAAAACTATTCTCAATTTGTGGCAATTTAAACGGTTTCGTAAAATAAATGGAATTCCTGAATGCTTGGCGTGCGCACTACGAAATACTCTTCAATTAATAATATTTTTCACTTTTTGAATTTGTGGAGCCAGGCATAAACAAAACAGGCTAAAAATTTAAGTAAATTTTAGAGTTAATACTCACGAGATAGCTCAAAGAGAGACTATCTCAGGTAATAATTGTGATACTCTTATCGCAGCTGTAATTAGCTACAAGCTTCAACAAGGGATCGTTTGTTCTTAGTCGGCGTCGAGACAATGTTTCGAGCCATTTGGAGTATATTTTTCAATGAATGTTCAAAAGAACCTTAACAGGAAAATTCTTGACATTACTACGAAGGCACAAATTTTGTAAATATCAATTCATTCTCGTCAATGAAACAGTTCTAACAACAGTATATAGTTGTCTGTTTCTGAGAAGCATTAACCTTCTTGGAATCCAGTGCTGTATTTATAAATAATCTTAATAATCTTGGGTATCAATACCAATCAAGCGTCCATCCCACACAAGTTTCTTATCATTAATATCTGCTGTTATTAGGGTTTGAACTTTTTATGGGCTTTCTTATTAATATTTTACAACACTCATTGGCTGCTCAGTAAAAAATCACCTTCACTTTTCACAGCATCTTCGATTATCTATGCCTGTGGATGTTCGTGATGTTAAGATCACAGGCGGGTCTCACTGTGCAAATGCCAAGCAAGGACCGTTCAGGGGAAGACGCAGTGGACGCACTGTCGTTGGAGTTGGTGGCGCCTCTATTGACAGCCAAAACAAAACACAAATTTTTTCACGCGTTCATTGAATTTCACGTATTTGCGTATTTAATGGCACTTTTCACTTTTTAAGCACGAGCCTATTCTTCAGATTCTTCTGCTTCTTTATTTTTTGATTTTTTTTTTTAGTTTTGCTTATCACCTGCACAAGCTTTTAGCCATCGCAGACACTCGACCGCGAATATATTTACATATCTATGTATTTACATGGGTTTCTGCTTTCGTCTAGTTATATTCGTTCTGGAGATTTTATCGTTTGGCTTGTACGTGCCTTGGTTAACAACAAATGCAAATTGGCGGTTGAGCGAAAACGGCAGGTAAGAAATTTGTGGCAATAGGAAGGTTCAATGAGCGCTTCTTCCTTCGAACCTATGCCACTTTGCACAACGCAGCCACGTTCAGCCGCGCTGTCAGTCACACTGTCACATTCACTGTCACTGCCTCTGCCTCTGTCACTATCACGTGCGCGACGGTCGCTGCGCTTCCGCAATGCAATTGATGTTTGACACGCGGAGCGCGGTTCACAAGCATACACTACTCACAACACTACTCTGGCGCCGTGTTTGAGGGCAACACACTCGTTCAATTCCGTACCAAGTAGTTCGATTTCATTTGAATGAATACGATTCGCGCCTCAGTCTGTGCGTCGCGCACATCAGGTGTAACGAGCGGAGCGTTAGTCGATTCACTTGCTTGCGTTCTCAGGCGCTGTTGCACTGATACTGATTGCGACGCGCTGTTTTTCCGATTCGCCACCAGCTTGTTGGTGTATGTGCGTCCGCCACTGTTGGCTGTGAGCCTTGTACTTGGCGCTTAGACATCCAGCAGCGACAATTTTAGCGCTGAGCAGCGCGCCAGCAGCTCCATGCAACACGACAAGGAAATTTGCGAAGAGACGCCAGAATTTGCTTGCCGAGAGCACAAAAAGCGGTGCTGATTGAGGTTGTTAGCGTATTTTATGTTCTCTCTATTGACTTTTGGAGGCACACGACGGCAGCCGACTCTCTGTGCCGCACATAGCCGAACAAAGATTGCGGTTGATGGAGCTGCGCTCACCTAGAGCTATCGATGAAAGCATAAATCATCTTCTGTCAATAGCTAGAAGTCTGGATTTATATTAGATGCCTAGATTTTTGACACACTGAAGTAAAAAAAGAAACTTCTAATTCAGTACTAACAAAATTAGATATTTATTGTAATGTAAATTATGATAGATTTGGTTATATATTGGCTAGTCGAAAGAGTCTTTTCGTATTTCTAATAAAACTTCAACATATTTTTCTATATTTATACCCAATATAATACTATCAGTATTATTTGAAGCAAAAAGCTTCTATAATTAATTATCAATACTTAAGAGGAAATGAGTTTTGAAAATTAAAAAAAAAAAAAGTTTGGGTTCTTAAAGAAGTCAGTCAAGTGTTTCAGTTGACACACAAGATCTGAAGACTAACTATTCTAGACAGCTTGGTCATGTCAAATATTATTATAAAGGCATCTAATAATATCATCCAGTTCAACGTTACAAAATACCGAGAATAAGGTTGCAACATTAACAGATTTGATTTATAAAGACACCCGAAGGCATCTGCTGCGAAATATAATATTTCATTAAATTCATAGAGACCAGATTTAAAAACTAAACAAATTTTCTGATAATAATAAAGAAACATCATAAATTTAAAAAATTCAAAAATAGTTGTTTATTGTTTTTGCACATGTTGTTTCAATACTAAGAGTATTAAGAGCGCGCATGCTCAGTGGTCGAAGCGCATTGTTCTCTTATCGTTTAGAAAACGAGAAATGAAAGCGAAGAGCAAATTTGCGGCGATTTCACGAAATAGTGAATTTGTCCTACATTCGAGGTGCCGATTTTAACGGTTCCGAATTTGTTTTGCTGGTGTTATTCTTTCCTTATGCATTGTCGCCTTTGTTTTATTGCATTTATGTGCTTCCATAATTACCATGTATAAGTGCGTACGTGTGTAGATATGTCTCCAGTGAGCGATTTTGTGAGATATTGTAGCAGAATAAACACAACAAAAATCTTACCGCCAAATTAAATAATGAGTGGAAACAAGTTGACGCGGAGTGAATAATTTGCCGTTATATGAAAATAAAGTCATTATGTACACCTATACATAGAATTAATCAAAATTGTTTTCATTTAATTTCGAGAGTCACGAGGTTTTGAATACTACCTAGTCAGTCCTATAAGTCCTATAAATCATATATTTAATATGCTTGTGGGCAAAAAGTAATAAGACTTTTTACTTTAAATTTCGCGCGAAAACACATTCGTCAAAAATTTGTTTCTAGGTTGGTATGACTGTCAGCGGAATTTGTCACATGAAAATAACAATTAGTCTTTAGTAGTCGCTAGTACTTCTGAAGTACATAAAGTGCATTCGACGATTTTTACGATGAATGCAATTGTTCTACAAAGAGGTTCCAATAAATTTTGTGTGTGGAACCAAATTTCTGGTGCTGAAACTATCAGAATGTTGGAAAAGATCTTCGGTGATAATTGTTTGAGAGAGCAGAGATTTTTGAATGGTACAAATTATTCAAAGAAGGTCGAGAACGTGTTGACGACAAACTATGTCCAGCTTGGCCATCAACATCAACTGATGAAGAACAATAAAAATAGAGAAATTGGTGCCTGAGAATCGACGATTAACAGTCAGAGATCTTACAGGCATCGTTGGAATATCTGGAATATCGCAAGGATCAGTGAAAACCATTTTGAAAAATCATTTGGGTCTAATAAATATGAAAGCACGATTGGTTCCAAAATCACTAAATTCTTTCGAAAAACAGAGTCACGTTAACGTCTGTCAAAAAATGCTTGCTGACTACCCGGTTGTACATGAAACGTATTATTAATGGCAATGAGCCTTGGATCTATGCTTACAAACCATAAACCGACGATCAATCGGACGAATATCATGACAAAGGTGACCCGAAGCCGACAAAACCACATTAAAGCAGGTCAAAATCGAGATTATGTTTACAGTTTTCGTCGATTACCGAGGTGTGGTACACTCCGAATTCCTTCCGATTAGCCAATTGTTAACAAGATGTACTATTAGAGTGTTATGCTTCGTTTGTGCGAAGCTATTCGTAAGAGGAGGTCGGAACTATGTTTTTTGCTCTTGCTTTTTGCACCACTATAATGTACCGTCGCATACTGCATGGATTGTTAGTAAGTCCTCGCCAATTTTCAATCACTATCGTGCAGCAACCACCGCATTCGCCTGAGTTAGCTCCGTGTGACTTCGATTGAAGACTTTAAATTTAAATTTAAATTTCGGAGCTTGACTTTAACAACTGTTTCGAGGATTGAAAAAAAACGTGGAGAACGCTAACCTTAACTTGAACTTATAAATTATGATTTTAGCCGATTTGGAAACATCATGCATCATGCTATAGTTTGGAAGAAATATGTATTAAAAGTTCATCCGATATTATCCTCGAACTCGTCTAACGAAGCTCAGTTAATCCACAATACATTTCAGTATCTAACGATAATTACGATTGCTCTTTGTCCAGCATTGCGAGCCATCAACGAAGCTTGTTCCGCATATAGTTTTGTGACTACACAACTGACAAGTGCTTACAAAGTATATACGATTTTTGAAAGCAATTTTGAAATTTTTTGAATATTGTGTATACACAACAAATGCCAACAGTTTCAAATTTACAGATATTGTCCTTGAAGTTCAGCCGCGATGTAGCCATGAAAAATAGATACCGCAATAAAGTGCTCCTCCACAGCATAAAAGCAAACAAAAGAAACTTGTTGCTTGCGGCCTAAAACAGATAACAAAGATGACATGAAATTTCAATATCGAATAGCGCCGACAAAGTCAAACGAAATAATGGAGCGAATTGCCTATAAAATTATTAAAGAAAAAGTTGGCATAAGGAAATAAGGGCACAAATTATGGGAAATGAAACGCCAGCGGCGGCCTGAAACAATAATAACATTGCGTTAAAAGCAACTGTAGGCTAACGAGAGATAACGATATCAAATATCTTTACAGGCGCATAGGCTACGACGCTCTTACACAGAGAAATACGAATATGTCTTTGCTCGGCTAGTGTTTGCATGTTCCGTCTATCATTAGAATTTTTACACTAATTACTGTAAAGTATTGTTTTTCAACGAAAATTCGGCAGTGAAGGTCAGCCACATGGACAACCAAAATCACCAGAAATCCATATTTTGTATTCAGCATAATTGTTTGTGAGCGGAGACATTGCGGGCGGACGGAATTTGTTTTAAGTTTTCTGTAAAGTGATTTCGTTTTTTCGGTACGTATGATGGAGCTTCGTTGCCCAAATTGAATCAAGTTCATCGAAAATTGTAAAAAACAATCGCACGAAAATGTTCGGAACGTAATCAATGTCAAAAATATTTTGTAAAGAAAAATATATACCGCTCATATTTTAAAACATTCGAAGTATGCATACCATCAAAAATGTCGAACTTAAGTATACAGTTGTGATTTTCCAGATTGTAACACTAGCGTGTCTACATCCCAAAATATTAAAGGCAATCTAATCACAGCCCGAGAGAAGAAAGCTGAATCAGGTAATGATTCGAACGTAAATATGGCTTGACTTACATAACCTCCAGCTCACTATAGAAAAACAGAGCTACTACTGCTGACGAACAAGCACATTCCCCCCGGACTAGTCTTCTGAGTAAAAATTCAGTACGCCTCGCGAAAGTCAGCAAAAATCACCTCTTATCTTAGCAGACCAATGAAAACCAAGAAAAAAAGTTCTTAATGTCAACAATCATCAGCGTCTTACTTTACAGAGCAGGGATTTGGGCAGATGTCTTAAAAAAGCTAAACTTGCGTAAGGTATTGACTAGAGTGCAGCAGTCCTGAGAGTTGCAGCAGCTTACCGAACTATGTCAGGTGATGTAATATTAGTCATAAGTGGTAATGCTCCCGTTGACCTTCTAGCGCACGAAAGAAAAAGCTGTGGGAGCTAAAGAAAGCAGATGAAAATATCAAGAGCGCAATCAACCGATTAAAGAAAGACATGACACTAATATAGCAACGAAGATGGAAGAATGAGAGTCATAACAGATGGGGGACCAGAGGACAAGTCGCAAATTTGGAAAAATACGACTTTCACACAATACAGCTGTTATCTGAACACGAATACTTCATAAAGTACCTTCATATAATGGGCAAAGTCGAAGAACCGTCAACCCCATGTAACAACAGAAGACGACGCAGAACACACATTTGGGACCTGGATGGCCCAATAAAAAAACTGACGGATTATCCAGAAAAATAAAGCAACTTTTCTACGCCGAAAACAGCGGGATGCAAAAATGTAAATCACTCAATGAAAAAAATGGAACGCCACCCTGAAGTAATGCAAACGAGATTTCAGGGTGGCCGACGGGTCCTTACAGCGGTTTTTTAGTGACCTACAAGTGTCACATACCAACAGTTCGGATAATGCGGAAGGCATTTTCTACCCTCTCACCCGAAAACACAAAAAAAAAGATTGTGTTCTTCAGTAGATTATTTATTGATATGAATTATCTATATTTTTGTATTCTGATATTGAATTTATTGCTTTAAGGATCTACACTGTACTCTAAATACCTTACTTAAAAAATTTCTCTCTGTGATCCATAAACATACGAATACAGGCAGCAATGTGAAATAAGTACAGAATTATAACAAAAATCAATTGATAAGTGTTGTCTTGGTTAACCTTCAAATCGTTTCTTCTTATGCAAATACACATAGGAACACTATTTACTTACGTAAGTTGGAAGTTTCCGTGTTGCTTAGTAATTGAGTTAATCCACAGAGATTTCATAAATTACTTCGAAACAATTGTTTTGAAGCTTTACTACTTATTGTGAGGCAATAATAATTATTTTAGTCCACATATCCGTACATTTAATTACTTTATATGAAAGTTTTGGTCAATGAAGTTCGAACTGACATATTACGTTACCGAATATATTTATCAGAACGGCTGTAAAAAGCAAAGGAAAATAGAATATAGTGGGCTTAAAACTTGTCGGACGGGTCACTGGAGAACACAGATAACATCAACCATATGCCTATGCATGCGTCATAGATATTAGGGTGTTTTATATTTATAACGCCGATAGATAGATATTCACATATTCTTAAGTTCGAAATTGGTTTAATTCTACGTCGGACATAGTTTAGTCTCACGTCATTTACTCGAATTGAATACTTTTTGCTTTAATACTTCTTCACATTATGCTTTAAAGTGAAAATATGTGAAATAAATTTTTCTTGTTCAGAAGATCTGCTTTAATTTAATTAGAATTGTATATACTTATATAAATTATAACAAAAAGTCGATAGAAATTTCACAGGCGAAAAGTTAAGCTATTGTTTTTCCTTAATACCATCATTTTATCTGACTCCTCACATATAATATCTATGATCTGAGATAGTGACAGGCAGTATTTTTTCGGTCGTATTTAATACTCGTTTATCCACACAACAGTTCCTAATCCATTTCCGAATACTTCACATATTAATTTTTTATTGTATTTTCCCTTTTCATTCTTTGAACCCAACGCAAAGTTGCTCAATTGCAATATGCTTTTTGAATCAGAGAAATAAGCATATACATATTTAGTTATGCGAAAACAATCGAAGGAACCAATGAAAAAATCGGCAAAGGAAGAAACCCATAACTGATATACATTAAAAAAATTTTTAATCAAATTTTCTGAATTCATTTTTGTGCAACAAAAATTTTGCTTTAGTGAGCAACACTTTCATCAACCAAGCGACCATAAAATGTGCCTTGGGTATAAAGGAACTCAGTTTTTTTGGGCCACAGCATGTGCTGCCAGTTAGTGTTGCGTTAAATAGCCACTTTTTTGGGGCAGTGAAAGTAATCTACACGTACGTCCGCGTTGAGGGGTGGAGTGAGGCAGTGCGCTTCCGCCAAAGAGCGTTATTTATAAATATCCATTCAAGTGGAGTGTATGTGTGTGTGTATATCGTAAACATGTATGTATGTGACAAGGACGATATGCGTACATTATAACTGCACATAAGCACATTCATGGGCACACACAACGCTGTGAGCACAAATTTTGTGTGTTTTGTTTAATTCCATCGTTGTTTTTGTGTCGGGCTTAGTGATTTATTTCCGTTTTGCCAAATGTGACTTTCATTAAAAATCCAGTCGTCATATGGTGGTCTAAGCGCTTGAATGCCAGGAATGTGGTATTTATGCTGTAGCTTACAAGCGTGCGAACATAAGCGCGGGCGGCTCATGCTACGTGTGGCCGAAAATATATAAACCTTGAAAAACGACTGCAATGAATGAAAGGACAAATGAATTAGAAACGCGTGAAAATTATGACGATGCTGAGCGCATGCTGTAAAGACAGGCGCAAAGTGGCACGCTCGCCTCCACAGTTGTGTCGGGGTTGTGGAAAAACAAGTCCGAGCAAATTATATTTAATATTTGACCAATTTAGTAAAGAAAAATCAATTAACAAGTCTACTATTTAACCTTTTGGGAGACAGTTGGAACTCGATTTCCATTGCATAATCCAGACTCTGAACCCACTTTTCGACGGTTTACAAGCATAAATCGGTCGAGACTGCTGCAATTTTACGTTCGATATTTGTAAGAAGTTCATCAATCGTCGCTGGCATAGACCATAGACTTCAGGTCCCTCGACAGGAAATAATCTAACGGCGTCAAATGTGATGTTCGCGGTGGCCAATTGACTGGACCATTTCCTAAGATAATAAGTTCACCGAACTTGTTTTTCAATAAATCGATTATGACATTCCCTGTGTGGCTTGTGGCGCTGTTCTGTTGGAACCACATATTGCCCAAATCTATATCATCCAATTCGGGTCAAAAATATTCGATTATCATTACGGTAGCGATTCCCATTCCATTCCCATCCCTTGCTGGTCTTGATTATCACGGAAGAAGTACGGCCCAATGACGCCGCCGACTCATAAACGGCACCAAACCGTAATTTTTTCATGATACAATGGTGACACGTGGAGTACGTGTGGATTGCTGCCAGACCAATATCACATATTTGCTTATTGACGAACCATTCAGTCAGAAAAGAGCCTCATCACTGAAGATGATGAAAATCCGGATCATTTTCAAGTTGTTCCTCAGCCCAATTCACGAACATTCGGCGATTCTGGTGTTAAGTGGCTTACGTTCTTGCGTCAATTTGATCATGTAAGGATGTAAGCCAAGATCTTTTCCCAAAATTCGCCATAACGACGTCACAGAGGTGCCTAACGTTTAAGAACGACGTGTTAGAGACTGATTTGGGTCTTCCTCAATTGATGCGCCAGCGGCACTACGGGCACTTCTTTGTCTCACTGGCATTGGAATATTCTGTACTGTGCTTGTGGATTCAAATATTTCCTCTAGACCCGCAATTGGTAATCAGGACGATTATGACGACAATAAATTGGACATAGCTCTCTTAAAGTTGAGGCCACTGACTCCGAATTTCGGTAGTAAATTTTAATATTTGAGACTACTTGTTGGATCGTATATCTTTCCATGATTAAACCTGAATTGGACATAGCTCTCTTAAAGTTGAGGCCACTGACTCCGAATTTCGGTAGTAAATTTTAATATTTGAGACTACTTGTTGGATCGTATACGAGTATCTTTCCATGATGAAATGGCAAAACCATACTGGAGAGAAATATCAAATGGCAAGGATAAAATATGGCGTCGTGTACTATTGGCTTACTTTTATAGCGTCCCAATTGAAAAACCCGTTAGCATTTGCGCTTTGTTTCTTGACTATTGAAAACTACATTCAGGAGCCATTGTAATCGTTATCTGGTTTAGGTATTTTCGCAAACAAAAAATAGTATTTAATGTTAATTATTTCCTTCTTCATCAATTCGTTTTATATGTAGATTGCCTAGATAAGATTTCAAATCCTTCATTCACTAGCGGGGTAATTTTTCTAACATTGTTAGGTCCATATTTTTGGAGACTATAACTATAAATATTGCTAACATTTAAATTGAAAAACTGTTTTCTGAGAGAAAATTAATTTAAATTTTATTGAACTGGTTTTATGACGTCATATACATAAATATATAATACGAGTATAAGCACTTTTCTTCGAAAGGTTATTATAGAAATGTAATGCCCATTAGATATAAGCACAGTCAAGCAATAATAAGTGTCAAAACATAAATTACTGGAGTAAAGAGTCGTAGGCGGTAAATGAAGTGACTTAACACTCACACAAATTTCATCTAAATATGCATTTTATTGACACACTTAACAAGCATGTTTCGTATGTAACCTATAAACACATATTTCAATTAGACCGCCTAAAATAGATATTTGTACTTATTCGAGAGTGATGTCTTGGCGAACGTCATACTGGCCCTTAAATAAATAATTACCGCAATGTTGCATAATTAAGGCATAGTTGCTTGTATAATCATAAGAAACTATTCTCGTCAAGTTTCGGGCTTGTTAATGTCCTTGCTCTTTGGTAGTCACCGCTGAACTCTTGACATTTAACACTTTTCTTTATCGATTGGCAAATTACAAGTTTCACTCGTTGGCGGTGTGTAATTTGAAGACTCTGAAGAGCGCAATTTATTATGCACATTCAATAGCGTGGCTTACAAGGACAATATTCGACACATTATCATTCGCGCATAAATATATTTATTCTTCATATATCCGTCTATAAACTGGCATGCCTTGCTTTAAGTTATCTGAAGATCTGCAATAACAAAATATTGTGGAATTTATAAAACCCAAAGGATTTTTTGCGGTAAGTGCGAAAATACATATGAAACAAATCTAAAATTCTCTACATTAGTAAGAACAAAAAGTACATCGCAAAAATTAGTCTCCTTAAAGAGTCCGCCAACCTACTAAGTACTGGTTCAGAACACGCTTCTAAATTATTTTGGGTTTATTTCAACCGTGAAGTCCGCTAAATAAAATAACAGAGGATTTATGCGAAATTGCAAACAAGAACTTTAAGTTTTCGTTTCACCTTTCCGTTTTGACTCTTTCACGGGAATTATTCACGGGCAACTCAACAAATGCATGTATAAATACATATACATATAGGTGGATTGCATATGTTTCTCAGTAAGCAGCTGCCAGTATGCAGATATATGCAGTTTCTAGGAGTATCAACACTTTTTGTACATTGTTCATATTTATTTACCGCCCGACGCACACGAAACTGCAGTTTGTGGCAGTTGCAAAAGAGCTTTTGTTACTTTTGGTCTCATTGTTCGTACTGCTTATGACTCACACCCCATACGCGTATGGATGCCGACGTATGGATACCGACCCGACCCAAAACCAAAAGTTCTTGAATATTCAATTTATTTAAAGGTCACGCATGAAGTAAACTATTTCTGTGTGAAAAAATACAACGCGAAACAGGGAAGCGAAGTCAGTTGAAGGCCAATATGCGCGCATCCATGGCAGACAAAACAACTAAAGTTGAATATCTATTGACTTATAGAAAAAGTTGCTTCTGGGTTACTACAAAAAATATGTCAAATAATGTAGAACAATATATTTATGTATAAGCTTACCAAGAAGTACTCTGACCTGAATTTAATTATTACAATATTTTGCCCAAATAAGGGTTTATGACTATGTTTTTTTTTTTGTTTCGGAGGGGGGAAACCTCCTAAGATACTACCGCTTTAGAAAGGCAGCATGCACAATTCATAATACCCGGTAAAGATACACCTCTTTCGGGATCATTTCTAGTTAGTATTACTGGACTTGTGGAACAGAACGCCGTTAAGTATTTTTTCGCAGGACCAAGCTACTCAAGAATGCCTCTTCACAAACTTCCTGCGGGATTATTCAGCAAGTTTTATGTTTCTCCATTATCGTTCTTTTATCCTGAGTTCTTGGATCGCTATTGTGGTCCACACTTTCTTTTCAGCCTTTGGTTTGTTATTCATTATTTGGTCGTTCCCTCCACTACATATCTCCGGCAGGAGTAAAAGATACTCTGCGTTTTCAACGGCACTTCTCCAGAATGAACATTCTGTGTCATCATTGTGGCCGAATCTGTGTAGGTACTCCCTGAAATAACCATAACCGTAAAGAATTACGTCAGATAAAAGCCTGCCTCCCCATGTTGTCTCTCAATTCAGGCTGGTACGATCTTAATGAACCTACACTAGAAACCAAATGTCGCCGAAATCCAGAGCTTCGATTTCATACAACAAAGAGTCGGTTATCATGGCGCGATAACAGTCTCCATTGCGGGTTACGTTATTACCGGCATAATTTTTAAGATATATGGACCAATGATTCCGCCGGCCTGCCAGCTATACCAAACCGTAATTTTTTCTTCAGATTGCTCTTTGCCCCAAATGCGGCAGTTCTTGGAACTTTTTCAAGAACCCATAGAGCGTTTGGAAGATCGAGCGGCTTCAGTTCTTGCACAAGTTATATTTTGTACGCTTTCAATTTAAGATCTCGACGAAAAATGCGCCAAGTGGTCCGAGTTGCTGTCAACGGAGTCCAATCAACTCTCTAAGATCTTCGTGTACGCTGGATGTGGTCTATTTGGTCGAATATTATTCAATAATGCTGAATCTCAAGATGGGTGATAGTGTTGCAAATAGTGCGTTCGGTAGGCCGATTATGTTGACCATAAGTTGAGTGAAGTGCGCGAAACCCATTAATTGTAGAACGCAAATTTTCGTAATAAACTTGAACGATTTGTGAACGTTATTCAGATCATAACTCATTCCACGATGAAATGCCAAATCAATACTGAACAAAATTAGCATGACTGTTTGAAATAACTTACACGGGATCTTTCTTGAACCACGCTATAACTCACGGAACGCGATAATCATTAAAAGTCAAATACATTAAAATGAGGATTCATTATATTTATTGGAATTTTTTGTCAATAAAATATAGCAGGATCTCTATATTACTAAAGATTATTAGCTTCAAAGAAATAAATTAAATAAATTGTATAGTTCGATGACGAAATAAATAAATGCTGCTAAATAAATATACTATGAATAAATAAATAATAAATTAAGGTCAAATATTTGTAAAAACTTATAATTAACAAAATTAGAGATAATCTCGATTACCATTCTTATGGAAAACGGTAGAACTACACTGCCGACCTAAACTTTCACCGACCCGCATGAATACCTCGCACCCAAATATTTGCGTAAAATTATATATAATTAACTACGAAGGCGGGCAGCCGTCTACAGCCTCACCACTTCGACACCTTGGGTTGTGAATAGCGACTCGGCGGCCAATTTTAGCTTTTCGTTAACTAATTTGGCGATTTTCGGTGTGCGCCGCCAAACGAACTCGCGTGTGCGGTCGTGATTGTCCTTGCTCTCCACCTCCACCTGCCAAAGAGAAAGACAATAGAACATTTAGCATAACTAACTAGACTGCAGAAGAAAGCGCACTTTGTGCCTAGGTTTTTGGGTAATACTTAATACATAATGAGTTAAAAAAAGAACTCTATTTCATCTCACCCAACCAACCTGCTTTGGCTGCTGCACCTTGATGGACATGAGTGTGGCGCGATCGTTGACGACGCCGAATTTGATGCGGCCAATCATCTCGTTGGTGCGCGCTGTAGCGCTCTTCACACTGTGCACACTGCCGCGTTTGAATGACTTTTCCACGCGCAAAGTCAATGGACCCAAAGTGAATTTGGCCTTTATGGTTGAGTTGGAGCCTTCCGGATCGGCGACCACTTTCACATTGCCCACACGCTTCAACGAAGCCAAGCCGGAGAGGCTGCCTTCGGCTTTTTGCAGCTTTTCAACTTCTTTACCACTACCAACGGCACCATGCGCATTGTTGTTGTTGCTGTTGTTACTATTACCGTTATTTTTAGTATTCTGCTTTAGTTTAGTGCCAGCGTTGCTGTTGTTGTGGCTGTTAGCATTCGCCTGACTTTTTTTCGTGTGTGTCTTATGTGCTTTGTTTGAAGTTTTCTTTGTGCCGGCGGCGCTGGTGCTGGCCTTGTTGGCCTCCCCGTTTAATACGGTGCGCATTTCCGGCAATGTAGCGGCCGCGTTGGCAGCGTCGCCGACATTTCCCGCTAATTTAGCATCAACGTCGCCATCCGCTTTTTTCTCGGCCGCCACTGCTTTGATGCTTTGCTCTTGCTGTAATTGTAACTGCTGCAGTTGCTCCTGTAATTTGCTTTGTGCCTTAGCGTCGCTCACTTCCATGCGGCGTGGCTCTTCATCCAGGGCGCGGGGTTCTGATTTGGTGTTTTTCCTATGAAGACAAATCATTGGTAAGAGTGGAAGCAATCGAGTTGAAATTGATTTCAATGGTGACAATGTCCTTTGTAGGCGGCTTTAAATTGTCGCTCACATATACATCCGTACATATGGCCACATTGAGAGTTACAAAATACGAATGAATGAGTGTAGGCACACTAAGTACTCGTAATTGTAGTCAGAAAGGTATTTGACTGTGATTTTAAGACCCTCAATGAAATTATTTCAAATTAGTACGAACGATTCCGGAAAAATCGGGGAAGGCACCACAACATCGGTTAAGCCCCACACTACTTACTGGCCATATGTATATATGTATATGCGTGTGTTTGCTTTGTCACCATTCGCTGGCTGCCAATACAAGTACTCACAGTTTATGCCTGGTTGTCATTGATGATTTTGCCGGCTTCCCCTTCGTCACCGACGCTGCGTATCCTGCTGGGCTGCCACTGCCGGCGCCGGATTTCTTGGTCGCCGCTCGGGCGTGCAAGCGCACTACAAACGGATCGTAGTTGTCGGCCACAATGCGATTAATGCGCGAGAATATCGAATCAATGAATTGATTGTGTCGCTCCTGGAAAGCGTCGTTGCTCATTTCGATGATGTTATTCTTCAGGTTTCCTAAATACCGACGACCAACAAGCTGATTAGTATGGCAAATATGTAATCATTCAATTTTGTATATGGGTTCATGTACCTGCGCTATATTAACTTATAATTTTAGTTTTCGTAAGCTAAAATTAGTAAGCACACATTTGCCGACGGCCACCTGCTAATAGCCACTTAACCTCACTCACCAATTTAGTATTGACTTAAAGCATTGCGAAGCCACTAACCAAGCGCATACTAAGCCATTGAACAGTTTATTAATTAAGGAGTGATTAGTCTGGCGCAATAATTGCGTTTATTTGGCAGTTATGAAGCTTATGATTAATACCCACTTATTAACTAAGTGGTTAGCCAAAGTCTACTGGAGAGCTTAACAAATTAACTGCTACTAGTTTTTAGCAAAAATACATATGTTTCACATAAAATAATTTCTATGCCTCTCTTAAATATAAACCGTGACCCGATCGATGTATAGAGCTGTATGAGTTTCAAACGCAAGCAAAATATATTTTATAAATTCCTCAAAACTAAAAGATACCTGCGCTGCATAAAGACTGTAATCATACTCCATGTATAACTATTTCATATTGCCAACCCCACAAGCCGCTGCTCATTAAATTCATTATGGTGAACACATGTTTACACCGGCAAGCAACATCATATGCTAATGCAATGGAATCATTTAGCCTAAGCAGTTTAGCATGCTATCCTTATTAAAAGGATACTAGCCACTTTCCACTACAAACTTGGGCGCTAACGAAACTTTATCCAACCACTCAGGTATGTGTGTGTGGGTGTGTGCAGTTCGCTCGGTTCAGCACAGCTGGGGGCCGGCAGCATGTCAGACTCCCTGCCTGCGACTGACATTGTGCAAATCGCATTATTATAAGTAAATTAGCTACAAAAATAATTAGCTGCGAACTTGCGCATAAACAGTTACAAGTATGTCGTCTACACACACACACACACTTATAAATTGACGTGTTTACCTTCAAATTGTGTGTTCAATACCATCAGCTATCTTCACGGGGGTTACGAATGTGAATTACTAAGGAATCTAAGCGGTGTTCTTACCTAAGAGTTGGAGCAGATACATTGATGACCTCATAGAAATTTTAACTCCATGCGTCTTCGATTTTCTACGAGGAAAATGCAAATTACTTCCTTTTTATAAATGACTGGAGTTTATTTCTCTACCGTGTAACTATCCGAAGCATTCAAATACAAAAAATCTTTGGTAGTAAGACGCATATTGGGTAGTAGAAAATACATACTGTATTGGAAAGGTCAGATTTCAAGTCTCATTTAATAAATATTTTTGTATAAAAAAGGAAAGAATGGCACACAAGCCTCCAATGAAATTTTTCAAGTTTACGGAGACAATGCTTTATCAGTTCATGTAGCACAACAATGGTTCGCTTGCTTTCGTTCTGGAATATTCGATGTGAAAGATGCACCTCGCTCTGGTCGAGCCTATCATTGAAAAGGTCGATGAAATTGTGGAAATGAATGACCAGGAAAGTCTCATAAGCAGTCATGACATCGCTAAGGAGCTCAGCATCTATTTAAAAGAGGCTGACTACAAAAAGAAGCTCGATGTGCCACATAAATTGTCTGTGAAAAAATTTAATGGACTGAATTACATGGCTGTAAGTTATTGCTAAAACGAAATCTTATCGAACCACTTCTAACAGGAGACGAAAAGTGGAATAAATATGACAATAACGTGCGAAAAAGATCATGGTCCAAGCGTGGTGAAGCTCAACGAATGGTCGCAAAGTCAGAGTTTACGCCTCGAAAGGTTAAACTGAATGTTTGGTGATTGGAAAGGATTCATTTACTATGGCCTGATCCAGCTTGTCGAACGATTGATTCTACATTTTGCTGTCAACAACTGATAAGATTGAAGCAAGCAAACGAAAACAACGGTCAGAACTGGTCAAAAGAAACGGTTTCATCTTCCATCAGGACAACGCTAGACCACACACATCTTTGATGACTCGACAAAAAATGGGAGAGCTTGGCTGGGAAGTTTTGATGCATCCATCATACATATAGCCTTGACTTTGTACCATCGAACTACCATTTGTTTCGGTCAATGCAAATTTTCCTTAATGTAGTAAAAGTGGCTTCAAGAGAAGCCTATGAAAACTACTTGTCGGAGTTTTTCGCCGAGAAAACACAAAACTTTTACACTGATGGAATAATGTCTCCAGCGATAAAATGCAAAAAGTGGTCAACAAAAATGGTACATATTTGGTTCAATAAGGTTCATTATAAATATAAAAAAAAAGTTGAAGTTTGATTAGAAATACGAAAAGACTTTTTTGACTACCCAATACAACTCCTTTAAAGTCACTGAAGTGTTGCAAAAGAACTAGAAAGTACAAGTATCCAAGCTGACAACCTTAAATTCTTTAAAATTCTGCTAAAAAGTGAGCACAGATATAAGAAGAAAGAATTTTTTATCAATCTTTCCAAATTAGAGAGACTTAGCACTTGAACTGAAACCTTCTCAGTAGCTTAAGTCCAGCTGTGAAGTCCCACAGCAAATATAACATTAATTAATTTAATCTAACCTTAAACAGAAAACTTAGCACGCAAAAACGACGAAATCAGCCCTGATATATTTTATACTATGATACGTGTGTGCGAGTATGTTTGTATGCATAAAATTAGATGACAGTGCTTTCCCACATTTAGATGCTCCCACACTTCGTGTCTCTTGTGAAGCAGCAACGACAGAAAATGAAAACGAAACGCCATTGAAGCAGTGATATGCGCTTGTTAGCCCGCGTAACCAATGACCAGCGCGGAAATTGAAACTTTTGATGCAATTATGAATTATTTTAATGTTGTCTATGTATGGGTGTGTGCGCATGTGTATGAGTGTGTGTTAAAGTCATTATGCGAATTATTTTGCGCGCATTTGAAATGCGAAATTAATGTCGTTTTTGCTTGAGCGAAACGGACAACTAATCCTGCTGAGGTTCACCAAAGCGAGAGTGAAACTTTTAATATTCGTTTGAGTGAAGCTTAAGCAAACCCAAGTGCATTTATACTCACACACAAGTGTAATGGAAAAATGTAATATTCGTGCTATAAGTGCGAGGAATATGGTTCCTGTCATTTATGTTAATAGTTTTAATTATGTGAGATATTTTATATATATATAAAGTCATTTCGTTGGTTTAATAAATAAGTGACATACGTTTAATATTACACACAAACACATACAAAGTGAAATTTATGGGTTTCACATACAAGAGAATTATTTCAGAGTTAGAATTAGATTACTGACAAAGGTCAAGGGCTGCTTCAAACAGTTCGTGCTAGTTATCCCTGTCTTTTTTACAAGTGGTAACTCGGTGAGGGAAATTTGAATGAAAGTTTGTGCAGTGAGTGGTGCTTTTACAGGTACTGAGTGAACTCTTGTGTCCGACTCCTTTTTAATTTAAAAAAGTACTTGCCCTAACAATAGTTAATATTTTTCCTAGAAGTGACTTAGCGCTATAAAATATAACCTTAGCCATGTTAAACTCTATACGTCATCCCGTCCTTAAGGGGTTACATGGGGTTTTCAGAGATACAGCCTTGAGAACTTGTGCGTTTGGGGCTAGCTAGACTAAGTACATCGTCTTTAAACGCGTTTTTCTCGTAACTGTGTTTTTGAATGCAGTTGGCAAGATTTCTCGCGAAGTAATCAGCCGATCTTCATGAAATTTTACAAAGGTCTTTGGGATACCATCAATTCTTAAAAACTTGGGGGAAGGATTTTTCCGAATACTCTTGGGAAAAAAAATATTCGTGAAATTTTCACTGAAACTTTCATTTTTTGTACACGTATTTTTTCACTTCTTGATAATCCCTATCTTTCCTACTCGGGCGCATCCTTTTTCCGAAGGATTACCTGAAATGGCTCCAAATAGCAGAGTTTGAAATATTTTTTCCAAAAATTTCAGAATTTTCTCGTTTATAGTGTACGTTTGTAACAAAAAAAAATTATAATAAAATATTTTATTTTTTATATGAGAAAAAAATTGTGGAAAAAAAAATGCATCTGCATCGAGGAAACCCATGTAAAACCTTAAAATACAGCATAATAATGAAAGCTACATATGTCATCAGGTGTTTAAAATAGTATTTATGTCATTCACGAAAGCAAAGCGACTATACTAGAGCAAAAAATCTCAAACTGTCTTACAGCCGTAAAATTAGCCTTTCTTTGTTTCACAAATTCTTTCTTATTTGTTATCGTTTACGGGATGTTTGTACGAGTACGCCATCCTTAATGTATATGTATGTAAAGCAAGATCTGAGCACTTGATGCCTCATCTTCATTGGCAGTTGTAAGAAACTTTTAATTGCTCCTTTTCACTCAGCAACGATGGCATTTTTACTAATAAAACAACATTGTTGCAACACGAAAAATTTTCTTGGCATGGAAAACTTTCCACGGCAATAAAATTTGCAAACAATCAGCAAAAGTGCAAGTTTTTTGTAATTTTCATTTCAATTGTTTGAACTTGCTCAGCGCGCTATCGCCAACTTCTCGCAAAGAATTTTTAATAACCAGAAATTAGAGCCAACATAGGTTTGGCTTGTAAACATGGTGGTGAGTGTCGGCTTCACCTGTTTACAACTTGATTCTGCACGGTGTGGGAAGGTGTGCAAAGCAATACTTTTTCACTTTTGAGCGGGTTGAAGAAAATTTTTCAAGTGCCAGTAAACCGAGACAAGCGTTAAGCTTCGATAAAGCTATGCATTACATGCGCGTATAACAGTTTTTTTTTTTTCAAAAAATTATTTTTTTTTAATAGCAATATCATAAAGTGGCTGAAAGTATATCGAAAAAAGTCGTTTGTTGCAGTAACTTTGCTTGGTCAAAATTGTCCAATGTCCTTCTCAGGCCTGAATACGTTATTTTTCGTGCAATCAAATCTAGTTTTTTATAAACACCGTTAACCTTGTTAGTCCCAGACTACTTAAAACTAAAAAGCAGAAGGTAAATATAGTAAAAACAATAACAATTACTTTTGCATAATACAAATAAGAATGAGTGTGGCCAGGGCTTAATGTAGTGCTTACTTAATACTTACTTCGTGTTTGTCTAAAGCACGTAATTTTACATGAAATTTACAGTTCTAGGCTTTTTTTTACATTTATCAGATTACTTTTTACACTTTTTATACTTTTTACAGTTACGTATATGGTAGAGGATAGTAAGAGTCTTTATTGAAAATCCTTAAACCCCGAGAGAAGAAAGATAAATCAAGCAAAATATTTTAAAAGAAAAAATAAATAATGAAAAATAATATAAACAAAAAATTAAAATAAAGTAATAAAAAGCAAAAAAATTAAAAACAAAATTCTAAAATAACAAAAAAATAATTAATTTTCAATTCACCACAGCTAATGTCTCACCACAGTGCCGTTGGTGGGTTCTGGCGCCAATCAAAGCTTGAAACCAACTCAATGCCTCGCATGCAAGCCTACCATAATTACATACATACGTAGCTAAGTTGAAATAAAACGCAGTTTTTGTTTGTGTTTTCTCGGAAGCGCAATACTTTCAGTTAACTTTTATTCACTTTTCTCCTTATTCTTTACAAATGATTTCTGCGTATCTCATTTCGTAAGACTTGCTCTATTGGGAGCTGTTGCTAGATAATTGACTGATTACAGATGATACAGGTATTTTGTTGTTTTTTTTTTTTGTTTTTTTTTTTTTTTTTTGTTGTTGCTTAGGAACCGCTTTGTGGGGCAATGTGCTGCGCTCGCCTGCTATGTGTGTGGATATGGGGTCTACTACGATTTAAGGCTTCTTTGGCTTTGTAAATAAACTGTTTTATTATTATTATTTTTTTAATTTGTGGCCTTATGGCATTTACAATTTATTTTTGAGTTGCATATTCGGGTGCAAGCCCGCTCGGTTATGTATGTTGACATGACGTACTTGGCATGCTGTTTGAATTTGTTCAAGCGTTGTCTCGGCAGCCGAACCAACACCGCACTGCCACCCTTCGTTGATTTACTAAAATATTTGTGCACTTCCATTGCACAACCACAACGTTTGTGGTTTACCTTTGGCATTATTAGAAAGCGTTTTGTCAGCAATAGCTGACGCGGGTGCGGGAAGAAGCGTGTGAAAGTGTGAGCAAGTGAAAGTGATAGGTTTTCTTTACAGAGAAGAGGAGGTGAAGCCCAAAGAGTGTGGTGTGAAGAAGCCAGCGAGACGAGCGCAGAAAGATGTATGAAGAGATGCGTTTCTTACAGCAACCGTTGTGTAACGGTTTTTTGCAATGAACTTGGTGATGTGGGTGTGAATGCATATGAATGATAGTGAAATAGAGTTGGGAACCAGTACAATTTTTACGATTTACACAGAGAGATTACAAACTACAGTTACTATTTTTTAGTATTTTTTTCATTTTTAGTTTAGCAAATAGACAGACAATGTGTACTTAAAGGCTTAAAGAGAGGAAAAACAATAAATAAATAAATTAATAAATAATTTACAAAAATAAATAAATTAACCTACATACTAAAATATTACACTTTCTATTTTATGTATTTTAGGTTTCTTATTGTTTGTTGGCGCGGAAAAGCGACTAACTAGCGTACACTGGTGGCTAAACCAATGGCTCTTAGTCGATTTCCCGCCATCCATACAAATTATGCGCTTAATTTTCAATTCAATTTTTTGTTGTTGCTGTAGCATTTTTACAATGTTTCGCTTAAGCTGGAAAACTATTAGTTACACATCATCATAATTGATTTATTTTTTTTTCTTTTTTTTAACAAGTGCAGTGTATGAACAAGCAGCTCTTTGAACGTCAACGAAAAAAAATATCAATTTACATTAAACAGTTTTGTTGCCGTTACTTTTTACAGTTAAGTGTACTTTGCAAGAGTGAATTTAGAGCTTGGCTGGCTGCTGTGTATAGAATTGTGCCATTGTGCAACGTGTTTACGGTTAATTTGACTAGCACCAAACGGGAGCAGAAACAAAACGGAAGGAAAGTTCTAAGCAAATTTGTTGTTCTAGAATTTGTAATGCGACAAAGTGTAACAAAAATCAGCTCAAAGCCGTGAGCCGAGCGACCGAGTGTCTTCGCGTGGTTTATTTTAAGTTTCGATTTCGTTAATTTCCATAGCTAATATTTGAATAGAGTTCTTAATACATGTATGTGTGTATGTGCTCAAGTCCTTTGTCATTACTTTTGTTTTTTTTTTTTTCTAATTAAATTCAGTTAATTACGCTATATTCATTGGCTTGCTTATTGTTTGAGCGCCTTTTTGCTCTTCAAAGCACTTGTTGATTTTTTGGCCTTAGCTGTTGCTACGTGTTTCTTAGTGGCTGATTGATTTTTAGACTCACGTGCTTCGCGTCTTGCTTCAATGACATTCTCGCCGATGATGTCGTCGTCGTCATCATCGTCGTCGGCCTCGTCGTCCTCCTCCTCGTCGTCACCTGTTATGGCACCTGTAATTTCAGCGACTCCATCATCAATATCATCATCATCTTCCTCATCGTAATCATCATCATCATCATCCTCAACATTACTATTGTTATTCAAATTCGAGGCGACAGCTGCTGCGCCAGCCGCTGGATTAACGCTTGCTGCTGCCGGCTTGGCGGCGGCTGCAACGCTTCCTCCGGCTGCGTTGGGCGCTGGCAGCTGTTGCTTCTTATTTGCACTACTACTACCACTACCGTTTGTTTGTTTTGTATTAGTTGTTGTTGGCTTTGTTATTATTTGCGTGGCGGATGTTGCTGCTGTTGCTGCGCTTGCTTTTTTCAGCGAATTTTTTTTATGAGTATGAGTTTGACTGAGTTTCTGTGGCGTGGATGCTGATATTGGTGATTGACTGTTATGGAGTTTTGTATTTGTATTTGTATGATGCGGTATGAGATGCGTATCTGTATTGGTGATGTGTGCGGCAATATTGGTTGCAATATTACCATTACTATCGCTATCGCTAACAACATCGCTACCATCAACGACACTACTTTCAAATTCTTCTTCTTCATCTATTATTGGCTCTAAACTACCGCCATCTTCTACAACATTACTACTTAATTCTTCATCGTAAAAAACATTTTGTTCACCTTCGTTGTTGTTGCTGGACACAGCATTGGCATCGTCGGCCGCATTTCCGGCGGCTACAGCATCGGCAGCATTGCCACTTTCGAGGGGTAGATCAACACCGTCCGAGATGCCGCCACTGACTGCCGATTGGCCGACGGGTGCAAGGTCCTCTATGGGGGCGGCTGGTACGGGCGCGGCGGCAACGGGTGCGCTGGCAACGGCGGGTGTGTCTTCGTCGTCATCGTCTTCATCATCATCATCTGCAATGAGACACGTGCAAAAAAGTAGGTGAAAACAGTTCATTTTAAGTTTGGCTTTTTCCATTAAAAAAATATATATTGAAGTATATGACTTCTAGTTGTATATATGTATGTATGCTGTACGCACCTCCCAAAATATCATCGAATAAGCGGTCCAAATAATCATCATCATCATCCTCTTCATCATCGTCGCTGGCAGCAGCGGCAGCTGGCGCCGCCTGGCCCTGTGGCGTGTCGTCTTCCTCATCATCGTCGTCCTCCTCATCATCGTCGTCGTCATCTGAAAGCCCCGAAAGAAATACAACTGTTTTAAAACACATACGAGAGAGAGAGAGAGCGCGAAAACACATGAAAGAGAAAAAACAAAATGGTTATAGACAAACAAACAAACAGTTAATAAAATTCATGCAGTCAATGCCAGCCAAGCCAAGCTCTGCAAGACTGCGTTCTCTGCGCTTTGGCTGCTTGATACGCTGAACACAATGGTTGCGACAGACGACAACCGACAGCTGTCAAATATTAAAATACACACGTTCTTATGGACACTGTTATTTAGACAGCTGCACGACTCCACGACGGTAGGCCGACAGTTGTCGTTCTCGCTAACTTCGATATTTTCCTATATTTGCCTGCGACAGTAGGACGACAGTAGAGTTGACAGTAGAATGGAAGATAGAGAGATGAGGAAGAGTGGTGATGCCACTAATATGTAAAATGTAAAATTATTCACAGCTCTTACAAACTTGACGTTATTTTACAAATAAAAGCATAAAATAGCTCTATTATAGCTCTGTTATATCATTTGTAATAACAATTGATAATTTAAAACAAAAATATATACCTATTTACTTATTTTTTGCATAAAAACTTTCACTTTGAACAAAATATTAAAATTTCATTGAAGTGCAAGGTATTAGTATGGCCACAACGAAATTGTGTACATGCAAAATGGAGAGCTGTGTTGTCCTGTGTACATGCGTTCAGGTAGTAGGATGCACAACGCCGTTTTTAGTTCACTGTCGTGATGCAATGTTGTGTCGCAACCATTGTGTTCAGCGTATGACTGTCAGGTGGCGGTGCGTGCTCATACAAATCGTGGCAGTGCTGTGACCGATGCTACGTACATACATGCATAGAAGTAGATTTGGTGCTGGTGGAAGTGGTGCTGGTGCTGGTGCTACACTGCGCTGTTTAAAGCTTGGTGCGGTGCGGTTCAGTTGAGTTGATTCAGTTTAAAGTTGAAAGTTAAAAGTCGAGTTGACAATGGCACACAATCAGTGTGAGAATGAGCGGAGAATAACAACAATAGCACAAGAGAACCATTGTGGCAATGTTGCAAGTGGTCATTGCTGATACAATGCTGGCATTTGCTTACAACAACAAAAGTGGCAAAAGCAAACACAAGCGAAAACAGAAAACAGAAAAGAAATCGAAAAGCGGATAGAAGCGCATAAACCAAACGATGGAAACAAACAAACCAATTTACGAAAAGTCAGCGAAGTCGTCAGCTGTCCTCACTGCACTTCAGTGTCAAAAGAGGTGATGAAGAGGTGCTGGAGTGCTGCAGTAGAGTCCATTTGTGAGGGTGCAGATGGAGAAAGCGCAAATCGCTAGATTCAATTTGCGCATTTGCTTAGCAAAAAGCTAAATACGTAAATACTTGTTTGTGAAGTTATTGTGTGTGTTGCGAAAGTGTGAGACTGAGATTGGTAGTTGCGAAGAAACTAGCCTCTGCGTGCACTTACCATCATCATCGTCCACGAGATCGCCTAGATCGGGCTCGTCATCATCATCATCATCGTCGTCGTCGTCGTCATCGTCATCATCGGCCGGCGCGGCGACGGGCGCAACATCATTGACGGCTTGCTGCCGCGCGATGGCGCGTTCCTGGCGCTCGACCAGCTGGACGGGGGAGGCTTGAATTTGTAGCAGCACAGCGCTGAGGATGCACAGGAGTAGGACGAATTTCATGGTTCTGGAAAGAGAAAAGAGGAAAGTTTATTCAGACTTTTATCGCAGTGGCAATAGAAGAAGTTTGTCAAAACGAGTTTTGATTGTCGTGTTTTTGATTGATTTAAGTTTTTATATGAACTGGTATATTGAACCTCTTTGAGCTTTGAGCTAATAAGATAGCGTTATCCACAGCCACCACATTGAAATTCAATACCGCACAGGTGTACCGTTTAATTTCTGTTTTATGAACCACCCATCCACCAATTTGCCAATACAAGCTTACACCCTTTCTCTTTTATGCATTTCGCAGCGTGGTTCACCGATTTCGGTTTGCATTATTCTGACCTCAATAGCGCGTTCTAGTGCATTGGCACCTCACCAACGATCAGCAATAAATCCGTTCACTTGTGGAGCGCCATCGACTCTACGTCACCTCATCCACATCCCAACTCATGTCTGTATCAATTTACAATATTTGCTACTCAGATCTCTGCTAAACTATATCGTTCCAAGAACTAGTGGTTAAAGCAATGCCTATTATTGTGTTTAGAGTGGTAGACTTGTGGTGTGAGGCTTCAAGGAACGCGCGCATATTTCCGGAAGTATCAATTGTTTACGAATAACTCTCCGCTCAATAAATTTATCGCACACCTCAATCGGTGCTGACACACATTTGGCGCTGCCACTTGGCCAAGTGCCTTACATACCGCACATTTGACACACACACACACACTAACATGCATTTGGTGTGCGAGTTGTGCGCTCCGCGTGCAATCGGGCGACTTTCTTTTAAAGCAAGCAACTAAATAAAGGCAAACAAGCGCTGGAATGCGACTGTGTGTGTGTTAGTGTATATTGCCGTTGCAATGGTTTTGCAGCAGACGCTGCTTGTGTGTCGTTTATGTTTTCATTGGCCGTCGTTGGACGCGGCAGAGAAGTGAAATGAAAACCGTAGCATTTATCAAATTACAATTGCATTGATGTGGCAATTAGGACGTAAATATGATTGGAATTTACATAAAATCTGCTAACACACAAACACACAAGTACACACATGTGTATTCGTCTTTATTCGAACCCGCAACTCGTTTACGCTTTTTATGTTGTGGCCATCAACGGCAGCATAAATGCTTGGCGATGCTTACAATTATGTACCACTATGCACGTATGTGTATATGTACAGGTGCGTATGAATTTATGTATGTATGTGTATGATGACATGTGAGACTGGCTGAACTGCCTTTCATTGTTGTTGTTGCTGTTCGACGTGTGGCTTGAAAGAAGTGAAAGTCTAACAGTCAAAAGCGCGCTTATGCTTTGGTTTTTGTTGTTTTGTTGTTTACAGACGGCAGCGATAAGAGAAAATCGTCGACAACTACAAAGTATCGAATGTTTTCGAAAAGCCATACGCGTTTACATTACCATTTACATACACATACCATATGATGAGTGAGATCTTTTAGGCTTGCCAGCCAATTAGTGGCAAATAATTTCACCTTGTTGTTTGTTTTGGTATTTTAAGTCGATTCGAAATCGAAATCCTTTGTTTTTATGCTCGCTCAAATAGTATATACCCCACACAAGCGTGATTTGGGGTACAAATAGGCTTCGGGTTGGACTATGTGGAACGTTCCACAAGTTCAGTTTCCTTGCTAAAAGAGCCTTCTGTCTGTGGAGCTTCATAAAACCGCTAGTTTATTTGTATATCAGATTTTCTATCAACATAAATTGAACATGTACGAAGCGGCCATGCTTCTGGCATCGAAAAACGGCACCAACTTTTTTCTTAAATTTAAGTTTTCAGCAATGGCTTCAACGCATTTTGGTTTATTGTGTTTTCTACAAACAGCGAAATGTAAGTGCGTGTGTATTGCATGCTTTCAAGCCGCATCTTAAGCTAATTGACAAAGTTGTAATACCACTTTTGAACTTAAGCACACACCCACGCATATGTATAAGAAGATACACCAATAAGTAAGCACACACACATACATAAATTAGAAAATACTTCACCATAAACAAGTGTGAGTGTCACGAGTTGCTTGAGATGCCATCTTCCACAACAGCAAAAACATCAGCAGTTTCAGCAAAACAAAATTCGAAAAGCCAAGTACCTACTAAAACCGTTAATACTACAATATATGTGCTCACACACCCTACAAAGCGTTGCAACTGCATCTTCGATGGGTCACAAGGCTGCCGCGACTCCCCCACCAACGGATGCTTAGGAAACTTAGCCAACTGTTACCACTTACTGAAACTTTCCTGAGCACTTTTTTGTGTGTGCGTGGTTGTGTGAACTTACTGCACATTCGCTATCAGCACGGCTGCCAGTGGCATGCTCGTGTGGAGACAGCTGCAGTGGACAATGTGCCTGACAACTTCGCCGTTTGTTTTGTATTAGAGACTCTTAATAATATTGCGTGCAGTTCAATATAAAGTGCTTTACTGCTCAAGCATCTGCTGGCGCATGTGTTGGTGCCCCCGACTTTGTGCGACAGGCACTCTTTGCTGTGTTTTAAAATAAAAGTATATTAGAAAAGTTCACCCAGCCAGACTTGCGGTGCGAGCGCTGCTGGCACAAGTGGCCCAAGCGTTTGTTTACAGCTATAAAATTCGGAATCTTCTATTGACTTGACCTGGAGCACTGAAATTAATTGATACAATGGCAGATAGAGAGCGAGTCTGTATAGGAAAAGAAACACAGATATCGCAGCTTATAGAAAAATTCTAACAAAATCGTGATAGGTTCGTAGTTCTTTCGGCTCATTCACTCTTAATGTTTGGCTTTCAAGCTTTACAATTTTCCAAAATATTTTTTTTTTAAATTATGAATTTTTATTTTAAATTGTAAAATCTCAACTATTTTAATCAGGAAATTGTTTGTTTTCATATTGGAAGTGTTCTTTTGATTTTTGGTTTGAATTTTTTTGATTTCAAATATAACTGTGTGCCACCAGTACCTCAGTTGTAATAACAACATTTCGGAACACCCCAAAATCCGCAGACTTCTTAAAAATACCGAAGAAATTCTTTCTAAAAGACCCTCAGATGCCACTGCCACAAATTCTTCGCGCAAAAAGCCACAACAACATAGCACAAAATCAAATGAAAATGAAGAGGATGTTGTCTCCTGCAAAGTATGTCAATATTGGCGAAACTTTTTTGCGGAATCGCATCATGTGATGTCTGATGAACTCGAAACTATTTGCAGAACTTTAAGTCACGCACTTGTTAACAGAATTGTAGCGTGATATTTATTTTAAGTGCAGTCACACGCCCCGCTCTTTTAACTTATTCCTTTGTAAATAGCTATCGATGGACTTGTTTTGTAAATGCAGGAGTGAAGAAGTCTCAATCCACGGCACAATCAAAAACAAAGGTGTGGCGTGGCGCTGGTAAAAAGACACTTAAAGCGGTCACGAACAAAAACCAAATGCAGATGGACTCGAAGTCCAATGCACCACCCCTTCGATAGCTAAAGCAACCGCGTCACCGGCGCTCGTCTTGGGTTGATGGAGCGCGCATAACGACAATGGGAATGGCGATCGCGTTGATTCGTGGCTGCAGCGATGTGTGCGCCGCCTGCAGAATTTGATAATTTGCTAGTGGCCATCGGCAGCAGTAGCCAACAGGCTGCGCCATTGTGTCGCTTGTCAAGTGGTGTCGGCGCTCGTTGACGACACGGCATGCAGACGCACGTTGCGGGAATTAAGGTGAAAATTGTTGTTTATATGTTTGCTCTTGTTGTTGGCTTCTACGCTGTTTATTTCTGCTGCTTTCGTTGCATTTTACGTTTATTCTTTTAGCCTCTGATGTTGCCGTTGAGACTCTTACGCCACTTGCAAATACCGTAAATGGCATGTTGCAGGCGTGCACTGTCGTTGCATGCATCATTTATAGTCCCTTGTTGTTTTCATTGTTGTCGTCATAGTTGCTGAAGCATAGTGTAAACACTATAATTAAAACAACAACAATTTGGAAAGTGCAAGCGTCGATTTGGGTGTAGATAACGCCATGCTCGCACATACACACGCACTTGCTCACTTGAAGCAAGTTTATAAGCTTGTATGTGCGCGGACGTATGCAGAAAAGTGGGTTAAACAAGTCGGAATCTGTGTACGTCCTTGCGAGTGTGTGCGTGTGCGTGTGAATGTGTGCGAAAATTGCACAAAACCCAAAAGAACAAAATCAAAGTGCTGAAAATAAGACAAAGAAAACTTTTGTTACACAGTTGGGACACTTGGGCGTATACGCAATGTCAGCACAACACCGCCGCCTCAGCAAAGTTTCGTTTCAAATAAGCACAGTGCGGCGTTGAGGGTGAGAGGGCCGAGTATGGAAGCGCCTGGAGTGCCGTGTACGGTGTCTGTGTAAGAAGCGTGAATGAAACTGCAAATTGTGCTTGTTCTTTGCTTGTTAAACTTAAAACGCATTACAACAACAGCAATGGCGTTGCGGAATACAAGTGAAAAATAAATAAATGCGCCATTTTACTTGCGAACAAATACAGACAGCTATACACCAACATATTAGCCCGGTTGAGCACATGCACGCGTCGCCGGGGCATTGCAATTCTTTGAAGAACCCTCAGCGTAGGAATTACCGATGTATATTGAAGAGGTCTTCAGCGCATGAAGTGTGCAAACTACTATTATTTAGTCATCTTCTCACTCTAATACTTTGCTTCGGAAATATTTACTGCCAGACAATCTTAACTCGCAGTTAACAGAGACTACAAGTACAAATATGACACACCCTAAAATGCCTGCCATTGAACCATAAGAAAGTTGCCGCTTTCTTCATTTAACCCCAATTCTTCTCGAAAAGTTGTTCATTTTATGCAATTTTTTGCCCGTGTTGCTCATTAAGATCCTGAAGCGATGCAAAAAATGCACAGGAACCACAGAATTTCGCGCATTTTTCCCTCACATGTCTACTCATTCTACTCATTACCCCAACACTAGCGCTCAACAAAAGAAGCATAAACAGTTAGGATTATATTATACGGTATGTAATACGCAAAGTGCCGAATTTCGTATGCGATGGAGCTCACTTCGACGCCCTGCAGCTTCTTTTTGTGCGCGGAAGCAAGTTCAAATTGCGAAGCGAGTGCACTTAATACGAATTTACCAACACACCCCCCAGCACGCGAACCGGCGATAAGCGAATGTGCGCACACATTACATTCGTTCGCAAATTGGGTGCATAATAAAGCCGAGAAATGTACTGGGCCCCAAAATTTATGCCTGCGAGCGGAGAAGAGTACAACTATTGCAACTTCTCAGGTATAAGAAGGCATCTGCAGTCTATACTCTACTACTAATCACTGAAAAGACCATAGCGCTGTGTTCAGGAACTCTTCTTCTTCAAACGGTCTTCGTGCTTTTGACAGACCTCGTTGAAGAAAAGCGCTATAATGGAGCAAAATTCTAAAAGCATAAGATCACACTCTCGTCTTTCGTCTACCAGCTTTTGCATCTCTATAGACAGGGTTTCACGGCTGAAATATTTCTTGTTTGTTGAAAGGAACTCTCTTAGCCTCATCCAGCATCCTTATTTACTCGCACATTTGATCGCTTCACTGCCCAAGTAAATCGCTTTGTTTTGTGGCTTCGCTAATGAAGACGCCTAGACTGCCAAAACATTAAAATCTAGACCGCACACGCAAGCCAAGCGAGCATGAAGCAAGTGGGAGTGGTACAGAAACGCAAAGCAATGAAAGCGTTGAACGCTACTGGCATGCACGAGTGTGAGCACTCTTAGCTAACTGCGCGCTGACGGAAAAATTCTTAACTCCGCACTTGAGTGGCAATACAAATAATTGTAACACATGAAAAGACTCGCGCTGCTACATTTGTACTTTCACAATTGTTCGTACATATGTGTGCGTGTGTGTGTGTGTTCAATGAGACCATATATACACTACTTAAATGTGGGTCAATTGCAACTGCACACGACGACGAACTAAAGTGGCAAAAACAAAAGAAGAACAACTTAAGAAATTGAATTGTCTTAAGCCGTGCGAGACGGACGCCATGAGTTGAGGCTTGGCCATTGTTTGTATAGCGAAATTAAGATGACTACTTATTTCGCGCCCTCTTGGAACAAATACGGGCAAGACTTTAAAAAATAACGACGCGCTGCATGCCTGAGCTGAGAAGCTGAGCAACTTTTAATTCGAGCGCTAAAAAATGAAAAGTGCATTTGGAGAGTGGCTGCTAAGTGCAAGCCTGCGAGTAAGACTGGCGGAATCTGTTGCTCACTTATACGCCTGCATAAAGCACCTACCCATGCCTTGTGGACCATCTTGGCGAAATTCTGCTTAAAAAACATTTTCGCCAAAGCTTCGATTCTTCAGTTCTTTAACTCTTCTTCGGCTCTACGAAAACTTATTTTTAAGACAATTGATGTGCCAGTATCACCCACTTTAACTGCTTATATACATATATTCATCTACATCTATGCATATGTATTAACTTATGTTGTTCATTTATATGGACCTTACCAAATCTGGTTCGTGCAAGTGCCCCAAGAACGATATCAATGTAATTAACGCAACTCTTTAAAATCCATTAAATACGACAATAATACGACATACAAAGAATTACAAAAACAATGCAACTTTGTAAAAAGTGGGTCAGTATCGACAGTCAGCCCATTGACAACTTCGTCCACTTGCCGACAATGGAGTTGTGGGGTGCGCTGTGGTCGCGCATGCTCAGCACGCTAATGGCTTGAAAGCGCGTAAACTTGTACACGAACTTCATATAAGCAGAGACACGGTCGTACACTTGGACTTGAGCGCTGAAGAGCATTTCTTTCGGCTATCGAACCAGTTCGAACACACCCAATTCGTAACACTTTCTTCTGACATTAAAATTCGTCTTTGTACGTGCATAAATGCGCACACTTCTGTGTGTGTGTGTGTATGTGTTTGTGCGCATGACCGTTTCGGAATTCCTTTTCACTAGGTTATTTACGAGCGTTTTAAGTATATGACTTGAACGTGGTCGAAAGTGCCTCCGATGTGAAGTGCACATACATATGTAGATGTGTACGAGTTTACTGTTGCACTTGAAAAATGGAAGAGTTTCTCTTTAAGAATTTATTTTATATTTTTGATTTTAATTTAAGGTTTTAATCGATAATTTTAAGATCGTGTTCAGCAAATCAATAAAATTAGCAAATAATAAAAAAAAAATCGATATGGACCACCAAATCTTTCTAATTCAGCAAAGTCGGCAAATAATAATTAATATTATGTCAATAGTTTTTATGTTTTTTAGCACTTCGTTAAACATTGTTCTTTGAGAAGCATTTTCCAAAACATTTCAAGTTTCTCTGTCAAGGTCTTTTCACTCACTACTTTCAGTAACTCTCTCAACCAGCGCAAAATGTTGTAATATCTACCTTTCTCCTAAGTGGATTTATGCAAACTCTGGATTAACGAAAACCGTCGCTCTGCCGTTTTCAAAACCAAAACTTCCTTTAATTGGAAATATTATACGTAAAACGTTTAAACTTTGGCGTAAGAACACTATTATTACTGTTCAATATTACTTTAAAGCTTATCACTCGTGTGTGTTTTTGAACACTGTTTGCCACCTTTGCCACAAACACTGCACTCTTGGCCGATTGCCGCACGACTAATGTCAGTAAAAGTTTTCTCTTGCGGTTTTTACTGCTTTCTTAGCCAACTGTGCTGGCACTGCGACTGCGCAGCTGGTTTCCAAACAGCATATATGTGTGTAAATGTATGTGTGTGTGCGTATGTTACAATTAGACTTTCTTGCTGTCGCTGTTGTAAGTATGTAGCTCTTTACCTTTCTTCGGGAACTGGTTACCACAACGATCGTATAGGTTTTGTGCGTAGTAGACGTAGCAACAATATCGCGTATGTATTCTTGTGTTTAACGTAACGCGTCTTCTTTTTGACGCTTATTCGCTTTTGAATTATATCCAATTGGCTACTTTAGGCTTATCGTTGGTTGAGTATTCGATTTGTTGTTAGCGACGCGACGAGCATGCGCACAACTGTTCAACTCGAGCTTAAGTCTGCAACTGATCGCTGTTCGTGATTTGATTTACCATAACACCACGCTCGTTGTGCCTTCAGCGCTGCCAAAGTGTTGATTTTCTTTTTCGCTTGGCGCGCTTCACACCTTTCCTCAGTTTGGCCACTTGCTTTTTGGGTTTGCAGCGGCGCTTACGGCGTCGGCAGCGGCAGTGTTGACTGCGGCACTTCGATGTAAATATAATTGGCTTTGCGAGTTGGCGTCGGATCAGCAACATTTTACAGTTAAGTGTATGAGGCGCGCTGTAATGGAGACGCGATCAGGTTGAAAACTTTGCAATGATGCGGTCTTACACCGGCACCGACACCGTGAGAACTCATGAGAGCATGATAAGTGCAACAAAACTGTAATATTATTTCATGAAATTGTTCGCAAGGTAACCCAAAAGTGTTTCCACTTTTTATTAAGAATTATTTATGTAACCTTGTGTGAGCCCCTATGTATATTCTCCAACCACTTTCTCTACCATGGTATGCCACCATTCTACATGGTATTTTTTGCAATTATTGCCTAATTATGAAATGATCAGGAGAAATAATATACTTATATTCAAGAAGAACGGGATTCAAGGTGAGTTATACAGCATATAGCAATAGTTTGAATAGCAATTAGCCGTCTGAGGAACAACAAAGCGGCGGGCCAATGGATTGCAGGCCGAGCGATTCAGATAAGGCGCCGAAGAACTGATAAGAAGCATGCATCAGTTTCATTATAGAAATTGGTCGAATGATAGCATGCTTGACGATTATAATTTAAGTGTGCTCTCCACAAAAAAGGATACCCCACAATAATTGCCAACTACCGTGAGATCAGTCTCCTCAACATCGCATATAAGGTACTATCGAACGTACTGTGTAAAAGATTGAAACGCACCGTCAACAAACTGAATGGACTTTATCAGTGTGGCTTCAGGCTAGGAAAATCAACAACTTTTCAGATATTCCCTATGCGCTAAATCTTGGAAAATGCCCAAAAAAAGGGGATCGACACACGCCAACTTCTCGTCGATTTCAAAGCTGCTTTTGACAGCAAGAAAAGAAGCTGCCTTTAAGGCTCTAAACTGACGTTGAGCAATACCAAAGTTCCATCAAGATCGGGAAAGACCTCTCCGACCTATTCGATACTAAACGAGGTATCAGACAAGGCGACTCCCTATCGTGCGATTTCTTCAGTCTATTGCTGGTTATAATAATTCGAGCTGCAGATCTGAATAGAGATGGTACAAATTTCTATAAGAGTGTACAGTTGCTATGAGGACATTGATATCGTTGGCCTCAACAACCGCGCCGTTACTTTTGCTTTCTCCAGAATAGAGTCTGCTAGTAAACGAGGGCAAAATGGAATATCTTCTGTCATCTAACAAACGGCCATCGCACCTTGACAGTCATAACTTCGAAGTCGTAGATAACTTAGTCTAACTTGGAACCAGCATTAACACCAGTAACAATGTTTCGAAATCCAACGCAGAATAACTCTTGCCAACAAGTACTACTTCGGACTAATTGAGAAGTAAAGCCCTCTCTCTCAAACTCTGCAAGAGATTCACCATGCTACATGGTGCGGAGGCATGGACGATGACAACAGTCTGTGTTGCGAGTTTTCGAGAGAAAGCTTCTGCGGAAGATTTATGGCCCCTTTCGCATTGGCAACGGCGAATGCTGAAGTCGTGGAACGATGATTTTCACGAGATATACGACGACATTGACATAGTTCAAATACCAGGTGGAAGAGGACCTGCTTACACTTGTATTCCCAAATTAGCGCCGAACAGCGAAAAAAACGACTGGCGCGTTATTTTAAACTCGGCTATAACCGCGTAAGCGGTGTCTACGCCGATAAAGTATAAGAAGATATGCATATCATCTTATTTGTGTGTTTGTGTATGTAAGACATCGCGCTCTGGCATGAAATTGTACATATTTACAGATGACCACAATTACAACAAACATCGAAGTCATGGCGCCAGTAAACAAAGTGAAATCGTTGGCTTTCGCACATGCGCGCGCGTCTTACGCTTTAAAGCACCATCCCTGTGATAACACTCTTTCCATTTACATTTTCAGCAAGTGTTTTTGGATGGCTCTATGTTACGTGAATAAGTCAAGTTCCAAAAAGCTAGAAATACTCGTGTATCAATTGAGGTTGCGCAATTCTCGTTTTGAGCATTATTTCGATGATATTTGATTATGTCTAAACGCAATATGTGTGATCCTACTTACTAACATCACAATTTGTTGCAATAACGTTCGCTTCTTCCATAAAAGTAGTAGAAAGAGCTTGGTCAAGAACACAGGATCTGAGGACAAGGAATTTTTTTTTCATATAATTCCCTAGTATAAATTTAACAGTTCAACAGGATATATAGAAATCACTGAGAATAAAAGAGTTTAGCAATTTAAAATCCTATTATCAGCGCAGGCAAGTACATGCATCCCAAAACACTCTTTAATCATAAGCTGCCTAAAATCTTTTTAGACAATTGAGTGCAGCAAGGCTTGTAGTAGTAGATGACTTGACTGACCCGGTTATTGGCGGATGCCCAGCTGGCATTCCAAGTCTTACTATGTTTGCGTTTAACTTTTTAGACATTTTCATAGGAGTCCAACAGTGAGTTTATAATGCTCAACCACCACCTTCAAATATATAATGTATACGAAAGAATCATGCAACTAGGCGGTGGCAAACCAAGCATAGGCGCGCCTCAAGTACGGATTGTACGCTTGACGAGCAGACAAGCAGCCAACTTGCAAGTTCACTGCCAATTTAAGGAATGAATGGCCCTGCAGAAGAATAAGCGAATGCCCACCCCTCCGCCCGACAAAACATGACGGGTTCATGAGCGCTGATGTGTGATGGCATGTCTACTGCAAAGTGCAGTTATTAAAATAAAAGTCTGCTTTCCCATGCATCTTTGCTCTTTACGCTTTGCCCACTTCTCATGAACAATGTTATGCTTTGGCATTTTCTGCCACACACACTCACACACACGCGCGCGTATATTGTTAGGCCAAGTCATGTGATTTTCCTCTATTTTTAGCAAAATTTGCAATAAAACATGTTTTTCTGGATTGAAACACTCAATGGCCCGGCTCATTGCTCTCCGCAGGTACTGCCAGCACCAACACATTTGCATAAGCACCAAATCTACTTGTAGCCTTTTGTTCTTGCCATGCTTCTTTCTGCCGAGTCAATGCAAGCTTTTGCCATTTAAAATATTCATGTCAAATGGACAGGCCAGTGGGTGAGGCGAGGGTTCACGACAGCACTTTCAGTAAAACCATTTTAACAGTTTCATGCAGTCCCAAACTAGCAGCAGGTCAACGGGTTACTTATCAAGTGCTAGTCCACTCTAGTAAATGCGGAAAGCGGCTTTTGCATCCAATTTCGTTCCCTGGTGGAAGTTTTCGACAATTTCTTGCCAGTGATTTTTGCTTGAGTCAATTTCATGTTGGAAATAAACAATTTGTTGAAGACAAAACTCACTTCATAACATTTTATTCATAACATTTTAGTGCTCGCATTACAAAACCAAAACGCTTTACAGCATTACACAATGGTTTAATGGTCTCGCGCAAAATTTTCTACTTTCATTGCCGTCAACTGCACGCAATTATTTGTAATAAATTTTCACTATTCCGCCGAGATCATGTGGCACACGTGTGGGGACAACAATTAATTGTCATTAAAAATTATTTAAATGCTGCTGGATTAATTTTATCTAACTTTCCATTATTTAACTAAACGCTGAAAGTTGATTCTCGCAGTCACGTGACACAAATGTGCACATGTGTGTATGCATGCTGTGTTTACTGGTCTTTTATTATTAACTAAACTTCCAGTTTTAAGGACGGATAGTATCGATAATTGCTGGAGAGATGGTAAATAGTTGAAATTAAAGGTTCCTTTTGGTAGGGAAACTCCTCTTATTCTTCTTTATTGGCGGAGACACCGGTTACGCGGTTTTAAAAGAGGCAACATCAGCCCGCCAGTCGTTTCTACTTTTCGCAAAGTGGCGCCAATTGCAATTCAAACAAAGCCAGTCCTTCTCCACCTCGTCTTTCTAATGGAGTGGAGGTCTTCTTTTTCCTCTGTTTCTCTAGCGGATACTACGTCAAATATTCGCAGAGCTGGAATGTCTTCATCCATTCGGACCACAGGTCCTAGTCCTAGTCTTTTAACTCACTGAACTATGTCAAAATCTTCGTATACCTCATACAGCTCATAGTTCCATTAAATGCAGTATTCGTCATGGCCGAGGACCATAAATTTATCGCAGAAATTTTCACTCAAAAACTCGCACCGTCGACCCATCAGATGTTGTCATCGTCCATGCCTCTGCACCACATAGCAGGACGGAAATAATGAGTGACTTATAGAATTTGGTTTTTGTTTCAGGGCTTTCCTAACTTTAGTTCGAAGTGGCAATAGATTTTCTGCGTTGGATTTCGAGGCTTACGTTGTTGTTGGTGTTGATGATAGTTCCAAGATAGACGAAATTATCTACAACTTCGACCTTATGACTGTCAATAGTGATTCGTGAGAAAAGTCGCGAGTGTGGACTGTTTGTTTGATGACGGGATATGTCAAAGGGGAGGGTTTCTCTTCCAAGACTTTTTGTTCCTTTTCATTGGTGCGTTTTTTTCGTGACGGGTCCTAAACCTTGTGGAGGGGATGTTTCGCTCGTCTTCACACGGATGTTCTTTGGATACACAGAGGATAGCCCAGAGGATGGAGAAGGACCAGAAGTCGTGTGCTGCTTGAACGATATGTTAAAGAATCGTCTTTTGGCAACTACCAAGTGAATGATGCTTAGAGAACTTTCCTCACTCGCGTGAACTTTGACACATGATTCCATCTTCCTATAATACAGATAGTTTCGCAAAATGCTGGAGATGGGGAAAAGGTAGAAAATAAAGATTCCTTTTGGTAAGAAAACTCTACCGTTGTGGAAATGTGGGGCCAACTGGAGCTATAGGTTCAACTGATTATTATGAATAGGTAACTGAGTCCATATCTATTACATTACCTGCGTGTCTTACGAAATTTAAATGTGCAAAAATAATTATTTGTTAAAATTTATAAATCATCACGAAGCCGCACTTCATTTGCTGTGACGAAATGTTTCAATTTACATATCTGTTTCGGCCCCAACTTCAATGCCGTTACTGAGATTAAAGTTGCATTTAAAACCACAACAATCGTGCTGGGATTACAACATTAACGCTTCTGTTCTGCCATTCTCTCTTATTTCTAAATCCGTGCTTTATATAATATATTTTATTCACACTTTATTCTTCATGGCATTCGTTCCGTGAGAAAAACTGCGGTAATTAACCGCACAAAGTTAGTGGAGATGTTTGTGGTGGCAATGCCTCAGCCTCAGTTACTACCGCTGCCGCTGTCGCTGCTGCTGGTGCTACTAACCTACAAAATTGTAACCGCCAGTCAAACGCGCTCCGCAATCTGCCACCAAAATCAGCGGAGCGCGGCGAGCAAGTGAGCGGGAAAAGAAAGAATTGTGTGTGTCACTGTGATTAAATTAATTAGTAGAAATGACTGACTGCCACCAAGCAGTCTGTCAACTTACGGTTCAGTGATTTATTTACCCTTAGCGGGAGCAATAGTAGCTGCTTACGGAGAATTAAAGATGATAAAGCGAGCGCTATGACGGGAGCAGGTGGCCTGGACTTGGCAGTCACCAACTAGTCATAGCCGCTGCTAGATGCATACATACATATGCAAACATGCTTAAGCACACACACACAGTCAATGCCGTAAGCGGTAGCCGGCTGGTGTAGATAACAAATGCAACAGGCTGAAGCACGGAACGGCAATGCTTACCACATCGCGCGGAGTTAGCGACCAATGGCTGGGCGGTGGAAAGGGGTCAAGCCATTTCAGCGTTTGTGCTGATTTATTGGGTCGTTTGACGAGCAGAGCGTGAAAAGCAAACAGAAGGCGGAGACGTGGGCTCCGATGTCCGTTGCACACAGACTTTTGGTTGGTAATTAAAATTAAACCGTTTTAAATGGATTTTGGACCCATCATAAGCGCGTAAATTTCCGACTGCGAATATCACGTCCACCGCCTGATAGCTTTACTGCGGTTTTAATCAGTCGCTGGTTGTCTGGCTTTGCCCAGTTGCTGCTTGCATTAAGCGACATCACTTGGATTTGCTTCACATATACATACTTACATACAATTATAACAGTACCTTCAAATACTTTTCGGTGTGTCTTTTCTTTATTGGCAGAAAAGTCCGAATACTACTTAGATACGCATATGTTTAAAGAAGCCACCAGCTTGTTAATATGAAGTTGAGTTCAACAAGAATGGAGTGAAAAACATGCTCGTGTTTGGGCATTTTGAGCTTAAAATTTATGACAGTCATTAGCCGCTAACGAGTTGTAAAGTTGTTAAGATTAAGCGATTATTTGCCGTTACTGCCACGAAACCCTTTGTGATGATATTCAAGGCAGAAGACAACTAGTAAATAAAGGAAGAATTTTTTTGAGATATAATGTGCATTTGTTGTTGCAGTAGTGAATGCTTAAGAGTTCAAAAATACATTTTAAATCGCTGAAATATTTTTATTTTATTATGTCCAAAATAGTTTGACATTCGGGTAGCAACTCTTCATTGAATCGGAATACTAAAAAAATCGAAATTGAGTTTTTTATTGCTTACGGTTCATAATATCACATTACACATATGTAGCCAATAAATAACTAATATATAACCAATATATAACCATTTTATAACCAAATTTAATTTTTTTCTCAATTTCTATTAAATCGTTTTTCCTTCGCTTGTAAACTTGTGAAAAGTGATGTTATTTTGCATTTTAGAAAAAAAGTTGACTTCAAGAAGCAGAGGCCCCAAGACTCACTTATAAAATTTCTAAGCTCCATAAGCCCATAAACTCAATGCTATATTGTCTCATATGTCTCCGTAGTATTCAAAAATGCATTTTGTAGCAAACTCACACTACACTAAATGTTGTTGTACAAACACATATACATACATACATACATATGTATATGTATATCTATTGGACACAGGAAAACCGAAAATTCCACTGTCTTCCAAATATGAAGAAAACGAAATTGCTGAATTTTAGGGCACTTTCGTTTGTCCATAGAATGTGCCAATGCGACGAGCAAAGCGCTGACAATGTCAACTGTAAGCGCGCACAGCGACGTTCGATCGAAGTCGAAGTTTCGCCAGCCGCAGCATGAATAGCAATGAGCCAATAACAATGAACCGAAATAAACATGTAAGCGTGCATATACAAGCGTGTGGCGTTGGATAGCGGTGAATTGCGTTGGAAAGTGACTGCCGCTCATCAATGGCTGCTGCTGTCTTCGTCGTCAAACTCGGAGGCATTGCCAAGTGCATTCCGGTGTTGCGCCATTATCTGACGGTTGAACGTGAATGAATTCCGTAAACATTGCTAACAACCGAAGATGCATACACACACACATACATGTCAATTGCGCAGAGTTTGCTGCTCACACATTCATTAACAATTTATTTGTTTGAAAACTTTAATGACCAGTGAAAACAGCGAATACTTGCTGAGGTGTATTTGGATTAATTTCCAAATGAAACTTGAAGCATGTTTTACTTGATGCCAAATTAGAGACACAACAGGCATTAATGCGCTTAAACGCTTAGCATTTGCAGGCTTGCTTAATGAAAATCTGCATAAGTTTTATTATACTTAATTAAAGTTTAGCAGCAAAACTAGGCTGGAACATGAGTATTGCAATCAATTTAATTTTATGCCTGGCAATCGAGCGGAAGTGGCAAATACCAACACAGCACTTTATTCGCACATGGATAACAAAACGCTGCTGTCAAGTGAAATAACGTCAATTGTTTCGGCATATGTAAGGAAAAGTTTCTATCTAGGGGTAGCTCACGAGATATATTTTTGGTTAGGAATTCCTTCCGAATTATTGAATTTGTTCCATGTGGATTTCCTTGGGGAAAAAGCAACCATTTTTTTCTCACATAAAAAACGAAATATTTTATTGGAATTTTTATTGTTACAAACATAAACTATTAATAAAAAAAATTCCGTAATTTTTGGAAAAAAATATTTTAAACTCGGCCATTGCGACGCCATTTCCAGTGATCCCTCCGAAAAAAGATGCGCTCGTGTTGGCAGGATAGCTCTTTGGAGAATCATCTAAAGTGAAAAAATGCGTCTTTTAGTTAAAACCATAACCTACGACGAATGAAAAAACTGAAAATTGTATTCGAAAAAAAAATTCTTCTCAAAAACTTGCATAAAATTTCATGAAAATACAGGGTAGGCCATTTAAAGTTGACCCATTTGCCCATTTGCCAAAATTAAGGCGTCGCGGATAATCAGCTGGGTTTAGTTTTTGTGCCATTTGAATTTTATATGGAAACATCTTCAAATCTTTATGAATTATGCGTCGGAGAGTGGTGCGAGAGATGTCTAATTCCTGAGAGCGGCGATAACTCGATGTCGATGGAGTCTCCTCAATACTGGCTCGTACAGCTTCGATATTTTCATCAGAACGTCTTGTGCGTTGTCTGGATGCATGACTGGCATTACTGAGATTACCGGTGTTCACAAATTTTGCGTATAAAGACTTAATTGTGTTCTTAACTGGAGCACTTTTCACTTTATTTTTTTTGCGAAACGCACGTTGAGTTAACACAATTGAAAAGTTATTTTGAATATAAAGCTGAACAATTTCAGCGCGTTCTTTTGGAGTGTACTGTTCCATGGTATAAATTGTCTTCGAATGACGCTTCTAACGCGGTATGACATTAGCCAATTTGTCAGCGCTGTTAAAAGTTACAGCGTTGCCAGATGGGTCAACTTTAAATGGCCTACCTACTGTAGGTTGAGTAGTTCTCAAGATGGCAAGATTTCTCCGAAACTATTCTCGGATCAACTTGAAAATTTAGGACAATATTCTAGAGATGTTGTAGAATTTAATAAGACGATAAACGACAACTTTTAAAAATGCATAAAACTCCATTTCCAGAAAGAAATTACTTCATACACTTAAGGTAGACCTGTAGGGTTAGGATGCTGAATTGCCCGACCGCGCAAAAGTCGTATTAGTTTCATCAAGCTTTTTAAATGCGTAGTAAGATTGTCTTACTAAGATGGACAAACATACATTTTTTCAAATTTATAAAATACATATATGTATATTTGGAGACTGGGCATTTTTAGTATGCGTAGGCTCTTATAGGTACATATAAATACAAAGCTAATATTATTTGCGCTCATTACGATTTGTCGCACACATTTAAGTCAATTTCTGACGCACTCATTGTTTGGCACACGCATACCTTTATGCGAATAATGCGCATGCGCACATACCCCACATAACATACGTCACACACACGAACGTACGTCAACACACCGAGCGACGTTCGCAGTTAACGCCTCAACGCAACATCGAAGCTGGCAGCAGACAGAGTAAACACTCATTTATTCAGCTGGTGTGTAGTCAGGCAAATGGCATTTAGGCAAGCGACAAAATATTCGAAAGAAAGTTTTGTCCCTTTGCTGGCATTCTTCAAGCATATTTGTGCCAGTCTGCATATTAATTGTGAAGTTTATTGGCCATATTACAACTTAAATAACTTATAACTGAACTGAGAAACTGAAAACTATCGGTCCAATGCTGTTAAAATGCCAGACGATGAGCTGTGAAAGATGAACACCAAATATTTGCCGATAATTAAGCGAATTTATGCTTAAAATCGTACAAAAACCGGACCTTTTCTTAAACCCGCTGCGAGCCAGCAAACCCACGGCGCCCTAGTTTTTTTCCAGGGACCGGGAAAATCTAAGTTATTCATACTCAATACACACACACACACACATTTTTCATTTGCCCATGCCGCAGCTAAGTCACTTAACGCTTAAAAATCACTCTGCTCACAGGCCAATGGACGGCAGGTGTGCCAAAGAAAGCAAAAGTTATTGAGCCAGCTTAAGTCGAACGCAAAATGAAGAAATTGAAAATTATAAAGGGAGCGTAGCAACAACAACGGCGGCTGCAAGACAAGATTCGGTGGTTGCCATAAGATTCGTAGACAGCAAAGCAGATGAAGAAAAGTGTACATTCTGGGGCGTGAATTGATAGTGGTCGAAGACTCGTACACGAACAAAGGCAGCTTGAAAACGAAACGACACTGAAGATGGCAACACATGTGCGTGGTTACGTGTGTACACAGTATGCTGCATGTGTGTGTGGGTACGTTCATGCGTATGCATTTAAAGTAGTTCGAAATCGAAGCGACTACAAGTTAAATTTATTTAAAGAAACCTGCTGGCGGCACTTTCTCTTTCTTTCCCTGCCGATGAAAGTGTTTTGTATGGCAGTTTGATGGCATGTAAAAATGTACAAAGCCATCAGTATTGGATGTGCATACCGATGTAACAGCGCATGTAAATAGAAGTGGTCGGCTTGTGAGGTGATGTTAATCAACCAGTGGCTGCAAAGCTGCATGTAAAACCAAGAAGATCTCAGCCAGAAATAAATCATATTTATGCATATCGTAATCCTATTATTTACTGTAATATTCTTATATTTAGAAATGTTTTGATCCACCAGTAAAAGCCCCAAGTTAACGCAACATAGTAACATATATATATATATATATACGTGTTTAAAGAGTGGTGTATAGCATAACCCATTAGTAGTCGTTTAGCACCTCAGCACAATACACGTCAGCCATTATTAATGGTTCTTAGCCGTTGGACGTATTTGCATTCGATTAGCATCAGCTTTTACTTTGAGCTCTGTAAACTGTTTCGTAACCACAAAAACAAAGTTGAAAACATTCCAAACTGCTTCATCACAGATCGCACTTTTTACTACAGTTTAAGTGCCTCAGCGGGCTCTGAATCAGCACTTGGTATTTAATAGCTTCCGTTAATCCAACATTAGCGCCATTCGACCGCAAAATCAGCGGAAATAAACACAAATGGACGGCATGTTTAAATGCGGTGACAATTTTTGTGATTCCCAAGTCTGCTCTACATAAGTGCTTTGATGATTTGATGTTTTCCGAAAAGCTAGTCATTGAATGCAAAGTGACTTCTGAGAAGCGCGGCTAGTGATTGACAACGTACGAACAGCGCCATTGAAAATATATGTATTTGCATTTATTTATTCATGTGCACCAATGTTTTTTAATATGGTTACAGGTGAAAGTATTTATTGCGAATTGTTGTTCCGAATAATAAATGTTAATCGAAGATGAGTCAATGAATATAGAAATGCGGTAATGAACCGGTAGAAGGGAAAAACGCAGAACTACGGAACTCGAGATCTTTTGCGTAGTCACCACGGGCTCCTTTGCAGAAGTCAAGATGCTGAGCCGAATTTTCGACGGTTTTAAATCATAAATAGGCCGATTCTGCTGCAATTCCACGTTTGATATTCGGACGAAGTTCATCAATCGTCGCTGGCTTGTTTACATAGACCATAGATTTGAGGTAGACCTACAAGAAATAGTCAACGGCGTTAAATCGCACGAGCGAGGCGGTTAATTGACAGTGCCACTTCGTGAGATAACACGTTCACCAAACCTGGTTTTCAACAAATCGATTGTGACATTCACTGGGTGGTTTGTGGTGCTGTTCTGTTAAAACCACATATTGTCCAAGTCCATATCATTCAATTTGGGCCAAAAATATTCGGTTATCATTGAGCGGTAGCGATTCCCATTCACAGTAACGTGCCGGTCTTGATCATCACGGAAGAAGTACGATCCTATGACGCCGCCGGCCCTTCAACCGCTAAAAACCGAATTTTTTTCTGGATGCAATGGTGGATTACATGTGCATAGTTGGCTGACCAGAATTGCAAATTTCGCTTATACAGCCAGAAATGAACCTCATTGCTGAAGATGATTTTTCGATAAAAATCCGAATCACTTTCAAGTTGTTGCTCAGCTCAATTCACGAACATACGGAGATTTTGTTGGTCAAGCGGTTTCAGTTCTTCTGTCAAATTGATCTTGCAATGTAGGCCAAAATATTTTCGGAAAACTCACCACAATGACATCACAGAGTTACCCAACGCTTGAGAACGATGTGTGAGAGACTGATTTGGGTCTTCCTCAATTGATGCGGTAGCGGCAGCAATATTCTCGACACCACAGACACTTCTTTGTCTCAATGGGGCAAACCCCTGGATTCAAATTTCTCCACCAGATGCTCAATTGTTGATCGGAAGGGCGATTATGACGAACATAAATTGAACGTAGCGCTCTTAAAGATGACGCCTCTGACTCCGAATTTCGGTAGTAAATTTTAATAATTTCGACTCATTGTTAGATCTTATATCTTTCCGCGAAGAAATGGCAAATTTTACTGAAGAGAAATGTCAAAAAAGCGGGCAAAAATATGACGCCTTTTGCTGTCCCTATCGGTAGTTTGCAGTAATATGATGATAGTGATGTTAGAGGTTGTTAGTATAAATTTCCTATCACGTAAGAATTTTTGTGGGTTAGGGGTCCAACCATCACCATTTACCAAATTGGCAAAAATGCACACTGAAATTTTTTAAATCAAATTATTAATCTGGACATCTTAAACACCCCAAAGAGCTCTATCTACATCAGTCACAAATGTTTACTTCAAATTTTGGTTTGATTAGTGTAAGTAGTGGACAATACAGCTTACCAATAACCCAGTAATCGAAGACAGATTTTTAAAATTCAATATAGAAGTTGAATTCGGTTTACTATTGTGCCTCGAATACCTAGATAAAACATAATTAAGGCCACATTCCGAAAAGTAAAAAATTGCAAGCTAATCACAAAATCGTATGGTCAACGAGGAAACAAGCGGGGACGTTCGAAAATATTCACCGGAACGATGTGAAATGTGTGTATTCTCAAGTAATTACATGAATATTAAGAAAATAAAATATAAAAAATCAATTTTTTTATTTAATTTTATCTCAAAAGCAAATAAAAATTCGAATACAATTCTAGCACGCACTTAATTGTCAGTCTTTCTGCTTATGAAAGACTACAAGTTGCATTTGTGAATTTTTTACACATCACTGATCGTACTTTCCACAAGTTTTCATGAGTAATTTGTTGCATACTTTTAGGCATGCAACATCTACACTGCAAAAACCTCACAATTATCACATCAGCTTCACTACAATGGTTCTTTGCTTTTACTCTAAGTATCATGCTTCAGCATCTATTTGCACTTGAGCAACGGCACCAATGCGGATTTTCGCTTTCGAATTGATAAGTAATGTCAACAATTTATTTATTCCCGTTTGCCATTGACATTTATATCCGCACGAAAATCCCAGAATTTTGCGGCAATGAAGGAAAGTGGCATTAAAATGCGGTAAACAAACTTACATAAGCGTTTGCACCATCCAACAGACGACCGAATGATTGCACGCAGCACAACAATAACAACTGCGGCAAATCAAAGTCGCTTCACTGATACAGTTTCAGTGAAGCTTCATCAGCGTTGTACGCCAGCGAATTGTTTTATAAAAACACCAAGAGACAGCAACTCAGCGGGGGCGGCAGAGAACATCATCAGCGAGTCTGAATCCAGAGGGACACCGTGACAGAAGCGACCAGCGTTGACCGATGGACGTATCGACTTCGAAAACAAGCAGACATTATCACAATTCCTTCGCAAATATTTTGCGTTATTTTGTCATCAGTTTGCCGGGCATCACTGCGTGCGTTTATAAAACTGGATACTTTCAACTACGAGTATTTGTCTATATTTGTGTATATGTGTATGTGGGTGTGTGTGTTTGCGTAGCTAAACTGCTGGCAGTAGTTGAGCGCTGGTGCCCCTGGTGTGGCCGAAGAGCGCCGGTAAAGTGATAGCAGCCGGTCTAGCACGTGCCGTCGGCGCACAAGAAGCGAAATTCAATTTGCATTTGAAATGGAAAATTACTAAAAGCAAATAATTTTTTCCTTCGCTTCCATTTAACAATTTGCGCTCCTCTCACTTTCCTGCAAGATTAATAATGTTGCAATAAAAAGCGTTGAATGAAGTGAATATAGATGCAGATCGATGGAAGTAGCGCGGTGAGACGCGAAGGATGAAGGATGGCAACGAGTGTTTTAGCATCTCGGTAAACTTTTGTTAAAGCAATCATTGCAAAATTATTAATTCAGATTTCGAAATCCTTGAAAAGCCGTTTGTTAGCTGCTTTTAACTTATTTCCACTTACTTTTCATTGCTGTAATAGAATCTGCGTTTGCAACACGGGGGAAGGCAAACTAAAATGTGTCCCTGTTGGGCGGGAATGAAAGACAAGTGAATTGTTTAAAGTGAAATATAGTTTGGAAGGAGTGCAAATCTTTAAAGGTTTGTTACTTTGCGGCATTAATTCAATTATTGGAAGTGGTATGATAGGATGTTAGAGAAGGATGAAAATAGTTCCTGAAGCCATACAACGAAAATGCCAATGTATGAAAGAAATGAAATTGGTGGGAACAACGGGTCTTAAGCCAAGAAGTGAAGATTGTTTTATGACAGTTTTCGCTGAAAATCGAATTTTATAATGATTGATGTCATGATTAGCCGCATACGCAGAGAACTCAGCTACATTTTGCACTCTTTTCAAAATAAAGAGCTCATATAACTACCGTCCATTATCCTGAAATTTTCTCCCTTTTCAAAACGCTTTCAGATTTTGAGTGAAAAATAGTGGTCACAGATGCCGCCAACTGAAAAGTCAGTATTTATTTTCTGATTTTACCTTGTCAACTATACGCTGGAATACTTACAGTCACTGTACGACTACTCAGTGAAAATTCCTTGAAATAATTCTTGCTGCTGATAATCGTAACGTCGAAACCCAACAACAAAATAAAAAAATTGTAGCACGGTATACACTACAGTAAATTACAAACATAAATGCAAATACACACACACACACCCACACATGAATGCTTATGAAATTGATATTTGGCGAAATATAGTTTCCCTACCTATCGTTGGCCTCCTGCCACTAAAGTCAACATAAGAAAACTCGATTTGAAATGTCTCTCTGTTCGGTCTTTGATTTCAATCCAATTTTCCTCTTATTTAAGCACAGTAAATAATAATTAGATATACTTGATCCATGTATTATGTTTATGTATATGAACTGCCATTCAAGCTCCACTCACACCCATGTACAAATGTATGTATTTGTTCTGATATGAACAGTAATTTTTGTGTCCACTTTCAATGCCAATTTCTGGTGTCCCTTTTAGACCACTTTCTGTGGCACTCCGCTGTGTTTCAAAGCAAACGATTGTGCATATGTATATGTGTATGCGGTTATTTTACGTAATTACACACAAGACCATTGCTCAAATTGGCTTTTTATGTGAAACTCTTTTCCTGACATACATACAAAGATACTCGAAACGAACACATACATATGTATTTGTATATTGGTTTCTGAAACGACAGCGAGGTACATGCGACCGAAGGCTTTAAGTTGATCTCTCCCGCGACCAAGCCGGTATGCTGAACATTTGCAGAATATTTCCTAAACGGCATTTGCAATGATCACCCTAACTTAATTTTCGGATAAAAACTAAGTAAATATTTGCATTCATACTATCAAGAAATGATCTATGGACGCGTGTATCAAACATATAAAATATGTCTCCAGAAATATGAACGTAACAGTTAATACATAAAGGACAGGCATATTTCTTTACAAAAGCATTTGCATATATGTATGTGCATTCTTACCACTACGAAGCACGAATAAGCGCCAAAGCAAACCAACAGACGCTATTGAATGATTTTTGGATTGCCTTTATACCAGCCGCGCTGCTAGTCAAAAACATGAACACATTCCGTCCTGAGTTCAATAAGCGTTAAGTTGGCTGGGGATTTCATAAATTACACGATTTCGTTTGCAGCAAGCAGCGCTGACGACGCCGCTGCTCTTGACCATTACCAGTCAATGCTAATGCTTTTTTAAACGACCTCCGAATACCGTTGCTGCCCCGTCCACAGAACGCTTCATCGCGTTTGCTTGAGTCGCTGCCAGATTATCGTTAGTTTAGCATTCCGTTATCCGACTGTTTTCGGGCATCAGCTGCTTTCATACACATACATGACTGACTTCATATATATATCATTAAATATAATATATATTTATATATATATAAGAATAGTATATATTGTATACAAGCGTATTTTGGTTTTATTTGCCCAAACATTCACCAACATTTTCCTTCATTGCATTATTTTGTGCTTTTAGACGAACTTCTTATGTACGTTCGTAGTAGACCACTCGGTCCCTAGTGGTTTCGCGACAGCATTCAACGGCGTCGCAATTATTCTGTGATTTCATTTTATTTCATAATTAATATTGATCGTCTTTTGCATTGCATTTGGCATTGATGTGAGTTACACTTCGTCTTCATTTTGGTTACTTCTCAAATAACGGTTTTTCTAAATATTCATATATTTTGATATTTCGAATTGAGGAGGTCGAGTGAGACGACTATCGGTGAAGAAATTTAGAGTTTCAATTCCAAACCAAGGAAATCATAGAGTTTTTGAGAGTAAACGTTCTCAGGCAAGTAAAACAATATTTCTAAAACATTTCCAAGTTTCTTTAAAAACTCGAAGGTTGAAGGTTTTGACATTTTTATATGTATGTGTGTTAGTAAGTGACATCACAGTTGATAATTCAGTCACTCTATTTTGTAGTGCTGGGAATTCATAAAATTTGCTTTTCGTTTACTTTTTTCCTCAACTATGGGTTTTTGTTCCTCTATTTCTTTGGTATTTCAGGTTTATGATGCTTCTCGTTTGCAAAGTAATTTAAAGATTTTGGCATTTTCTCAGCTTTCTCTGTTAGGGGCCAGGAAAGCTTTTTGCTCGTTCCAGCAGGGTGCGTCGTCATAAAAGACGGAAGTTAAACATGTTTGAAAAACTTCGGTTCATACAAAAACGACGACTAATATCACGAGATCTTCTCCGTTCCCTCAAAAGTCTGGTCTGTGTAATTGGAAAGGACCCGGATTTTATCCGGCCAAAGACTGACAACTCGGCAAATTTCTATCGCTACATTATCATTCCGAGTAGTCCTCTTCTGACTTCCTTTTATGTGATTATCTGCAAACGCTTGACGAATTGACGGCAACACTGTTGGTTATGCTCAATAAGGAAATAGAAAAGGTAGCAAAAAGTATTGATTTTGTCGTTTACCGCCTGTCAACTGATTGATTGTATTAGAAATTATTTTAATTAAAGAAAAATATGAAATGTAAAAAAATTTTATTTTGCTTTATTTATTGTTTCTACACCAGCATAACAAATGAGACACCCTGTCGCTGTCGCCAAACCTTTAGAATGTACACAATGCCGCTTGGATTGCATTGAATTTGAACGGAGAACACTTAGCGATTGAAATGCGCTGTGCAGCTTATTTCAAAATATTGGTGCGACATAAAATGGAAATGAATCTATGCCAAATTGAAAATTACTCACAGGAATGAAAACAATTCGAATACTGAGGTAATGTGTCAGACAGGGGTCAGATACAAAGTATGGACAAGTGATTATCACACGGAGTATTTTCTATGACACACGAAATTTCTATTCTAGCCGATTTACTATACATATATCTAAAAGTCAAACTAGTCAAATTTCGGCCGTTTGTCAATAAGTCAGCGAAGCTTATGAAAACGCTTACTAGCTCATACGACTGCTACAGAAAGTTTTCTAACGAATTATCACAAGCTTTAGCCTACACTTGTATTTATTGCAACCACTCACGAGAGTGGTGGGCCAAACGTAAATTTTCGGTAATAAATTCGAATTGTTGAAATGCGCCAAAGTTGCTGCCTCCAGGGCGTATACGTCATTTGCATTTGTCCCATTAGAACAGTTTGTTGTGTATCATAAACGCATTCACATTCAGTTCTAAAATAATATTCGCAATGTTTAAACATAATTCTGTCGACTGTCAAAGCACCATTTGGTAGCTAAGAAAAACAGCCATAAATAATGCTCTTAGCTTTTGCGAGTAAATATGTTAGAATGTGTGGAAAAGAAATTGCAATTTGCTATATGAAAAATTACTATTGATATTTATTGCATTGAAAATTTGCCTGCATACAAATTGCATTAAATCGACTTCAACTGTGATGCAAATACTATACAGTGCATTAGTAGATAGTAAAGTGAGGTTTAGCTCTCGACACCAAGCAGTAAATCGCACAGGACAATCGCTGAAATTTAAATATTTTTGGATTTTGGAAAAAGTTTTTGGTGGAGGTATCAACCCAAAAGGCTTTGAGAGATCAAAGATTTCAAAACTGTTTGCAATTCACATGTTCAACCTCACAAGAGAACGACTGAGAATAGGATGAGCTTTCTGATGGATTCAAAGCGCTTTGCCGATGCAGGAGATGCAACTGGACAACGGAATACCGGCTTTGTAAAAGACTTGTGTTTAGAAGTCCCAAGGTGATCCCCAAATTAAGCATTAGCCATGAAAGAGAGCCTTAAGGAAGCTAACTTCAAACATAGATAAACTGCCTCTTATAGCCACTAAGTTATTTTTCTCAAATAGCCCAAGAACATAGCTTTTACTCCGCTGCAGGCGCTGCCAATGGCTCTCTAATGGTTGCATGTGAATCAGCTTGTTAGCATCTCCATCCAACACACAGCCAAACACATGCAAACATATTTGAGCACACACATATACATACTTCAAAATAAAATTGTTGTTGTTATTGTTGTTGCTGCTGTCCTTTCATTTGTTGTCATGCATAAATTTACATTTTTATTTTAGTGCGACGAAAAGAATTCAGCAACTTGTGGACTGCGTGGCACGCTGAACGAGTTGAAAAGCGAGCATTTATTTATGTCATCCGGTTTGTCAACATTGCAAATCATTTTGTCAGTTTCCGAGTTATATTTGCAACAAAGTTAAATGGCACTAACGGCAGCAAGCGACACATGCTCGACACTCGCACACATACACACTCGCACACTTGCGCTTATGAGAGTGTTGCACGCAAACGAAAGCGTTGTGGACGGCATGCCGTTGTAATGGTGCTACATGCAATGCTCCTGCCGCCAAGACCCAGAAAAATGCAGCCCGCTTCGAGCAGCGCCTGGTTGCAACTGCAACAGGAAGGAGCGCCACATTCCGCTCGCCCACCAAGGTTGCACTGGCACTCATTACACTGCTCAGGGAGTTTAATACTTATGACAACTTACTATTGTGCGCGCAGTATGTGCGCTTATATGTATGTGCATGTTCGATGCCGTGCCACTCTGTCATTTATCCAACTGCAGCGGCGGTAAATTCTTGTGGCAATCCATGCAAAAGCAATGACTGGAGAATTTCTTGTGACAGCTGAAGCGTGCGATTCGAGTGTTTTGGGAAAAGTAAACAACTAACGCTGCCATATGCAAGCATGTATATGTGTGTATGTTCATGTCAAAGCTTATAGATTGCAATGAGCTTGAGATGAGCATGGCAAGCAAACTTTGGTGACATATTCTAAGAAGGCATTTATTAGGGGCTCCACTTGATCGTTCGTGACGCAAATATTAGCGTTGTCATGCTTAACCTGAAAATAGACATTAGCTGACTATGGTAACCTTTGTATAAGTTACTATATATCATAAGGGATTACTAATTGTATGCCACATTCCGCATAGCTTATCAGCATTCTCATCTTTGTTTAAAGAATTTTTCTCCTCTGGCATCTTTTGACACTCTTTTAATTCCAGTTCAAACAACAATTGTTTTTGTAAATAAAGAACTTTTTCACAAAATATGCATCAACTTCACATTCTCCAAGGCACTTATGTTTACCACACATAGCACACCAAGCGAGAAAATGAGAAAAATATGCATACAAGTACAATGTGAGTGAACACACACACACACCCGAATAAAATGCATCCAAATTTAGTGCACACATTGTGCTCACTGACCTGACCGACCGGCGTTGTTGTAGACAAAACAAAAATGCTTTCGCCCCCCTCGTCAGTAGCATAATTAGATAAGAAGAACAAAGGCTTGTGAAAGTGAAGAAAAAAGGGGTTCCCAGCTGCTGCAATGCAGAGTGTAAATATTTTCTATTGTTTTAGGCAGGCAAAAAAGAAAATTGAATAAATCACTCTGTGCTGCAACAACAATAACTACAAGGTAAACAGCAACAAAGTGACAAAATTGACCCAAAACTGAGCGGAGCCTAAAGCTTGTTGTAAATATGTGTGTGTGTGTGTGTTTGTGTCTGTGTCGGCTGACTGCCCAATTGCTTATTAGATTAGCAAACCTTATTACTTGAATAAGCACGCTGCCTTTCTCACTTGGAAACCACTGCAGGGACCCTAATTGTGCCTTAACTTCTGCTCGTCTGGTGTTTATTTGACAAGGGTCAAGCACATGAGTCGTCCAGTTCGCCTCTGCCAGGAAGAATGTCGTCAAGCTAGTGTTAACTTTGGCATGTGCTTATGTGTGAACTACAGGAGTGGTCGAAAAGAACAGTTAATGCAAAATAAAGTTCTCTAATAAATTCAGTAATCAGAGATCTGTCGTAGAAAAGTGGCTCAAAATTAAGGCTGTAGACAACACTTATCGATCTGTTAAAACGTTTAGCCATTTCTGAAATGGTTAGTGCCAGACAGAGACAATTTAAATTTTTCCTTAAAATATCTCACATGTCGCGAGCAAGCGTTCTTGATAGGTACAAATTATTCAGAGAGAGCCGCGAACGCATTGACTATAAACCACGTCCAGGGCGGTAATCAACATCAATTAATGATCAACACGTCAATAAAATAAAGAAATTGGTGCTTAAGAATGGACGATTAACAGACAGAGATCTTACTGACATCGTTAGAATATTGAAAGGTCCGTGAAAACTATTTTGAAAGATCATTTGGGCCTAGGGAAAGTGAAAGCACGATAGGTTCCAAAATCACTAAATTTTTTCTAAAAACAGTGTCACGTTGACGTCTGTGAAACAATGCTTTTCGACTACCAGGATGTCATGAAACGTAATGTAAGGTAAATCTTGGATCTATGCTTCCAACTAAGAAATAGGGGATCGATCCGCCGAATATCGTGGCAAAGATGAGCCGAAGCCGAAAAACCACGTCAAAGCAAGTCACTATGATTATGTGGACAGTTTTCTTCGTTTATCGAGGTGTGGTGCAGTCCGAACTCTTTCTGACCTTCCAGACTGTCAAGAAGAATACTATTTGAGTGTTCTGCGTGGATTACGCGAAGTTGTTCATAAAAAGAGGCCGGAATTATAGGCCGACAACTCTTCCTTTTTGTATCACGACAATGAACAGTCCCATACTGCACTGATTATTCCCAAGTTTTTCGTCCAAAATGCGACCAAACCAACGTATTCGCCTGAGTAAGCTCTGTGTGACTTCTGGCTATTTAGCAAACTCAAACGACCGATTCGAGGAAACCGTTTTGAGTCAATCAAAAACTTTAAACGTGAATTGCTACGCGCATTGAAGGCTATTCCGGTAATTGATTTTAACCACTGTTTCGAGGATTCAAAAAGCGTTGGCACAAGTATATTATTGCCAAAGGAAATTACTTTGAGGGCGACGATTTTAATTTTAATTTAATAAATTTTAAGAATTTTAAAGTTTTGATCAAAGAATGAGCAAAATTATCACTATTATGTTGAACGACTTTTCGACTCACCCTCGTAAGCAAGGAGGTTACCAGGCACTCGCCGCAGTTGTGTGTTCATTTCCGTTGAGCCGAGTCGTCCGAGTCCGAGTCAATAGGAAGGCCAGTTAGCCCAAGAAAAGTCTAAATTGCCGGCAAATTCATCACTTAGCTTTACGCTTTCATTGCAGTGTCGCATTCAGTTCAGCACCGCACATACATACATACACACTTGTCATGCTCAGAAGCTTGCAAGACAAAAAGTTTTCAGTTCGCCATTGGGATTTTGCTAGCCTCAAAGCGTGTATTGGATTTTCGAAATTCATGCATTAACAAGGTCTTTTCTCGTGTACAAATCTATGTGATTTATTAGTGACTCTAAGAGAAAAATGTAGCGCTCAATCTGTTTAATTCCAATAAAACATACGTGTATATATGTACATTGGTGACCTAGTATTTGCAAACACATATAAGATTATGATTAGATATAAGCTAAGGGCAACAATACCTGAACTTTGCACTTTCCGTGGAAATTTTCTGGAACTTTTTATTCATTACTCCAAGACCGCGGAAGGAGTTACTATTATTTTTGAAATTTTCTGAAGAATATGTGGGAATAAACTATACCTAAGTTGTAATCTTTTAGAACCCACAGAGGTGACTGATGCCCAGAGCCTACCAAAATTATGGAGGGAACACTTCTCTAGCCTGCTGAATGGAAGTGAAAGTATAAAGTTAGAAGAATGCGAACCAGATTCCTCAATCGATGACGATGGAAGTTCGAATAGCAATTACCCGCCTGAAGAACAGCGATGCGGCAGGGGCCAATGGTTTGCCGACTGAGCTATGCAAAGACTGAGTCATCTCAACTTCTTCCCATACGCACATATACTTACAAATACTATTTAACCGACCTAAATTTTTAATTAATTCTATATTATTTGAACATGATTCTAATGGCCGTCATGTCTTCACTGCCAACAAACAGAAAAGGGAATGAAAAGTGAAACGAAGAAAGTGGCCAAGTAAAATCACCACTGCGGCAACTACTCAACGCTGAGTGCTGCTAATGGGGAAATGAATGAATTTCTCGCTAATTTTACGTACTCGTGTTTCCAGCAAACTGTCCTTCCGTCAATTACTTCGCTGATTTTTCCATTTCCAGTAATTTGCACACTTTCCACTTGCGATTCGCTGAGCGACCTAACTTCATTACTTAAATGTTGCCAATGGAGCCCGTCTTTCTCCGTCGCAACAAGTAAAAGTGAGACGGCGAAGCAGTTTTTTTGTTTAATTTTCTGAAAATTTTTGTAATTCAGTTGCGCGTAACATAGATAGACAACACACACACGCACATTTCGAGCTTTAGCTGGATGTCAGCTCCTTCTAACTCCATTAGATGTACGATCAATATTATTTCACCGTTATTTCGTTCGTCTCGACCATTAAAATGTCTAGACCGAGTGAATGTTGCACAATAAAACAAAAGGTGGCAACGTACTTCTCGCGCATTAATGAAGTGTTAAATGTCGCTGATTAACTTCTTATCGACAGTCGCAGCAGCTGTGGCGGTGCGTGGCAAGGACGGTCCGTCAATATTCCGCCTTGTATGTAGGTTTGGATGTCTGCCACAAATTGAGTTTTACAGGGGTAAAATGAGCTTGCGAAGGTCACGTAAGCAGCGGCGTGTGGGATATAAATTTATATTCGCTGCGCATTAATTTCACCCACACAAACCGCACAACAGCAATTATTGTCCTTTAATCCGCAGAACACAAGTCATCTTCGTGTCTATTGAACTGGATTAGTGTGGTCGTGGTCTCACTCGCTCCTCACGGCCATGTTCGCTTACCGCATAATATCATGCCACAACGCATTTTCAACCGTTAATTGCGGAAGTGGCTTCTCGAGAATCGGCATCAGCTTTCGCTTTTTTCTACCGCGAAGGCAGGGTAACAAGCGAGAGAAGGCAGGCAGCTAACAAAGGGTGCCGTAAAATTAAGTTTATGTTTAGTAAGCAACCTTTAGGTGTATAGGAGATTTGCAAGTCCTTGCAAAAGGCATAAGGTAAGGTATGAATAAAAGATCACTTTCCCAAAGTCTTTCTGAAAGTTTAAGTTTTGAAAAGTATTTCTTATCAGCAAATTATTTTTAATACAAAAATTTCTAAAACACCCTTTATTCTGAATTAAATACCGGAAATACAAAAAATATCACGACGGAAGCGCCAATGAAGTGCATGTCAAAAATTGCCTTTATTCTGTAGGTTGATTAGACTCGCCCGTTAGCGCTTTTTAATAAGACACTATAATATGAGTGAATTAATTGCGGGTAGTGTTGGTCAATTAAAAACTTTTGAGCCGGAAATTACCCATACACATATATTAACTACGATAAACGGTAGTAGGCATTTCGGAATGTAAAAGGTGTTTCTAAAAGTGGACTGCTAAAACTTGGCTCCTATATTTAGATTTCGCGCTGAAAAGTGTGACAAACTGCTTCCGTCTGTCTGGCTATACGCGACAAAATGGATAATCCAGGAATAGGCACCTTTTTTGACAGAACACGGGCGTCTTGTCAAGCTGTCATGTTATTTTTGTTCAGTATTATTTGACATTTCATCATGGAAAGACTTACGTCTGAACACATATTCTTGGCAACCCATCTTGAGGCGCAGCATTCATTATTGGATAATATTTGACCAAAAAAAATATACTAAGAAATATATCTATTAAGAAATATATCTGAATTTCATGTTCCTAGGGGAAACAATCTTCCACTTTCTCTGTAAATGCCCAGCTCTACCACAGATCCGACACAAAACACTTGGAATCCATCAAGCACCAAACCTTGAATGGATATCCACTAAAAACATATCAGAAAAAAGTAATTTCATCAAAACCTTAAAATGGTTTGAGAGAGATGGTGAAACGTAGTAGCAGTTACAGGAGGTTCTACGAATAGTGTATCAAAATGGCACATCAAGTGCTGATTGAGCCCGATAGGGCTGCACTCCTACCTACCTACCCACCTATCTCGTGATTCTAGCAAGTCACTTATTTGTCAGAAGCGCGTTATTGGACCACTACAGCAATAACTAACCAATCAATATCAAGTCCTTGTATCGAAATCATTCTATTTGACAAGATATCTTCACGAAATCTTATTATCCAAATCAAGAAAAAATCTTTTTATATTTGTTTATGCTCTAAGTAATGGACATGTGAATGGCATTACAGTCACGGTGCTTATTTTTAAATATAAATCTATTTATTCACTTTCATTAAACTATTTTGAGTAAGTAAATTGTGCATCTCCATAATCCGATAATTGCAAGACTCATCAAGTCAACGCACAGGAATTATTTGGCGGCCATTAAACTCTTGACGCGGTGCTTTATCTCCTTTCCTACGAGTACATACTTGTTCCTTGAATTATTACAGCCAACCTGTAGCTGCTTCGGAACACGGAGTACTCTCCAACACTGTTAAGCTTATAAGGAATATAACCGTTATCGATAGAATATCTCTGTGTGCGTATGTGTGTGTATGTGAGTAGGGTTAATGTACCGTTCATACACATGTACACAATCCCATCGGCTATTTATATTTGTTGTTAGAACGCATAAAAAACAAAAACAAAGCCTTAGAGATGTGTACGAAATGAATAAAGTTTTGTAATTTGCCAAAGTTGTTAGAATATCGATTTTGATTTATAGCCAAGTTTGTCAAGTGCTCCCTGCGGCCGGTGAAACAGCGTGGGCCGACTTAAAAATTTACAAACACAGCCACATAGCCGCACGTTGTGTGCGCTTGTTTGCCGCTAAATGTATTCAACGATTCTGCCGAGTACAACAATAAAACAGCGGGAAAGCGGTTGCTCCACTGCGCGCGGCCTTAATCGCTCGCTCGCGCCAACGCTCGCGCAGACAGCGAAAACTTTCGCCGGCCTTTTGAGTGGCTTTTTCTGACCGCTCACTGCGCTCATGCGCTCGCTGTTTGTTCGCTTGTGTGTGTTCGGGCGATTAGGTTACTCCACAAAATATGGGCAAACATTCTCTGCGAATGAGATGAAGGATAGAAGGTTGAAGGAGTATATTCGGTGGCGACGCGAAAACTCTCAGCGCTCATGCTTTCAACGCTCACATACAGACATGTACTGGCGCATGACTCCACGCGTGTATGTGTGTGTTCACATCGTTTGCTTGTTGCCGGAAAGTTTGAGTTTAAATTGTAGCGAGCCCACTTAGCCAATATTGGGTTTTTGGTTGAGTTGAATTTAGTTAAGTGCAAGTTATTTATACACGTAATTTAATTTTCAATTACATTTATACTCGCTCTCACAGTTTTTCCATTGTTCTAATTTGCTTTTGTAGCGTCGAACACGGGCACTAGTTGCTGTAACTTCTGCATGGCAACAAAAAAGATTAAGACTATTTATTTCGCCCAAGCGGCTACAGAGGCGCACAATTATGAAATAGCTTACCAAAAATGTAAATGGGGAACAATACTACTTTTGTGTTTGCTGGTCCGCAGTCAAAATTCTCTTTCTAAGGACCTATCAATAATTGGAATTCCTCATGTTAAATAATCTAGCATTTAAAAGCAGTAATATTAAGCTGTTTGTTAACAAATCTATCTACAATTCCACTAATTACATAATTACAACAACTGCTAACGAGTTGCCTTGAACGCACGACTCCGTTTACCGTTGCAGCAGCTTGCATCTCGCATTCCAGCATTCCCACAGCAATACCAGGCGCAGCCAACGGAATCCCATTGGATATTCAGACATCAATGAGCTGCAGCCATCAGCCACTAACCACTAGCTACCCAAATGCTTGGCACGTCATTAGCATGTCCGGCCACCTGCTGGCAGCTGCCGCACTGCAGGTGAACCGGTAATGAGTTAAAGAGCTGTAAATTAATTAATGACCACACGAGTAGACGGACCACGGATCTGTTGCGCATTTTGCTCTTTTTAACTGTCAATGCTCTCTATGAGTGGATATATGAAAGCTAAGCATTCTGCGTGGACTCGCTTATGCCAATGAGATATGTATGTATATGCGTGTGTACATAATTCAAAGAGTAAGTAGATGGTAATACCGTTAGATTGTGTTGTCGCACTCAGCGGTAAAACTGAAAAAACGAAAACAAGTGAGACAAAACTTTAGTCTTCAAACACGCTCATGCAAAACTTAGATAACTATTATCATTTGATTACAGGAATTGTTAAGGTATGCTTTGATTTCTCTAATCCACCTCAATTATTCTTCTTCTTCTTTACTACCGTAGACACCGCTTACGCGATTTTAGCCGAGTTAACAACAGCGCACCAAATCGTTTTTTCTTTTCGCAATGTGGCACCAATTGGAAATTCCAAGCGAAGCCAGGTCCTTCTCCTCCAGATCTCTCCAACGAAGTGGAGGTCTTTCTCTTCCTCTGCTTTTTCCATTCGGACGATATGACCTAACCGCTGTCTCTTAATTCGATGAACCATGTCAAAGGCGTCGTATATCTCGAACAGCTCATAGCTCTATCGACAGCGGTATTCGGTGTTGTCAATGCGCAAAGGACCATAAATATACCGCAGAACCTTTCTCTCGAAGTGTCAAAATGCCGACTCATCAGCTGTTCTCATTATCCAGATACCATATGAGAAATTGGGGATGATGTGTGACTTATAGAAATTGGTCTTTGTTCGTCGAGATGGGACTTAACTTCTGCATACTTGCCTACTCAGACCGAAGTAGCACCTGTTAGCAAGAGTTATTGTACGTTAAATTTCGATGACTGTCAACAGCGACGTGGAAGCAAAGTCGCGAGTGAGACGACTGTTTGGTTGATGACAGGAGATATTTCGTCTTGTCCTCCTTTACTGCCAGACCCATTTGCTTTGCTTCCTTATCCATTCTGGAGAAAGTATAATTAACGACCAACGATATCAATATCATCAGCATACGCCAACAGTTGTAAACTTTTCAAGAAAATCAGACTGTTCCATTGAGCTCTGCAGCTCGAATTATTTTCTCCAACAGTGGATTGAAAAAGTCGCACGATAGGAACTCGCCTCGTCTGAAACCTCGTTTGATATCGAGCCACTCATAGAGATCCAACCCGATCCTGACGGAGCTTTTGGAATTGCTCATTGTCATTGCCGTATTAAAAGTGGGGGCACTTATCCGAGACTGCTGTTTCCTTTTCATTGGTAGGGTTTCTACGTGGCGGTCCTAAGCCCAGCGCACAACCCTGGGAAGTGAATGTTGCGCCTTCTCACTTTAGATCGCCTTTAAGCGGATGTTTTTTGGCTACCCAGAGAATACTTGGTCTAGGACCGGAAGTTATAAGCTGCTTGAGTCAAATGTAAAATAATCGTTTCTGGCCACTCACAAATGAATGGCGTTCAGAGAACTTTCTTTACTTGCGTGAACTTTTATACACATGGCTCCATCCTCCATCCGGAGCAATGTGCTAGTTTGCAAATATTTGGCCTAAATAGATGATGATTGACTTTGAAAATATCTTACAGCTTGTATCATTTTTGCTTTCACATATAAGACTAAACCGCAAGAAACCCATCATCCTCCCTTCTTCGAGCATACTTCGTGGTACATTTCGATTTGTTAAACATAGGTATGGGTGTAGTTTTTTCTATTTGAATTTCAATTCAATGCTCACTCTATTGAATACAAATCTAGAAGACAATGGTTTCCCTAAAATATGCCTGGCGCTTGTGGCTTGCTTAACACACATTTAATTAAGATACTTGTATTTGGTTCATTCACGTGTTGGCTGAATAGATAATTTCGTGGCGCGCAACAAGCTGTTTGCGAAAGAAGCAGGCTGACTGTAGTTTATTATTACAATATTTTGTAAATTCTGTGACAGAATGCTGAAATGCAATTAACTTCAAAATCATGCTGTTGACATATTGTGCCCATTTTGGCCAAGCTTCATTCTGAGCCGACGCCGTGCTTTTCGTTTGGAACTCTAATTTACCCTTATCATACCTGCTAGCTATCTGATCTCTTGACCGAAAGTGTTGTCAACCGGTGCCCAAGCATGTGTAGTTGTGTGTTGTGTTAGTATTGACGTAGCCTAATCTCATTGCCGGCAACGAAAGTAGAACAATTTGGGTATGCTTTTTGGGGTTAAAACGAAATTAATGAGTCTGCCATTAGACGGAGAGATGTGTAATCAAGGTTACTCCAGCTTTCCTAGACGTTGATTTATTTAAATTGTGGGTCTTTATGCCTTTCAGCTACCGTTTCTTTGACGAGGTGTCCTTTTCGTTTTCATTCTTTTTTGCAGATTTATAAGCATCCAATTTAATTATCACCGTCAATTGAAACTTTCTTAACAAATTGGATGTATTTCTGTGTGAAAAGCTCTTTAATTAGGGTAAAATGTGTAGCGGAAAAGGAAACCTTATGCTAAGTAATGCGGGACTCCTGAGATGATTATTACTTGTAGTACACGAGTTGTCACTGTAACGGTTGAATTTAAAACAAAACAAAATGCTTACGCTTTCAAATCTTGTGCAAAATGAGTTTAAGGTTAAGAGACTATTTTTTAAAAATGAAAATTTTGCCTCTTGTTGAAAAATTTTTTCTTAATGTGTGTGTGCGCGAGAACAATGTTTGTCATTTGTTCCCTCTGCGCATTGCTGTTTTACCGCGAACACTTTCGCGCGACGAGTCAACTTTCTGGTTGCATTATTCACCAACTGCACCACAAGCACCTGCTTGTAGACCAAGAAATGAATACTTGCCGCTGACCTGCACCGCTGTAAGTGTAGACGCCCCAAGCAACGAGCAGTAAGCAGTAACAATGGACCAGCGAGCGAACCCAGCGAAGGACCAACTTTCTTTCGCGTCAGTTTCTACAAAAGCGGAAACGCCTTCCTTGCAATCGCTCAAAAATTTCAATACTCGCATATATTTCTACAAGTTAACACGATTGCTCTCCTATATATCGCCATATTTTGGGTCACAGCTGCGCTCCGCGAGACACCTCGAGCGGTTCGAGCGCAGCTCGTTTCCTTGCTTTTTATACTGGCTTTGAGGTATACTAAATATGTCTGTATGTATATATGTACCGCATAAGTGCATAACTTGTCGCTCAACAAATTTACTTGAGAGTGGGCTTTGAGACGGTATTACCAGCACTTACCAGGTCAGGCATATTTAAGAAATATTCGAGTTTGCGTAAGGGAGTTTGGTGTTGTGTTTCACCAATGATTGATGAGCGGCCGTTTCTTGGTGAACTTGACCAGCATTCAACCTTTGGACTTATTTGCCGCATTTGTGAAAAAATAATGTGGAATTTACAAGAAGGTGTACTTACGTCTCCTCGAATAATTCAGTTAAAGAAAAACACATTTTCACACACATTCAAACGCGCACACACATGAAAGAAAGTCGAAACTACAAAGTATTTCCATTGTTCGAAAACATGAGCAAAGCATTTCAATTCGATTAAATTGACGCTCGCATCTTTTGTGGTCTGTAAAAGATTGTGGTTTTGCGCTAAATTTCTCTGTGTCTTCCATTGAGACTTGAAGTTTTAGAACATGGAATTCGGAATAGAATTCATTGCAGTCTTCACCTCTTGCTTGCCGCATTCTGCAGGTAATGTACTGTTAGAGAAGCTTGCCAATTGTTTTGGTGGAGTCAATGCCGTTATACGAGTATGCAGGTACTGCTATGTGGGAATTGTTTAGTGAGTAGAAGTTCTTCAGCAGCATATTCAATGGTTTTAATTTAATTGTCGACTACCAAAAGGAATTAGAAGTGCATAGCAAAAATGTCATCAAAAGCAATAAGGAGCCGCTAGCGAAAGGTAGGACTGAACGAAAGGCAATGCAATTTTAATGAAAATTAGTTGAAGCAAAATACCAATGACGGTGAAATTTGAAAGAATTTTGAACCTTGCTAAAATCACATTTCAGTTTAGGCTGCAAGGTTTGTACTAGATAATATCAAGAAAAATTTCAAATCCTGTCCTAACTGTCAATTTAATGAAATAGAAAACTGAAAAATAATAATACATCTATTCAGAAATATATATGTAGGTATTATTTAAAGGGTTTCACCAGAAATTTACCTAGCTTAGCTTGAGACTTATGTATAATGGTGAAAGTATAAATACCTACAATAGTTGTCGGGTTGGAGAATAGCGAATCGAACAAGCCATACGGTGCAACTCTGCATTAAAACACATGCCCAAAAGTATTGTGGGGGTTTTGCAATATCTAAATTTTGTTTCCTATAAACAAGTTTGTATATATAGAAAGAAAAATAAATGCATCATATTGATTCATTTGCTTGTATGGCTGCTAGTATTCACCCTAAATGGTTGATTGATGAAAAGGCTATTAACTTTCGTAGAGAGGTTTGGTTTAATCCGCCTAAGGAGCCTAAGGATAATTTGATATTTGAGCCACTGACAATAGTCAAAATATGTAAAACAAAACTTGGTATGAGTGAGATCTCCGCATACTCCCTTGTAAGAATTTTCTTACTTCCTACCGCAATTGTGAAATTAGATGAAACCGGAAGATAAGTCCGCTCACTACCCTAATAACGGTACTGTTCAAAACTACTAAAAGAGCAATAAATCAGCAACCTACTCACCACCTGAGACATTAAGTTTTACCTACGAGAAGGTATGAGAGGGCTTTGTATATGCTGGTGTGGAAATAGGACGATGAGAGCGGACTTTAAAACTTACATTAATCGATCAATGTATGGAATATACATTCAATTAAAATGTAAAGAAAATCTTTTCCTACCAATAGCAATTCTGTTTGTCAAAAATGAGACGAATCGGGTTTATACTTCCCTGAGCCCCCTTATACCTCATATAAAGATTTTTGAACTTCCGGGCGATGATGCAGCCCCCATAAAATTATTGTCAGGATTTTCGAAGATATTGCTGTGAGTTACGTCAATATTAAATCCAGGAAATATTTTTTAAGTATGTGGCATGATAATATTAGGTACTCGAAAAAGTCTTTTCGTAATTCTAGTCAAATTTTAACTTACATTTTTATATTTATACTATTAAATAAATCAACAAATATGTACCATTTTGGTCGACCACACTTTGCCATTTTTCCGCTAGAGACATTATTCCATCAGTGTAAAACTTTCATCATTGTAAATCGAAATTTGCAGAACGGAAGCGAGCGAACCATTCTTCTGCTACACGAACTGATACAGCATCGCCTCCGAAAACTTCACTAATTTCATTGGTGGCTTCCCTTTTTTATACAAAAATTTCAAAATATATCGAATTTCTTCATTATTTTCACTCATTTTTGAACAGCTGTAATATTTTTTCCAACTTCCCCGAATTTCATTTTTTTTTTGTTCAAAGAAGCTTGAAATCTTATCTTTCCAAGACTACATGGTATGACACAATGCGATAGGTAGCACTGGAGATATACTACTGCAACGACAGCCTTTGATAAAATACGAAAAGACTTTTTCGACTACCCAATAGTTAATTGATAAAATCGAGTCGGTACTACCCCGACATCCAATACTACGTATAATGATTTCTGTTTTTCCAAGAAATCTTATACCCAATATGTCGGTCAGTGTATATATGTATATATAAAATTGCTTAGATTCCAATCAGCTATTGGTTGCACCCGAACTTATTTCTTCCTTACTTGTTGTTTATATTATTTTTTTTTTTCATAGAAATTTTACCGTAAACACAAATATAAATAGGCATGCACATTGCTAAGTCATATAAAATCAATCTTTTTGTCTATTTATAAAATTATCCCGTTTCCCTCATTGCATGGTGAATTTCTTTTTTGCAAGAAACCAACCAAAGATAGATTGAATTAGTTTTGTTTTGTGTAATTTTGTTCCTAAATTTTTACTTGGCTTGGCTCAGATACCACTTAAGTTATTACACATAGATGTCGCCAACAGTAAAAGTAAAGAGCCTAAATATTGATATTTGGTAGACAAAGTTGACCCATAGATGGCGCTATTACCTTTTTTCGATTATTATTGTTCGAACTTATAATCGACAGTGTTGGTTCTCCATTTGAGACAGAAGATACTTTTGGAATATGAACAAATTTAATAGTTTTCCTTTCTAAAGATTTACGTTTTTTATTTTTTCAAATAGTTCCGGAAGTGAACAATTTTATCAATCAATTCTTACCACTAACGAGCAAAAGCGGTAAATTATTCTACAATCAACATGAAAAGTTTAACCGTAAAAGTCGAAAATAAATTAACGGTTGGATCATTCAGTACATCGAGATGTGAAAGCACCCGCCAGGAAACATAATAGAATGCTTATAATTTTGAAAGGCTTAAAGGCTATTTATCAACTCTCATATAATAACCTAAATATTTATTCAATAGTTTTGAAATTTATAAATATTTATTGCTAACTGTCAATAAAATTTTGTTGTAATTCAGCGAAACCTTCCTCTTTTACCTGGGCCAAATTCCTAACGCATACGTCTTTACTCGTCACGACACACAGAGATCTCTCGCCCTGATAATAGGGGCTTTGAGGTCTAAAATAATCCACTTGTTTCGAATTCAACCAGTCCAGGACCTCGTCAAGGCAGTTACATTGCCATGGATTGCCTTCCAACGAGAATTTCCGCATATTGGGAAATGCTACGTCTGCCATATTCGGTAGAAATGACAGCTTGTTATTATCCAATAATAGTTCTGACAGCTCGCTAAGTGCATGCAGCACGTCCAAAGTTATTTCTTCAAACAAATTATTACCCAAATGGAGTTTCCTCAAGTTTCGCATCGATTCGAACATACGCCTGTCTAGAGTGTTCAGTTCATTGTAGCCCAACGAAAGGTATTCCATGGAGGGCAAGGCAACAAACGCTTGCGGATGTAGGTGCTTCAAGTTGTTGGTTTTTATCAAAAGCTTTCGGAAGCGAGGTAAGGCCGCTGTACCAAAAATGTTGGCTTGAAGTTCTTGTACATGGTTAGCAGATAAGTCCAGTGTGTCGAGAGCAGTGAGATTTGCAAAAGTGTTGGCATGGAATATACCGATATCGTTGTCGTAAATATATAGCTTACGTAGCTGCGTCATTCCTACGAAAAGACCGGATGGTGGGGATTCCAACTGATTGGCACTGAGGTTCAAAATTTGTAATTGGCGTAGAGGTGTAAAGAGCCCAGACGGCAAACTGCTCAAATCATTTGAACTGAGGTCCAGATATTGTAATGGTATACGGTCCATGCCCTGAAATGTTTCTGCGGAAAGCTTACGCAATGAATTACCGGAAAGGTTGAGTACGGTAAGGGCGCTCAGCGCCTGAAACGCGCCGTCGGCTATGCTATGTATAGAGTTGAAGCTAAGGCTGAGATGTCGCAGTTGCGGCAAGCCAACAAATTCATACCCAGATATCTAAACAAAAAAACGGGACTTAAAAGAAGTTTTCTAGCCTTACAGCTTAGTATTTTATCATTTGATTTAACATACCTTTTTTATGTCATTATGCTTGAGTTTTAGCTTTCTCAGACTATTACAGGAGCCGACGGAGGCATTCGTCAGCGCATTGTTCTCCAAATTAAGTTCCTCCAAATGCACCAATACCGCTAATGCATCTGCTGCCACTAACTTTATATTATTATGTGAAAAATTCGCCACCCTCAATTGTGTTAAATGCTGAAAATTCACTGCTCTTAAGCTCTGCAGATCATTTCCGCTCGCATCCAGCAACTCCAGTTTTGAGGCAATTGGGAAATACTGCGGCTTCAATCCGTCCAATTGTGCGTTTGTTAGGTTTAAACGCTCCAAAGCAGTGAATGAACTGAAGCCACCGTCTTCGAGGTTTAAAGCACCAGCCTGCGATAAGTCCAAATCAGTAATCTGCGCCCACTTTGTTTGCGTCTGCTGCTCGCCCGACTGCGCTGCTGGTGATAAAGCAATTCTTGTTCACATGTTCTCACATACACACACATACAAATATCTACAAACGAATGACATGCATGTGCGCACTAACTTACGTGTAAAGTCGAGGTAACCGTCCTTGCGATTGCTCACAACTATGCCACGCCAAGTAGGCATTAACTCTTGCTCTATCTCGCTCAGCGTCTGCACTCCTTGACATCTGTAGATCCCGAAATTGTTCGAGCCGCTTAGCGGTTTGCATTTCTCTGCAGCGGACAAACGCAAGCGTTGGCCAAAAGTTATGAATAAAATCAGAACAAATGCAAGTTCTCGGTGATTCATGGTTTAAAGCCGGTCGAGGCGTCTTCCTTCAGCCACAGTTGTTTACTGTCTGAATTTCGCATTGTTTGGGTAATGTTTAGTTAAGAAAAGCAGAGAGTAGAGCATATTGCGGTTTCTCAGAATTCACTTCTGATCACAGCAATGCATCGAAGTCGCTCTTTGTGAAATATACGCTCTTTGTGCAATAGATTCTCATTGAGTTTGATTAAGATTTTAATAGAGATTATATTCGCGTTTACTGTGAAAAGAAATGCGCGAAGATAACAGGTATTGCCTTAAAATAATATGTAATTGATGTGTGACGTGAGGTCTTTGGGGTTATAGGTTTCTATACTTTTCATTGGTAATTAGTTTTAGTCCGAACTTTTAGGAAACATTGAGCATATGTAAACCCAAATGAATCAGTGTCTTCGTGTTACATATACATTGTGACAAAAGAGCAATAATCACAGTAATCTCCGTTAAATGTAAAACACTTATGCCAACGATTTTTCCTGCCCTCAAACCACTTTTTAGCAAGGCCTTCAAGGCCTCCTTAAGCGAATTTTGTTTTATTTCTTCGCTCAACTGAAAACAGGTTCCAGAAAGCGACAATTTCAGTTTGGGAAACAAAAAAAGTCAACGGAGCCACATCTGGTGAACACGGTGATTGATTGATGGACTTCATTGCGTTTTTGGCTTGAAATTCGGTCACAGTTTTGGCTCAACGCCATGAAGCGTTATTATCGTGCAAAATCCATGAATTGTTCTTCTACAATTCCGACCGCTTTCGACGGATGTTCTCACAAAAACGCCTTAATATAGCCAAATAGAACTCCCTTATGATCCTATGACCCTCCAGAACAAATTCATGATGCACCAAACCATGATCATCCAAAAAGCATGAGCATCACTTTGATTTTTGAGCGGCTTTGGCAGGTTTTTTTGGTTTCGGTTTTTTTCACTTCATTCTAAGGGAATTGTTTGGACTTGTTTGCATGTCAAACTATGTCTTAGCGGAAGTTATAATGCTCTCCATGAATGTGGGATTGGAATTCGTACGATGAAGCATGCCCAAAGAGACCTGCTTATGGTCCTCTTTTTGAAAAAAACTCAGCTTTATTGGGACGAGTCGAGCCAAAACGTGTTTCATACAGCAAAAATACACTAATTTTGTTTCAATATGAGATTATGACAACCAATATATAACCAATAAATAACCAATATATTACCAATGTATAACCATTTTATAACCAAAACTGAAATTTTGTTTCAATATTACCTGAGACAGACATCTGGTAACAATACCATAGTAAAGGTATCTGACACACCCCGGAATGTAGTAAACTCAAATACTACCTTTGTTTCATAGGCATTAAATATTAAAAAAAATGTAAAACAATAAATATGTAGCTGTGTGTTATGGAGAAAATAAGTACAATTATTTCAAATACTGTAAAATTAATCAATTTTTATCGCAAAAAAGCTATTTAGTTAAAGTCTCTTTAAAATCCTCACATAAAATGAGGCATTTCCTGTTTTTCCAGGAAGAAAAAATGTGAAAAATACTTTGTTTTCCATTTCAATAATTAATTTTTTAAGTCATTTTGACAGAATATTTCGAAGAGCTTTTGTATAAAAGCTTTTAGCAAAGTTTGTTACCTGGTTTTTAGTTGTGTTTATACAAATACCACAATGAAACATCATAGTATTGTTAGCAGCAAAATACTACATTGCTCATATGGTATTTTGCTAGTATTTGGTGACACACATATGGTATTTGTATCATATATGGTATTGTTATTACTTGTCTGTCTCGGGTATATGAGTGGTTTCCATTATATCGTTGTTTCTTCGCCTGTAAACTTATGAATAGTGATGTTACGCTATTTTGCATTTTAGATATCGAACAGTCTTAGCGAAACCCAAAAAGTGGTTCCCTGTTCCGGGCTTTCGACCTTTTCACCCAAAAACCTTTGTAGACATTTTTATGTGTTTACCATAGTTGATCTCATCGAACTAACTCCTTACCATAGCGGTAATATTTCTAAGGAAAACTCAGCCTCTAAATGTCTGTACATGCATTTAAGATTTTATTTGAGTCTCATGTAATTTAGGTTTTTTTTTCTGCGAAGATTCGAAACTTATCTTCGCTTCTTAATAACAATCAATCAATGAAGCGTGATTGCAACATGTAAAATTAAGGTTTATGGTAACCTTTTTTTTACTTTTTCCAGGTCAAAACATAAATGATCAATAATTTATGTAATTTTGATGTAATTTGGGTTAATTAATTATGTATTTTCCACTTGATTAACAAATATGGACTTATTGATAACAAAATTAAGCTAAATCAGATTGAGCTATTAATACTAAATTATGCGGGGGATGTGTGGCGTCTATATGCTTCATGATCGCGCGGTCATAGATACATACATTTGTATATAAGTAAGTAATTTAGAGATAAGCTATGCCTACCACACGCTTACCGGACGATTATGATAATTATTTAACGCTAATTGCTAAATGCCTAGTGTGAGTAAATATGTTTGTATGTTTGTCATTTATTGTTCGCTCAAAGAAATTGCATACAAATATATATATGTATGCCTATGTAAGTAGTGGCTGCATTTCATCAATTTCATATTTCAATGCAGCTGTCAATGTTTATTAAAAGTTAGCACACACAGGCGTTCTTTATTATATAGTATATGTGTGTATACATGTGCTAAAGTTTTCCACAATCTGTTTGTATTAAGTATATAATCATGTTGTTCTTTGTTTGCATTTACGTACTTGCATGTATGTGTGTGTGTGTGTCAAGCTTAAATAAGCACTAAATTAATACTTTTCAGTTTAGTTCTGCTCTTGGCTTACACTTTCTCTCAATATATATGCAATAACATCGGCATCGTATGCTTTGCCTGATTAATTACTCAATACATGTATATATGTATGTATATAATAATAATAATAATATTAGTGAGTATAGCAAGTTTACGGAAGGTGTTTCTTAATTAAATTATGTAAATTCAAATGTGTGTATATATGTACATATATATGTGTGGTCATTAGTATAAATGTATCAGTGTGCGTTGTAAGTATATAATATTTTGATTATTACAAAAATATTAATTCTGACGAGCTTTTGAAGCATCAATCTGTGTAGTTAAGTCAAGCGAAATGTTATCTTGGCGGAGCTTTATCAATGCTGATGTTTTGGAGCGCTACTAATAGCTGAAATGGCGTGCAAGAACGAGAATGTCTTTTAGTGTTTCGCCTGTTTTTGTTTCAGGAATTTCTTTTGGAGCTGATCACACATTTCCTTTCTTAAGAGGCTATATAAGAATTTTTTTAATTCCATTTTCTTAATCTACATACCTACATATATTTCAAAATACACACAGAAATTTCATTTCGTTCTGGTGAATATTTTCGAAGTTACACGTAAGCTTGAAAAGGCGTTTCAGAGTGCTTGGAAGCACAAAATGGTGTTTTCAAAGTTGGTGACCAAACAGTTGAACCGATTAGTCTCAAATTTTAACACGAGCTTCTTAAATATGTGTATTTTTTTTAAGTAATTAAACGAAGATTTTTTCACCGATAGCTCCAAGAGACCAGCTGTAGTTCCCTTCCAAATAAATATTTTTACTAATACTAAATCTCAAATACAGTTAAAAAATACTATAATATGTGTAGAAATTTTTGGACCAAAAATTTGAAACTCTTCTCTGAAAAAATTCTGGAAAATTCGCTTTATTCACCCTTCTAACTATATATAACCCCTTAAGCATTCTCCGAGGACCCTGAGTCCTGGACGTGTTAAAGTTTTTAATGAACTTTTAACAAAAATTGCAACTGTATTCGTATAACTAATAATACATAATAATAGTAAAAAATTCTAATAACAATAATAATAATCATAATAATAATCGTAATAATAATAATAATAATATAATAATAATAATAATAATAATAATAATAATAATAATAATAATAATAATAATAATAATAATAATAATAATAATAATAATAATAATAATAATAATAATAAAAATAATAAATTTTGATAATAGTAGTAAAATTATTATTAGAGATTATAATGAGTAACCGATATATTGGGTACCGTCAATTTCTGAAGTGACAGAGGAATGTGTGTCAGCAGTTTTTGCTTTGCCGGCCAGTAAGCACTAAAACGATCAAGAAATAGTATATACTTAAGTAATAGTATACTATATAATAGCCTCATTGAACCCCTCCTGCTGTGCACACACTTTTTCGGGGTGAATATTTGGGAAACTGGGCCCATTCCGCTCAGTATGACGGAGAAGAATTATAACAGAATAAAATGTGAAGTAAACCATTATTGGCATTAATGTTGTTACGGAAAATCTACTACACATTTAACTACTGCATACATACATAATTTACACATTTATTGCACAGTATAGTTATGTAACATAATTTGCTCACGCATTGCATTAAATTTTTCGCGAAGCTTAAGATAACTTGACCGTCAAAACATGCACACATAAGTAGATTATACTAATAACTGTACGCTAAAAGATCGCCTCTACATAATTCACTCACTTTCCAAAATTTGTATCTTAATATCAATTTTAGTATATATAAGTATGTTTGTATGTATATCAATATCAGACATTACGAACTAACTACTTTGCGCTCAGACTATAGTAACTGTTGGATTGAAATTGCCATTGCTGCCGTTTGTTGTGTGATAGACTTGCTGTTGTTGTTGTTGTACACGTGTTTGCTGCTGTTGTCCCGGCTGTGTCAGCGCTTGTTGCATATGCGGCTTAATCAGCATCTGATGGTGATGGTTCGCCTGTCGGCTCGCTTCCTGCTGCAGCCCATTGCCCGATACCTCGTTTCGGCCATTCGTTTGGCTGCTCGTGCCGTTTGTGTAACCACTACTACCGTTCGTACAATTCGCACCATTACTCTTGCCATTACACACGCCACCACTGCCACCATTACCAACACACCGGCTGTTGTTACTTCCACTTTTATCATTGCCTTCGCTCGCTTCGCGCTTTGCCTTGCCCTCTTTGTCGCTATGGTGGCCGACCGCTGTGTGGCCGCGGCTGTCAGAAGTCTTCCCATTGCCAACGGCATTCCATTGCCACTGCTTGAGCGGCTCGCCGATCAGTGTGATTTTCACGGGTTTGTAGGTGGTGGCGACTGGTGGCGCGTGTTTTGTGCCGGCCGCAGCCGCTGTCTGTGCGAGCGGGGGTGTTGTGGGTGGTGCAGCTGCTGTGGGTTTTTCCCACGCGATCGAGGCACGTCGTGGGGCCAATGCCGACTGTTGATTGTAATTGCTCAGAGTGGTGGATATGATGGTGTGACGGCGTATTTGCTGTGCTGCTGCTTCTGTGGCGGCCGCTGGCAAGTTGTTGTTGCTGCCGTTGCAGCAGTTGTGCTGTTGTTGGTATGTGCATAAATTGTTGTTGCTGTTATTGCTGTTGTTGGCGCCACTGCAAATGCTATTGTTTTCACAGGTGGCGGCCGGGTGATAATGTGTGGTGTAACTGGTATACTCGGGCTTACTTCTGCGCGGGCGTTAGGAAAGAGAAAGAAGCACAGAAAATTATTTCAGGTTTGCAACATAATTATCCAGTGTTTGTCTAGACAATCAGTACCATGTTTTTATTAAGAATGTGGTGAACAAAGAGCATTTAGTTACATAAAATGAGTTGGTGTATGTGTGTGTGTTAATATAAGTTTTTGTAGATTTTTAATCGCATGCTTTATTCTCTTCGTCAATATCAGTGCAATTGAATGCTTGCATTTACTCACATATATGTATATAAATATATGTACATTCATTATCGTTTTCAAGGGAGTCAAGTTTAATTTTTTTATTCGTTTTGAAAAAGGGTCTTAGAACGGTATTTAATCTCGCTCAACAAGCATTCGATTGCCGTCAACGACTGCGCGGTGCAACAGTTAAGCCGATTTGCATCGGATTTTTGCTTCAACTCATTAGATGTGCTACAAAGTTAAGGAGACCATACACATGTGCAGCACTCTGCAAGCCCTTGCAAGCTTTGGCTGTTGCACTGCACTTTTCGGGTATTTGTGTTTAATTTTTGATCACAGAAAGGCATTACCTCACAAGTCTGTTTAATTGCCGCATGCAATTAAAAAGTTTCAACAGTTTTAGTATATATCTTTTGTCTGTCTGTTTTTTATTTTAGTTACATAAGAGTTCTGTACTCTTTTTAAGAGTGTTTCAGAGAACACTTTAGGAATAATAGAAACTAACATTTCCATAGTGAATAAAAATATGTAACATTGTACTATATATAAATTTATAATTTCGTAATAAATTATTTTCTATTTTTGCTAATAGAATTCTTTTTGTACATTTTTAAAAATTAAATTCATTTTTCTTTAATTGTCTGCGATACTGCTAATTAGTTCATAGACATATGTATGACATATAGTATATAAGATCTACTTAAAATGCATTTATGTTAGTTAGTTAAATAGAATTTCGATTGGCCTCTAAAAGCATACATTTTTAGTCACTAAACGAAATAAATGTTGAGAACTGCAGAAACCGAGTCTCCTACAATCCGGCTTTTTAAAGGGTTATATGGGTTTACGGGTTTCAAAAAATCGGAATTTTTATTGCCATATTAAATTCTACAACACCTATAGAATATAGTCCTAAATTTTCTAGTTGATCCGAGTAATAGCTTCAGAGATACAGCCTTGAGTACTTGTGTGCTCGAGGCCAGCTATATATGTTCCAAAGTCACCTAAGGAGTTATACATGGGTTTACTGGTTTCAACAAATCGATTTTTTTATATTTTATTAAATTCTATAACTCCTTTAGAATATTGCCTTAAACTTTCATGTTGATCCGAGTAAGCGTTTCGGAGACACAGCCTTGAAAACTTGTGCACTTGTATTCCACTCTTATTGTCACTCAAATCTTTAAACGCGTTTTTCTGGAAACGATGTTTTTGAAGTCCCTTGGCAAGATGTCTCGAGAACTAATCAACCTATCTTCATGAAATTTAACACAAGTCTTTGAGATACAATTCTTAAAGACTTGAATGACGGATTTTTTTCGAATACAAGTATTTGAAAAAAATAAAATGTCGCGATATTTTCACGCAGACTTTAATTTTTTTGTAAAAATATCTGCTAAATATTTAATTATAGTTTTTTTCCTTCGTTCAAGCTCTAAGTTAAGGTTTTAACTAAAACACAGTTCCTTAAATGTTCCAGTAAGGAGTTATCTTGCCAACGCAGAAGCATCTTTTTTCTGCGAGGACACCAGAAATTGCGTCAGAATGGCCGAGTTTAAAATATTCTTTTCCAAACATATCAGATTTTTTTTTGTAATAGTGTATGTTTGTAACAATAAATAGTTCTAATAAAATATGAAAATTTTTTTGAAAAAGACCGAGGAAACCTATATAACCCCTTAAAGTTTTTAAAAACCATTTTTTACTTTACTTTTAGTTATAGTAAGGACTAGTAATACTAATTGAAGAATAAGGCTGTCATTGTAGTTTCTTTAACTTAATTTGTTGGAGGGCAACTTAAGACGTCGTTTCTTCTTAGGTTCACAAAGCAATTTTTGAATCCGAGCGAAAGCGCGTAACTCAGCCCAATTAACTAAGGTTCAGTATTACACTTAAACTTGTAATTTGATTCCACACAAATACTGATGACTCGTGCTTACTTATCTTAAATATAGACACACTGTAAGTCAATACTTCTTCCTCGTATAACTTCCTCGTTGTAACTCTGCTTGGCCTAAGCATTCGCGCTCTGGCTGAATAGCAACATAAATGCCCAAATAGTTGATCCCTTTTTATTTTGATTATAAGCTAGACGTTTAGTGGTGATTTTCAAGTTATACTACTGTTTCTTATTTAGACTATTCAACTTTATTGTACAGTGTTTTAAACTTAAGTACATAACAACAGTTTGCATTAACTTCATAGACAAGAGGAACAGTTGTCAATACATGAGTAGGTTAAATGTAGTATACAGATAATGTTAATGGCACATAGAACCATGACAGCCATGATAAGATCACAAAACAGTACCTGTTCTTCACCATAGCGATGTCTATAAATTGTTCACCAGTGGCCACGATTCAGCGATCGGTGGGCATTTGTGATTTGTAAGAGTGTGATTTACATGTGAGTGCGTGTGTGTGTGTGTGTGTGCGTGTGTGTGTTATTAAAATTATTTAAGTTTGTTATTTTTTTTTTTTTATTAAAATACAATATACAAAACCCATTCAAAAAGGCAGCATGAAAGAGAAAATCGAAAGGTTAGCTTTGGTATATAAGTAGTGCTATGCTTAAGCTAGAAAATCTATGTAGTACTCGTAGTTGTGTAAGCGCTGAGGGCGTAACTGATCTTAAAGAGTAATTAACTCTGTGTGTGTGTAAGGCAACGAGTTTTAGTAGAAGTTAATTAATTTTTGCTAACTGCAACGCCACACAGAAGAAAACACTTGTTGTATGCAAATTCACGTGTGTTGTGATTTGGTTAGTGTTGTTGCAGCTGAATTTGCTGTCCTCCTAATTTCACGTGATTTCGCAAAACAATTTGCCTACGGCAGTATACGTTGCAGATGGTGAAAGAAGCAAAAGATGTTCGACGCAAGCAAAGCAACAGCGCTGCGAACACGAAAATCGAGCCAATTGGCCGCGTCTTGGCTACGTGCAACTAGGCCGCGGTAATGGTGATGCATGTAGTTGCAGCAGTTAGTGCAGTTGCTGTTGTAGCATGTCAAAATGTTGCACGAAAGCTGTCTACAATTTGCCAGCAAAAAGCGCCAACTATGCAAATCGGTGCAACAGCGCGTGAAGCGCACCAACGTGCCGCATGCAGATGCAGCAAGCCGTTGCAAGGTGCCAGCGCTGCGACTAAGGCACGACGGACTGCTGCCAACGGCAGTGACGTCGCCACCACCGCCGCCGCCCCTCGTCACTTTGGCCACTTGGCGCAGCGAAGCCGTTTAGGCAGCCGATTACAATGCCACCGAAGTTGTCTTTGAAATGTTGCAATTTGCGGTGAATTATAATGAAGAAGCGCTGTGTGGCTGTCGGGATGGATGTGATTAGTATCTGGCAGGGGGCGAAATGTATTCTGGGTATTTTCGTTTTGAGATAGTTGAAAAAATGTAAAGTCTTTTCTGTGCAACTGCAAGTGGGTTGCAGTTGGCTGTCCGGGTGCGTGGTAACGCTGTGGGGCGAAAATCGAAGTAAAAAGAAAGAGGAATTAAAATTTGGCTGTCAGTGGGCTGTGATAAAACTCATTTTTTCTGCACTTCAAATTTATATTGCAACTATTAGGTCAGCCAACTGGCTAAATTACACAGTGTCTATGCTTCTAAATTATTCCAAAGATCTTACCTTGACAGTCCATCTAGGCCATATGAAAGTGGTCGTGTCTGTGGGATATAAACAGAGAGTGTTATTAGTAAAATAATATTAAGCAAAGATTTCTGGATATTATCGTTTAAGATGATTCGATTGCTTTATAAAAGGTGATCCATTTCGAGGTCCCCTACATTTTTCAAGAAAAAACTAAGAAAATTAAAATTTAATGGAGAATGGCATTTGTTTTTTGAAGATTATCTCTTTCAAATGTTGGCCGCAGCTACGTCTCAGATGGTCCATCCGTCGAGATCAGTTTGCGATGACTCTTTCGATCATTTACACTTCACATATGGAAAAGTCTAACGTTATGATCTCACATAATTTTGGTGGTCAATCGACCGGCCCAAAACGTGAAATTATCTGCTCATCGAACTGTTCTCTCAATAAATCCATTGATAGATGCGATGTGTGGGATGAGGCATCGTCTTGTTGAAACCAAAAGTCGTCGAGATCACGAGCTTCAATTTCATAATTTTTGAATAAATATCGGCCGATAAACACAGTCCAGCATGAAAATATCGGATTTCTTAGAACTTTTCAAGAGTCCATAGAGCGAAGGGATGTCTCTTGGGAAGATTGAAGGGCTTCAGTTCTTGCACAAGCTGTTTTTTGTACACTTTCAATTTAAAATCTCGACTTAAAATGCGCCAAGTCGTTCCATATGTCAGTACGAGTTATTACGAACGGAGCGGAATCGACTCTCCACGCTCTTCGTTAACACTTTCAGCTATGGCTGTCATATTTTCTTCACTGGATGCTGGACGTCAGTCAAATATTATTCAATAATGAATGCTGGGTCTTAAAATGGATGATAACGTTAATTTTTCTAATAAAGTTCAAAGATTGGTAAACGTTGTTCAGGTGTAAGTCTTTCCATGATTTAATGCCAAACAATGTTGTACAAAAATAACATGACAGCTTGACACGACTCACGCGTCATCTGTCAAAAAAGGACTATTGAAAAAAGTTCCTCTACTTAGATCACCCGTTATAATGTTGAGTACAATCATTTCCAATAATCGGGTGCGAAACTCCCTCCCAAAAATGAACACTCAGACGAAACCCTCCCAAAAAATTAACAAAAAACAAAATTAATGGTAACAGAAGTGACTTGGTTGAACTACGTTCTAAGCCAGAGTCATATGCTATCATTTTTATGTTATTTTGTGAGAAATACTTGCAAGTTGAGATTTAAAATGACTTACCCTTTCTGTTTGTGTTGCTATATTCATCAACTCTTTTGTGTGGTCCTTTTGTATTGGTGGCTTTTTTGATTCCAGATTCTCTATTTGATTTTTCTGCAAACGAATGGTTCGTTCGCGATCTTCAACTTCTCCCTATTGTCGTTTGTTAGTTGTTGTAGTAGATGTATTTTAGCCGGTCGTGATATGTTTGTTGTGCAGCGTTATGAAAATGCAATACCAAAATATTTTAGAACTTTAGTCAAGCAGTGGACGCTACTACGGAACTAATATACAGTCAAACACAATAGTATACGTAACAAAATCGGAAAGAAAGGAAAGCAAAATCTATACGAAATTCGCCACTTGCGTGACATTTATGTACATACATGTGTTGTGTGTGAATGTGTGTATTTATGAAAAGGGGAATTTAACTGTTTGCTTTGCTGTTTTTGTATTAAATTTTACTGGGCAGATGGGTGCAATGGAATGCAGTCAGCGACGCTGGTGGAAATCTTATACTTTTTTGAAAGTTGTAATGTAGAAAATTTGAAAATATTTTGGCGAAGTATTATATGAATTGCGGTGTTTAAATTTTATTTGTTTTCAGAAATTTCTTCAGTTTAATTTGTGGAATAAATTTTCGCATTTTTTCATGCCATATTTTGAAATAGTTTTAAGGTATTTGAATTTTAAGTGTTATTTCTTGTTTGCGTAATATTTCCAATGACTATGCATGTATGCACCCTGCAGTGAAGGTAGCTACTTAGTTAAAAGCCTCAAAGGCAACTCTCTGAAATATTAAAATATTCATTCACCCTCAGATTTTCCAATAGTTAGAAAAATAAAATAAATCATTACTAAAGAATTTTACAATTGGGTCCAAAAATTTCTCATTGTTTTGATGTTTCACTGCAGGATGTTCCTGATCTTTATTGCCAATGCACTATTTGTCTCACTAAAAATCTCAGTTCGTACACTCTGCGCCACTTGTATAGTACAAGCTATGTTTGGTGTTTCATGACTTGATAAATATAAAGCACTGAATCTGCATCATTCTCGAGGAAAAGATATTTGATTATTTTATTTTTTTTTATTTCTACAAAGAGGGAAAGAAGTAAGCAGTGTGTACCACTCAAGTCCTCGCTTAGAATATTTAAGAAGAGATCTTAATTTATTTGATTTAAAACAAAGAATAAAAGAAATAAGATTCAAGATTTGTGTATATTCAGCACAAATTAGTTTTGTGCTATTCAAGTGGCGTGCAGTGTACCCACTGTATCAATGTTTGTATATGGACCATGACGGGGCTTAATGGGTGCGTTTTGTTACATACTGTATACTGGTGTACATTTATTTACATGCTGTATATTATGTAATCGAAAGGAGTTACAACTGTATATAATTATATAAAAGGTGTGATTCAAAATAGAGATGTTTGTATGCAAATATATGAAATCCAAAATGTTACAAATAAAGAGAATTTAGAGTTTAAGGAACTGAACAATATTTATTTGAATTTGTCGAAAAGTCAACTGGTCGCAAGTGAGTAAGTATAAATTACCTTAGTTTTAATGTAATTATTGCGGTTAAGGTATTGGAAAATCTTTATATGGGCTATGCGAGAGCGCGGGAATTTATTCGTGACCTAAAGAACTCAATTGGAAACTGATAGTGTTTTAAAAGAATTTCTATATAAATATTTTCTTTTTTATTTTTGTAAATTTAAAATTTTTAATCTTCAATTTTGCATTGCCATATAAAGTGGAAAGGAAGTACGCATTTTAGGTATTGCCGTCTCACAAGAGAAATCTTTACAGACGTTTGAGAAGAACTTAAATTTAAAGTATAGTTTATTCTTATTTGGCTGGACAAATGAAAAGATAACAACGCAAACTTATAAAAACGTGCAAATACCTGAAGGTAAACCACCTGTCTTCGTAGATCGGCTAACTCCATCATCGGGTCATCCGTGGTCGAGGAGGTCAGGCTGGCCAGGTCCATGTCATCCAGCAGTTTGCTGTCCAAGCCGCAGGCCGCGAAGAGTTGCCCATTGTCGTTATCGAATGGGTTGAGAGTCTCCGTCTGCGAAAAATTAAACTGTTGTTATTATTGTTGTAGTAATAAGCGTAAATATTTGTGTAAATTAGAAGCGACTAGTGCTGCGTTATATGCATATGTAGCATGCCTGCCTTACTTGAGACGGCACTGTGCTCTAGTAACCAAAGTACACGAGTTTGAAGTCGAGAATCTTATATTCGACCTCATAAACTTTTTTCTGCTCTCCCGTTTGCTGCTTTATTATGAGCAGCCTGGACTTATGCACTCACAGACAGACTTTTATGATTTCGCAATATTTTGTGTGGAAATTGAAGCACATTGTTAAGATAAAAGTAAAATCAAAGTGATTTTTTTATTGAGTCGAAAATCTGATTCGAAAGGTCTTTGCCTTCGTCTATGGATATAAAAAGAAATCCTAATTAAAAAGAAAATTAAAGTATTTGTATTCACTTGAATATTACTTAGTAAATGCCTCATATTATAGCTGTCCAATAAACCGTTATTAACTTTTTTATAACGATAAATTATAAAGTATTCAAAATTATGCCGATATTCGGGTGATCTCTATGCCCAACACCTCTAGCGGATAGAAAAAAATCTAAGGCATGAACATACCCTCATCAAATATTCTTCGTCCTGTTGACACATTGGTATTAAGTTTGTATTTGTATGTACATTTGTATGTATGTATGTGGAGTTTTAAAGTAAAATGCGGTGCGAAATTAAATGAAAACCAGGATCATGGTAAAACCAAATAAGTTTACATGCAAATAGAAAAGACAAAACAAATATTAATGACAATAAAGTGAGTAGTGATTTATATACAAAACAGCTATATATATACACTGAGCGAAATAGCTATATGGAACACTAAAGAAGTGTTTTTTTTTTATTCTTAAATTATCAATATAAAATATTTTTAAACTTCAAACAATTTTAAGAGTTTAATTCAGTTTTATATTTTAGAAATTTTAACTTGCTCAAGACCATAGAAGGAAATAGATATATGGGACAAAAATTTAATAAACTTCAGTGCCAACCTTGCCGGACTTTTTATTCTGACTGATTTAGACGTCGTTACATCGAATATATGAGTGACTTAAGGACACTGAATTTTTGTCCATTCTTCTTGAATTGCTTTTTGAAAGTACAATTGTGTGTCTAATTGGCCTCCAGCTATGTAAATTTGCTAAGAATGCTCCAGAGGTTCTCCATTGGATTGAGGTCTGGACTAACCGTAGGTCACTCCAGCACATCAATATTTTTCCACTCGAACTCCTTTTGTCTCCATTGTCCTCTTGAAAAGTCCAACCCTCACAGTCAAGTTCTTCGCCAAAATTTAAAAGAAAACATCTTTTCACGTAATTTTCACATTCATGTTATGAGAAATAAAAAATATTGGTGTCTTGCCACGGTAGCTAAAAGCAGACCAGGTCATAAGAGAGTCTCCGTGAAAATTTGGCGAGTGGCGCCCTTGTCGCGGTTCACGAAAACTCGCCAATACTTTTGACAATCCGATGGTTCCAACGAAATTGAAATTTTTTTTTCGCTAAAATTATGGATTGCTGTTCATCATCCCAGAACTTATGATTATTTGCAAATTTCGAGTCGATACGTTTTATGACCTATTTTTAATAGCCCGTGATTCAAGTAGAAATACTTTCTTTAATAGCCTGTTTTGACATATCCCGTATGAGTTCTGTCAAGCTCTCATGTTATTTTTGTTTGTAACATTTAGCGAAAGTTCACTGCGTATAACTGTTCTAGTCGTCTTTTCTCTCTTTTAAAGACCAAGTGTCTGTCTTAGATTTAGTTAGATTGGGTTGTCCCTTATAACTCTCAGAAACCCACTCTTTAATCAACACTTAAATGTAATAGAACTTTAAGCAAGAAGCAAAATAATTTTAGGCTACGGCTAGTTCGACTATAGATTTTTGCTATTATAGCGAAACTGAAGAAAATATTATGCCGCTATTTCACATAAAAGATTATGAAGTTGGTTCGTCACATACGGCTATTTTGCTTAGTGTACCTTAATATATACAGTACATATGTTAAACTTATCTACACAATGAATAATATTTTATGTGAGCATTCTCGTGTTTGTCCAGTGTTTGACCAGTGTCTCGAAGTGCTCTCATACTTACGTCCTGTAGAATGCGTCGAAGCCGTAGCAACTGTTTTTTGAACTGCAACACATCCTGGATCATCGCATTTCGAAAAGATTTGTCATACAGCATTAGATCGTCCGAAGAACTGTGCGAGTCGCGATGCAGTTGTGAGTAGTGATGCTGAAATGGTTTCTGATGATGGTAATGGCTGCCCGGCGGCAGCGACGCATTCGTTGATGATGTGGAAGCGTTTGAGGCGCGTGAAGCGGCTGCGCTGCGTCGTAGACTGTGCGCTGATTTGGAGCTGTCAGAGTCGCCGCCGCCACCGCCGCAGATCGAACTACCAGTCGCCGCATTTGTGGTCACACCGCTGGCAAGGGAGGAGGGATACTGTTGCTGCTGCAAGCGCGAACGATTAAGAAGACGGGTGGCGCGAGCGGGCAAATGAGCACTAAAAAGAGAGTGAGAAGGGACACATAAGTATTTTCAACTTTGTAACAGATGATAGAACTTAAAACAATAAATAATGGTTCAAATCACCAAAGCTTAAATCTAAACCTAAACAACACTCCGAATTCGAATTGTTCAGCGAAGATTTGTGGTTTTTACTAAAATATTATCATAATCTTATGTTTACTGGAATATGGAAAGCTCAAAAATCAACCTAAAGTGATTGCGCTGCGCACCTCAGATATGTGGCATTCGCATGCGGCGCGCTAGTTGACAGCACCGTTGCAGCGGCACAGTGGCACCAACAGTTGCACACGCCGCTCAATGTGGACGTTGACTTTGTTGCTGTTGTCGTCATCGCTTTAGGTGCTGCAACAGCAACAGTTGGCGTTCGCCTTGAACTCCTGTGCTTATGTGTGGCATGTGGCAGGTGTGATTTATGTATGCCATGCAAAATTTGCGTAGTCGGCGACGGGGTGTGTTGCGTGCTCTGCAGTGGGGATTGCACTGGCTGCATATTGCCACATGTGACTGATTTAATATTGATGGGCGACGATGTGCGGTGTATGCTCGGCCTTGCCGTTGCCAGAAATATATTCTGTGATGTCTTCAAATCGGTACGAACGCGACGTGCACCAATTGGCGACTGCGGCAAGGGTGTTTTGTTGTTGTTGCTGCTGTTGCTGCTTTTGCTCTGGGGTTGAGGACATTTTCGTTTCGATTCGCAACAACCACTGCAATGACTCAACCTTAAATGTTGCAACAGCATTTGCGTTAAACAAGGCACTGATATTAACGAGTGTTGAAGAGCAGAATCCGCTTAATCAAGTTTGCTATATAAGTCTGTTGAATATTTGTCGATTTCCAATAGTTCTACTGGCGGCGTGGCCAAAGCTATCTCCACTACGAAGCAAAAATGTCAGACTAACGTTTTTTGTGCATAATTTTTCTCTCTTTTCCGTTTTGTTATTTACGTAGTATGACACAATCCGCACATGCGCACTGCCACATTGTCCCTGTTGGAAATAGCTGGCATCCTAGCTTCATGCGATACCAACTGAGTAAAGAATACAAAAGAATGTGTCAACTGGTTGCGAAAGCTAAATGAAAGTGAGCCCTTTTAAAATTAAAATCCCCCTAAGTACTGAATTTATGAAAGGGACTTAGTGTGTAAAGTCGCCGTGGTCCATCGGCTGGTACATAACTATTATTTTCCAACAGGGACTGTGGGGTATACTTAGATACGTATAGTATATAGCACTGAGTCTTGTATTGTGTGTGCAGGATTTTCTTCTGCTGGCTTTAATAAAATCGTAAATGAATAATTTCGCTGACATTGCATGAGTTGCATATTTAAATCAATCCTTAGAAGTATAAAAATAAACCGTAGTTATTACTTGAATAATTAAAAAACATGTTTTCTTTATTGATTGGCCTTCGTGTATAAACTGTAAGCTGTTTACCCCACATCCATTTATTTCCAATGGAAAGTCTAACTACGCATACAAAGAGCCTGAATTGAAGCATATAAGCATATAGTACTTTCAAATAAGGGAATGAAAATAAAATTAACCTCGATGAACTTTAGAAGGTTCTGAGCTATTAATAACAATAACTTATTTTTAATACTTTCTTCAATAGCCTCTTTTTGACAGATCGCGCGTGGGTCGTGTCAAGCTGTCATGTTATTTTTGTTCAGTATTATTTGTCATTTCGCCATGGAAAGACTTACGTTTGAAGATTGTTTATAAATCGTTCAACTAAAATTCTCGCTCTTTAAAGAATATGTTTCACTCCATTCGCTCAATTTATGGTCAACATAATCGGCCTACGGAGCGTACTATTGCAACAACATGATCTATCTTGAGAACCAGCATTCTTGGATAATATTCGACCGAATAGAGCACGTCCAGCATGCAGTGGAGAAATTATAACAGCTGCAGCTGAAAGTGTACACGAAGACCGTGGAAAGTCGATTCGGCGACGTTCGCTGCAACTCGGACTGACGATTGGAACGACTTGGCGTATTTCCGTCCAGACCCTAAATACAAAATATTGCTTGTGCAAGAACTGAAGCTCTTCGATTTTCCCAAGCCACACCGCTTCGCTCTATGGGCTTTCCCGTTCCAAGTTACAAAAACATTCGACGTTTTCGTACAAAATTTTGTTCAGCGATGAGGCCCTTTTCAGACTCAAGGGGTATGAAAAAAATGGAAATTCCCGCATTTGAAACGAAAAGAGAACTGAAGAGATTAAAGAGCTCCCATTTCATCCAGAAAAACAAAGATCTGATCTGTCTTGTGGGCCAGTGGCATCATCGGTCCATATTTCTTCAAAAACTATGCCCAGTGAGAACGTAGCCGTTAATGGCGACCGTTATCGCGTCATGATAACCAACTATTTGATGCCTGAAATTGAACCTCGTGATCTTTGACGATATCGTTATCGTAATAGAAAATATTATTTTTACGGAGTAACTACGAGTATAGTAATTAAGAAATAAATTTTAGGTATCTTGAATTATTTGTATTTTTTTTAATGAAATTTTTCGTTGTCATTGTTAACGGACCCTATATAAGTGTTTAGTTGTAGAAGCGAAGCCGATTGGGTTTCGGACTCAAAATAAATTGCAATGTGGACCTTAAACATGTTAGCTCCAAACCTTGATAGTAGCTCAACTCACTCAGCTAGTATTCAAATACGCCAGCATAACTTGTTCGGGAAAATTCGGTCAATATTTCTGGAAATAGTATTAGTTACTTTGGCATCTTTCAAAGGAATATTTTCAACAAAAGTGCTGTTGGACTTTCTGTTGCTGGTGTTTAATAGTGGTTAGTGGGTGTTTTGAACAAACAGATTTCTATTGGAGACACCTTATGACGCTCCCTGAACCTTTTACTGGGCTGATTTCATGATTAAGGTGTTTAAAAGGCAGTACCAAGATCAATTAATCAATGGATTTATTGAAAAAAACTTCGTCATGCAGATAATTTCACATTTAAGGCCAGTCTTTTGGGCACCCAATTGTGTGATATGACACCGACAGAATTTTTCCTGTAGGGATATGTAAAGTCTAAAGTCTATGCGAATTCAGGCTATGGATCAAAACATTACTCTTGTCATTCGGAAGTTACGAGTCGAAATGGTCGAACGAGTCATTGAAAATTGGACTCAACGGATGGTTCATCTGAGACGTAGCCGCGGCCAAGATTTGAAGGAGATAATCTGCAGAAAATAAATGCCAAAAAATGTTCTTTCTAATGGTAACAAATATTACCTAATAAATTTGAAAATTATTTCTTTTGTCTTCTTTAAAAAAGTAGGGAACTTCGAAATGGATCGACCTTTAGTAGGAATATATGTATATGAAATTTCCCTTTTAACATATTAACCGCCAGATTTCTTCGTTTGGGTAGTGAAAGCAAAATACTTTTTATATAGTTAAACGCTCCATCTATATTTCAATATACTTTTATAAGTATATGTGTATATACGTATATTCTTAGCAGTCGTGATAACCACCAAAACTAAAGCCTTTCTTCCTCAGTTCTCACCAAAGATTTGGTCTACTGATTTTCGTGCCCAGTGACTTTTTCATAACAAAAAAAAAACGAAATACTTAAATCACCGAAGCTTAAGAAATACCTTTAAAAATAACATATCTAACTCTCATTGGTAAGAAGGTAAAGAAGGAAATTGACGCAAACAAAAAGAAAATTAGTCGACTTCGGTTGAATGTTAACTGTTTGATGAAATTAGTGAGCGAAAAAATATCGAAGAAAATATTTGCCGCGAATATAATAAATTTATCTAGCTGCAAAATGATTGGAAACATGCCTTTTCACAAAGACATATAAAAGTATTATACTGCGAAAGTAGAATATAAGATTTTCTTGAAGCGATAAAATATGTATAATTACTTAGATTGCAGATTGTGACAGAACTTCTCACAAATATGCTCATGAGTTTTATATTTTATGGGTATCATAGTTGAAAATGAAAATCAATTTAAGTACGGTACGCCTATTTAAAGATCGAAAGCAGCTAATATTAATGAAATTTATGAAACTCTTGCTTTTCTGCGGCTTCATTTCAAACCAACCAATAAGTCAATGAGCCACAAGTTGCACGCGATTCGATTACTTTCACTCACCGGTCTGCATTTTGTTACAAACAATTAAGCAAATACGCGCATGCGTGCCGAAGCTAACACCTTTCAGTTGCTGACAACAGTAATCACAACAGCGCTGACGCATTACCACACACACGCGCTTCCAAGCCGTTCTTTCAACGCCAATGATGCAAAACAAGGTCTTCGACGCCGGGCGCGCGACCTGCCGCTGAAAACACTAATCCGTCCAACCGTGTCGTTGACACGCGATGAAACGCTTGGACAAACAGCGAAACACCAGTGGCCAAACCGTTGCTGTCAGTCTCAGCGCGGCGTCAGAGTCGCTACCAGCAGGTACCGTCATTGTCACAGCTGCTGCCGTCAGTAAAGCGTCATCTCATCGCCGCTTTGGTCAAGGTGTCAATGGCAATTAGACACATTAATCTCTTTTAAAGCCTGCCGCATCCCCACTAACGAACGTAGCTCTATTATAAGTATTCTTTGAACGGAATCTAAGTTTTCCAGTAGACATTGTTTTTGGGAAACTTTGATGCGGCTTAAATACTTTTTATCTTAGCATTGGCTCCATAAAATCCTATTGGTGAGTTTCAATAGCTGAGAACGCAGACAAAACGAAATAAGTACAAATAAGACCTTCTTTACCTTCACAAAACTCCAGAAAGCCTATTTAAACATTATTAAAGAGAAAAGTTTTGGCCATGCTGGCAAACAGACCATAAACCATATGCGTTCTTAAAACAACTGTATTTGAATTTTTTGTGATTTCTAAAAAATGTCAAAACTTCAGTTGCGACAGCATCTCTAAATTTAAAAAATTGATAAACAAAGATTACAGCAGAGTGCCGGAAACTCTCAGTTGTTCGTAATTTACTCGCAAAGAGCTCATTAATAGCATTTTTTATGGTTATTTGTCAACAAACCGCAATGGCTCCGCTCTACATACATACACACAACCGTATTATGGCATCGACTAAGTAAGATTGGCAAACATAAAATGCAAGAAACCCCAGGAAAGCTGTTTGATGTGGCGCTATTTCGTAATTGCATTTGATACATTTGTCGAAATGTCAGATGACGGCTTGCAGCATGATGCAAGGGGCACGTAATTGGTTCGTTGCTGACCAGCCGAGCAACATTAAGGCGGCGAGTTAGACGGCATACAGCATTCCTGGCATAACGGCTGTCAAAAGCCCACGAATCAAGTCTTGCCGCCGCGGACAATAAAAGTCATAAAATAATGCAGCAACTATGAGAGTAAGTATGTGGCACAAATCATGTTTAAAGCCGCATAGCCAACTTGTTTGTGGCTTAAAGCAATCATAGCGCAAATTAATCGAACACAATGCGACACTTAGGCATTTTAAGGAAAATGCAAGCGAGTTAGACGCCAAAGAAAGACACTAAGCACTTCCAACCCTTACGGACCTTGAATTTTAGAGTTAAATTTTCTTAATAATTAAGCTAGGTTAGGACCCCAGATTCTTACAGCGTAGTTTTGTCAATGCGGGACGGGCGCAAAAAGATACTCCATTGTTTCCCAGATCTAAACATTTCCTATAGGCTACGATCTGGCAGCCCTATTCTGTGGGCGTGTGCCAGTTAGTATTCCGATCATGTTCCTATAGCGCTCATGTTCTGTCGACTTAGTCATTAGATATACGAAGAACAAACTGGGATGGGCTCTCTATATAACGCCTATATTATAGAATTTATTTGACAGTTTAATATGCTTTCTGATTATTATTAGTTTTTCTAAACTGTAGTCCAAGTTCTCGAAAATTTCTCCTTTGTTCTATGTCATCTCTACAGCAAAGAAGTGACGAGCTATCTCACGAAAGACCTGAATGTTCGAGCTCTAATTAGGTTGATGAAAAACAAAAAGCTTACGGAAGCTTCATGGAATTTTCAGCAGGAAGTCGTTTGGTCAGCCCTAATAGTTGATGCGCAGCGCTTGCGGTTGGTCAATGACCAAGTAACTGCGGTACATTAATTAGATTCTCATAGACGAACAGACGGCCAACAAACAATCAGACGCAAAAGATAATATCTTTGTACACAAGAAAAATAAAATTTCACAGCACCAAACCTTCCCTTCCCTCGTACACAAAACAATGAATCAAAGAAAAGGAACTAGAGGAATAATGAGAATTTATAATTTCGCAACATCATTATAATCAAGACACAACGGAAGGGGAAATGGCCGCATATGTAAATAGCGGAGCACACATGTACGCCATGTTATTGTTTCCCCACCATATTGCGAATGCATACGAGCTGGGTCGAAGTCGACGAGCGAAACCTTTGATTCATGCGCAATTGGTGCGAAAGCAACATAATTGAGTTCCTCAAGTGCCTCGTTCTTCACCTTGAGAACGGCAGCTTCTTGGCATGCGAAAGTAAATTATAAAATTCTCATTTAGTTGGACTTGTTGACGAGCTTTCATAAATGGAATGTATCTTCGAATGTCGAGTGTTCAAACAACAGTTAAACATATTCGTAGATCGTAGACTACATATAGTCAAATTATTCAGGTTGAGGTTAGACCTTAATACGCCAAATTACATATGAATCTTAAATTCATTAGTCTACTATATGTTAGGAGACATATCGTCACTTAAAATGCAAAATAACGTAACTTCAAATTTCATAAGTTTACAGGCGAAGAAAAAACGTTATAACAAAAGCCACTCTTATTGAAAAAAAATTTGAGGTTCGATTATAAAATGGTTATATTTTGGTTATCATACAGTTACTACTACTTGAAACATAACTTCAGTTTTGGTTATAAAATGGTTATATTAAGGTTATCTTACAGTTACTACTACTTGAAACAAAAGTTTTGGTTATAAAATGGTTATATTTAGGTTATCTTACAGTACTTCTTGAAACAAAATTTGTTTTTTTGGTTATATTTCACTCGCTTCTTTTTGAAACCAAATTTGAGTTTTCGTTATAAAATGGTTATATATTGGTTATTAGATTTTTTTTCAAGATACGTCTTTTGCATTTTAGGTAACGATATGTCGTTTAATAAAATTTGAGCACCAACGAATGATATTAAAAGGAATTAACGAAAACTATAAGTATATTTTTTTAATTTTCCGATTTCTTACCAATTATTAGAGCTGCCGATTTCCAAGAGCATAGAGCCCTCACAATCTCTCATTTTGCTGCACGCTCTTTGTATATAGAAATGTTTATATACTAATGAATGTTAGTAAATATGTATATGCATACATATGTATAAAAATATATCCCTTTTGGCGTATATAAGGCACTGCAATCACGATCGAGTCAGGAGCGTTTACAACACTAATATTTTATCTTTAATTACTTTTGTTGTAATTGTCGGAAAATTCAATTTATTTCACACTGTAATTTAAGATTTGTTTAACACTTTTATATATATTTTTTTAAATGCATCGAAGGTTGGTATTTGTGCAGAAATTGCTTGTTATTTTCCTCCGAATAAGTTCCGCTCTTAATTACGGTTAGTCAGTCGTGCCGCAAGAGTGTTTGAAGTCATTTGTGCATACGAGTATATTAACTGTGAATGCATTAAGATAATATTCATATTAAAGTAATGTAGGAGTATTTCTGTGTTGTTTTGTTGGCTTTCCGGTAATTTGAGATCTGCGCAGCTTTAGTAAGGCGACTAAAGTAATGGAAAGTGGTAGTTGAGACATACACACGCGTTTGTCTGTAACACTGGCGTATAATCGCTTATGTAAAGTCAAGCTGATAGGCACTGCTCCCACCTTGAATTACAATGTGTCAGGCGTCAGCAGGCAGCGTCCACAGCCACAAGTTACACCGCAACCTTAACAGACACGCGAATACGCAGCCGAGATGACGGTCTCTAATTTCTTCATAAACACAAATCGCAACCAGACCCAAACTACTACTAGGGGAAATTGCCACAATCGAGACCTTTTATAGTTCAAATTGTAATTTGTTTAAAAAATCTATGCAAAGCTGCCGGCAACTTTAATTAGTGCGCCATTTCCTCTTTCTCACAGCATTTCAAACTTTTCCGGAACACCGAAGCTTGCTTTCATTATCAGTTGTGTATTACTTTGTGGATAAACGCTTTCTTAACGACCAGCATTACTTCAATTATAACGTAGATGGCAACGCTGAGAGATGCATGAATGCGCTTAATTGTCTTATCTTTCAAACTAGAATTGAAAGAAACTGGCCTAGCGGTAAACAAAAATTTACCAAATCTTCTACAAGCGCATATTTGAGTGCGTGTTAGAAATTACAGCCAGCAGCAAGCCCGTCATCTCCGAACAACAATGATGCCAATAGCAATGTGTTTATTGCTTTCAAATTACTTTTAACTGTTGTAAGCATATTATTACCCGCGCATGAAGTCATCGCCGATGATATAATTAATGACGGAAAACCATAAATTGCTCATTGTCATGGTTGAGCCCACCGGTGTGGACGCTGACTGTTGGTGCGTTCTTAATGTCCGTAACGTCGAAAAATGGTATTAATAAAAGCCATTGATTTTGAAAGTGATCGGCTAATGTTCCAGCCCATCTCAGCACCACCGATAGCCAATAAACAATAAGCAGCAAGTCTTACTCTGTAGTTGAGTCTTGTAAGTTTCTTTGGATGGTATGAGGAAAGAGCAATCAATAAATCAAAAGCCTTTAAATGGAAATCAGCTTAAAATCAGCATGGGCCCGAAGTGAACACGAAAGCATGGAATCTAATTTCGAAAATTTTAAAAAGTGTGTAGCGCTTTCACTGTTGAGTTTTCATTGCTAATGTAAAGCTTTCGGGAAAATAGTGGCATTAACTTTCAGGCAAGATGACTAGGAAATATTAAAACTATTATTTAGCGCTTACTAAAGTTTTCTAAGAGGAAAGTAATAAAACTCTTGTAGAGCATGTAAAGGTGCTGTTATTTATGAAATCTGAAAACATAACGGTTATATGAGTGGTTGTGTTTTCAATAGAAAATTGACGGTTATCAATAAATGCCTGCCGAAGAGTATTTATTTAGTGTAAGTGAACTGGATTGCCATGAAAACGAATGAGACTGAGTGAATCGATGAAGCAAGTCATCAGAAATGTATTCTCCTTTTATTCTTTGCGTTAACAAATTAAAATGGAATGGTTCGGGTAATGCTTAGACATTTGTTTAACAATTATTTCGTCAGTTAATTTGCTTTAGTATGATGTTTAGATTGAAATTGAGCATGAAAAATATGATAAAATGTTATACTATATATCGTCTTTTAAAATGCAAAGTAAAGCAGCATAAATTTTCAAAAATTTTACAGGTGAATAAAAAGAATATATAGAAACTATTCATTTTGAAACAATATTTGAATTTTGGTTATAAAATGGTTATATATTGGTAATATATTAGTTATATGTGATCTGGTCTACGAAAAGGGGGCTTAGGTGTCAAAAAAATAAAAATAAATAAATAAATAAAATAAAAAAAATTGGTTGGTCACATATATTAGTTATATATTGGTTATAACTGACTGCGACAGCTGAAAACTTTATGCATCCATATATGTATGTATGTAACATGATGTAGTGAATCGTAGGCAATAAAAAAACTCGATTTCGATTTTTTTGATGATAGGCTATTTTGCATTTTAGGCGACGATATGAATCATGAAGATTCTTATCTTATGGATCTTATGAATTGTAAGGAAAGTAAACACGCATGGAATAGTAAAACCGAATTTTTGAAAAGGCCTGTTATACCGCACTTTAAGATTTGTTAAAATAAATCGACTTTAAGACACTATATTAAATTTCTTAGTTAAAAATATAATGTCAAACGAAAAGCTTTATTATATTTCTTTATTTTGTAACCGCTGTTTAACTTTGTAATTCCATATTGAAAATCTAATTATAGAAGCTTTGACCTCCCACTTCTAACCCGCCGAGTGGAAGCGGCAGAGATTGACCACGAAACAGAATTGTGGAAGCGAAAGTGAAGTAAAAGCAGCCACAGCAGCCATGCTCCTTGGCTAAGCGCAAAGGAATTTCAAACAAGTCCCTAATGAAAAATGAAAAAAGAAGCTTATAAAGAATTCACTCGGCAATGACTTTTGCGCATGCGTCAAGCGGCTGCAGGTTTGTGATGTATAGTATTTCAAAATGTGAACGGATACGGTTAACTCGTGTCTAAATGTCAGGTATTATTTATTGTCATATTGTGCAGTGTGTGAATTTTTGGTTTTATTTGGCGCAAAGCGATGTAACGTTGTTTCAGAGCCAGTCTGGCGCTTCTGCATAAACAACCATCGGGACGGCGCAACAAAAGGCTGAAGCATGGCAAACCAAGCATAACGGTGGTTAAAGCCAGTCACTGACATTGCCGGCAACGAAGCGTTCCTGGTTACCAACAAAACACAAGTAAACACTTTGACATTTTTACACATTTACTCTGGTGGACGGAAGGTGTTGAGCTTTTCCGCTATCAAATCAACGCATAAAATATACAAAAATCACAGTTTTATATAATTATTCTTGTTACAAAAAAACAATCGCGTTGTTGTTGCGCTATAAATACGATTACATTCTTTTTCGGATTATTTCAAAGGCCGCTCGCTTTTGATTAGTAGCAGACAACTATTTGCCGAATTTTTTCACTTTGCCACAGACATACATAGTTCAGCAATAATAAAAGAGGGCGAATTAAGTACACACCGCGACGAGCCACGACACGTTTATTCGCTTTCAATTGCGCGTCAACACTGGCTAAAAGCCAATAACTGCAGCTAGCCAAGAGCCGCCTGCTTCTAGCCACGGCAAAGACAGCGACCAAAAGCCAAAAGCAAATGAAAACACAATCAAAGTAAAAGTGCAAAGGCACACGGAGAGCGAATTGGCGCTCTTCGCTCTATTGCTATAAACATTTTTCGTTGCAGCAACTGCTTCAGTTCAGTTAAATTGTGTTAGTTCTTTGTATTTTAATGTCAGCTTGCTCTTTAGACGAAATTGCTACACTGTGGGCATATTATCAGCATAAATGCGCCAAAGACGCTTTTAGAAAGCTTAAGGGGTTACATGGGTTTACTGGTTTCATAAAATCGATTTTTTTATTGTCTTATTAAATTCTACAACTCCTCTAAAATATTGTTCTAAATTATCAAGTTGATTCGAGTAATAGCTCCGGAGATACAGCCTTGAGAACTGAAGGGCTCGAGGCTAGCTAGGCTAAGTGCGCGGTCTTTAAACGCGTTTTTTTCAAAACTGAATTTTTAAAGTCGGTTGGCAAGATTTCTCGAGGACTATTCAACCGATCTTCACTTGTACGAAGGATTTTTTTTAAGGCATATGCTCACAGTTTATTCATATTTACTTTGAAGTCTCATTTTCGACTAGTTTGTCCCACAGTATGTGCGCTCTCTTTCAGCTGCATTTACGTGAGTGTAGCACACACACACACGCACATATGTTACGCGCCGAAACTATTTCTTAGTTACACTTTGAAAATACTTCCCGGCCTGTCTCCGCTATACATTCTGGTGTTTCCTCTTCTCTTTCTTGTCTTGTCTTTGCATTCACTTAAGAACATAAGCGACCAAGTTTGTCAGATTACGTACATTTATATGATTTTATAATAGTTGGATTAACATTGAAATTGAAGTCAGATAGAACACGAACCAACAACAGAAAATACAAATAAGAAGACACGACGGCGCTCAGCGAGATGACGTCAAGTTGATTTATTGCCCCAGTCAGTGTCTCTTTGTTTAGTACTTTGTGTATCGCAAGTTTATGTTATTTGTGGTTTTTAATATCTACCGCTATGCCGCCCTTCCAGTTTCAAGTGCAAGAGTTCAACGGAAAATGGCAGCCCGAAGCCTTCGTCGATCGGATAGAATATCTGCCATCCGTTGCAGTTATTTCCTTGTTTTGAGGCCTTTTATGCACGACCATCAAATACTGTCCGTTCTTTAACATAAACAAGTCCATCAAGTCATCAGTTAATGCCCTTTAATAGACATGGCTTATGATAAACTCGGGTTATGATCAGCAGAGGAACAACATTCCATTGCCTGCATTCAATAGATCAAATAGTTCTTGCGTTCATGTACTTTGAGTAGCGTAGTTGTTGTTTATGATATTGTAAGCTGAAGCAGGAATTAAGTTACGGGATGGGACGAATAATTCTAAGTATCGCTGACGAGAACTACAAATCTGTTATCGGGAGACACATTAACAATATATCTGGGAAGTAGTTGGAAGCTTCAATGCATTAATAAGGTGTGGAAATGTGAAAGAACTATTAGGAAATTGACGAGTCTCGACAGTTTCTTAAAACAACCCATTACAAATTAAAATGTAGTAATCTTATTGGCACGAAAATGGTACGTGAATTGTAAACCAAATTTGGTATAAATTTCTATATATTTAAGGGAGTGGTTAGATATGGATTGGGTAATTTTATTTTGACCTTTTGTACATTATTAAGCACACCTAACCTCTCCCTTAATATTACGAAAATATTAATCAACTTCAGAACATTTTAATTGGCTTTTGATTAGATTAGATTAGAATAGGTTGGATTCTATTGTAATTTCATAACCTCCACTTTCATATAAATCAAGTAAAGACAAAATTTCATATAAAAAATACATCGCTTTGGTGGAAAATACTTCAGTATTTTATTTCTGAAAGATAAAAGAATATAGCAATAAACGGTGTAAATGTTTACATGCACATACATATGTATGATACATATATGGCACATATGATCCATATAATATTGACATTTGATTTATGTTATTTTAATTTTCAAAGTCAAAGTACAGTGTCCATTAAGCGGTTCACATGACTAATGTTGGCACGAATTGCCAATTGCAATGAAGTTAGACCGTTTTGCTGGTGCAAAGAACGACACTTGCTACACAAAGGCACATGCGACGTGTGCCACAATTTATGGCGTGAACACAAACCGTACTCAAAGGAGAATAAAATAAGTAAGGAAGAGCTACGATCGGCTATAACCGAATATTTTATACTCTTGCAACTTGCAAAGATTAAAGCCAGAGAATTACATTCAGGTGCATAAAGCTTGTTAGTTGCATAGTGTCTAGGGTAAGTTTACATCGGATTTTATTCATTCTAAGTACAAAGAAAAACGCGATCTCTAAATTTTTTTAATGATAGCTCACATATTGGCTGATATATGATGTAAAACCGTCTGGAAGTTGGAAAATCTCAGGGAAGCATTGACCCGGTTCAATCCATTTGTAGCTTACAGATATACTACTCGTACTATAGGGAAAGGATTCACTCTGAATTTCAATTCTAAATCTGATACATTGAATATTAATGTAGTCTTGATTTGGATACTAGAAAGTGAAAGTTTGATTTGGAATTTAAAATTGTGTTATATCGAAATTGGACATTGCTGTAGTCCGATTTTACACATGTCATTAGACACATACCAAATTTAGTTGAAATCGTACGGGCGTGTCATAAGTTTATAGTTTCACCCGCGGTGCCACGCCCATCGCTCAATTTTGACGGCGGCTTTATTAAAAGCCTCTCATACTACATATGTCGGAAGTAAAATTTAATGTCCCTGGTGTAAATAGTTATTGATTGGAGTGAGCGGGATCATCTTCCGATTTGGTTGTTGTGCCTTAAGTGGTATTCATAAGTTTAATTATAAAGGGCGGGACCACGCCCATTTTTTCAAAATTGCTTGCCCATAAGTGACCCTTGCCACTGCGATCTTTATGCCAAATTAGAGTTTAATATCTTAATTTAGTGCTTATGTTATGGCACTTTATAGGTTATCGGTTATTGGCGGCTTGTGTGCGCGGCAGTGAACCGATTACGTCGATCCTCGAACTCGTAGTTTTTTTTTTTTGCCAAGGAATGCGCACACCAAGTTCCATCAAAATATCTCAATTTTTACTCAAGTTGCAGTTTGCACGGATTACGGAAAGACAGACAGTCGCCGAGCTTTCAACGCGCCTTGTGATCCTGACCATTTTTATATACATAACTCTATATCTGTCACGCTTAGTTTTAGATGAATCGTACAATCGTTAGGTGAGCAGAACTATTATACTCTTTAGCAACGTGAGACAGAATAGCAAGAGTAGAAAAAAACAGGAATACAAGTAGTGAATAAGGCCTGATGACGTTCAGTCTAAATGAAAGGTATGACGTACAAGTCTTTATATATTGCAAGGGCCGTATTACAACTTATGTTTGCACTTTTATGAGTACAACCAATACAATATATAATATTTTCTGACAGCTTGTGCAAAGAAAAGCGTTGCTGTAAATTCTAAATATGTACACATATGGTACATATGTATTTTCATGTACGAGTATACAGGTATATGTATGTGTGTATTTATTTATATTTGTACTATGGCAACTAAATAGAATCCAGAAGTAAAAAGGCAAAAGGACATCAGCGAAATACCAGCTTTAGCTTAGGGCGATAAGTGAACATTTTACATGGCAGCACCGAGGAACAAGGTCTTCGAGCAAGTTTTATTTGTCATTGCCAAGGGAATAGCGGGATCGATACACAACAGTTAGAAGGTGATTTCCTAGAGGTTTTCACTAGTCCGGCGAAAGTATTTGTTGAAGGAAATTTTATTAGAGAAAAAACGTTTATTCTCACTTGAAGCAACTGAGATGAAGTTCAGCCTATATGAACCAGTTTTCAGTTCCAATGAATGTGTCGTCCAAAATAATAAATTTGTAAGAATTGGAGTTAACTTTCACGCGACTTTCAAACAAAAGATGTCTGTGGTTTTCAGCGGCGGTTTATAGCGATAAACTTACACACGCAAACATGGATGAAAATGTTTTAAGGAAACTCGAATGGTTGACATTGCTGTGTCTATCAGATGCTGTGCTAACCGAACAGCTAACAATGTTGAGATATGTCTTAGTACATGCTTTAACGGTACATAAAGTAGCGTTATTTTATTAGCGACAATGTGCGGTTTGCCGAGATATGCCAACTGATTGTGTACAACAAAACAAATGTTCATGCGAGTACTTATATAATACAGACACATAGATAGATATTTAAAGCATATATGTACATATGTATGTATATATTATATATATATACACATATATGCAATGTCTAACGGCAACAAACCTGCATCGCTTATGACAATAAGAATAACAACTGAATTCTCTAAGAGAGCAAATCGACGACTAACAACAACTAGCAAATGAGCCAGTACAAGGCATAGCCATAGCCTAGCAACAGCAGTACCAAGTGGCAACGGTTGCCAATAAGCAATCGACAGTCGACGGCCAACAATCGACATCCGATAGCGGTCTGACAAGACAATTTACTTTTATTGTGTAAGAGGTGGCAGCAGGAGGTAAAATGCCGTCAGGTTACTCAGCAGCTCGTGCGAACCTGGTGGCGAAGACGCGAATGTGTGACTAACGGTTAACAGCAACGAATGGCGAGCTCGTTTCTCAGCACTGAAATGCAGAATCGTGTTGGCCTGCGCCGTGGAAGATGGAAGCAAGCCCCGCTTGTGGGAGACTACGTCACCTGCACGCTGCTAAAGTGTTTGACATTTTATTTATATTCACGCTGGCACATAAACATACTTCATGCTTCACCATTGCCACCGTGTCGCTGTATTTTCGCCATTTCCTTTCATTTATTTCAATCGTCTTTGGCATTTTTATTTTCCGCTGTAAACGCTTGCCAAGCACAGCATTTTGCTGAAGCGTGCAATCGCTTGGCGCAAAAAAGAACAGCCAGAAGCCAAGCGTGGGCCTTCAGTGGTGGAGAGAGGGGCGTAGAAGAAGTAGCGGCGGTGGCAGTGGCATTTGGATGCACTCTTGCTGGCCGGCCGGCAATTTACACGTACCACGCTTGCAGCGGCAAGTGCAACGAACCGGTGCAACAATGCTGACACACCAAGAGTCTTCGGTGTTGCAAGCGTGCTGCAAAGCAAAAACAAGCGACGCTTGCATGCATACGATGGATGCATGTGGTTGTGTGTATTTCATAAATTGCTGGTTGTGAATGCACTTGAAAGCATTAGCAACAGCTGGAGAGGCGCCCGCCAGCTTCGGCCAATTCAAAGCCCAATTGAATTTCGGTGATTGCCAAATGTTGCTGCTATTGTAACGGGCCTTTGCGTCTGCGACTATGGCCTGAGCTTTGCTTGGCTTTTGGCTTTTGTCATTGCTGTCAGCGCTTTTGTAGTTGCCAAGTTGTTGTTGTCATCTGCTTTAGTCGCATTGGAATATTTGTCGATTTGTTAAGTTTCGTGAAAGGTCGCCGGTGATTGTTGCCGTCGGCATTGTTGCTGCAGTTGTTACAATTGTGTTGCCAACGCGCGGTTTATTTGCTGTGGCTTAACCCCACTGCGGTCACCCGCGGCCGCATAGCGGTTATACGCTGCACTTATGCTAATGTTTGTGTGCATGTATTTGCATTACTTTTCCATGCTACGCTTATCTATAGCTTTTATTCTCCTCTTTATTTTTGTTTTTGCCGTAATTTTCCCATCTCTTTCGGTGGGTGTAATTTGGCTTTGCCTATTTTTTACGCCAATCCTATTTCCCATCTGCTGGTTGTCGTGGTCGCGGCTAAATGAGCGCGGTGTTTGTGATTTTCCCACCAGCGTGAAACAATTGCTTTCTTGTAGATAAGCAGGCAGCTTGCATCAAGTAGGAATGGTGAGTCTGCACTTTTATTCGAAACCAAAACCGTATGCTCCAAAACTATTGGTTTTTTAAACATCCGATATTTATTGGCGTTGGGTATGATATTTCTCTGTCAAGGGACGCTGCACTGTTATATTATTTTCTTGTTAGTTTGCCCCAAAGAAGAGCTAAGTGTGTTTAAACAATTAATGTGCGCAGAAATTAAGATTCTCCCGTGGAAATTATAACATTCTTCTGATTTTGAATATGATTGAATAAAAATTAAAGATTGATAACAGAAACAGAAGCATTAATGAAGATAATAGTTTCACAATAAGCTATATATGTTATTATTTCTGTTAATTCTGCGAAGAGCATAGGGCCACAGTCGTATGTCAAACCATGACAACTTCAAGGGAACTGACGTTTTCACAAGAGGGTGTAGATGACGCTTTGCAATTTATCGTGTAAAGCAGATTTTAATTATGTTTTCGTACTAAACTTTTTACGGTTTACATCAGCATGGTAATTTATGGGGAGATCATCTACGGCAACACTGCAAGCGTAAGACAATTAGTCATGTGAAATTTTTATACTCTTGCAACATGTTGCTGCAGAGTATAATAGTTTTGTTCAGCTAACGGTTGTACGTGTCACGTAAAACTAAGCGAGATAGCTATAGGATTATATATGTATACTAGAGGATCCATCCACGCATTGCTGTGGTACTCATTTTATACTATTATTCATATAATAAATTATTCAATACAACGAAAATTTTATTCACGAATAAAGCCGAAAACGTTTTTGTCGGTATAAGAATCCAAGGGATTGTATGTACTTGAGATTTAGTTTTGAATAAGTTCATACAAATAAATTTCATTGAATAAAAACGAATTTAAGGCTGCTTTCTCATGGTCTTGTTAACAGCCTATCTGTCCAGTTATTAGAGTTGTCCGCTTAATAGAACACCCATTTAATAGAGTTTTCACTGCATTTTTTTTTTAACATATTTTTACTATCCTATCTTCTAAGTTGGCTCGAACTGGACACAGTGTGCTAAATTTTGTTAACATCAGTTCATTAACTTAGGAGTCCATCGCGGACAAACAACGTGACATGTAATTTTTATATAAATATTAGGATATAAATGATCAGGATGACGAGACGAGTTGAAATCTGGGTGACTGTTTGTCTGTCTGTTTGGCCGTCCGTATGTGAAAGCTGTAACTTGAGTAAAAATTGAGAAAACTTGATGAAACTTAGTATGCGCGTTCCTTGGTACAAAAAAATGGACGTAATTGGACCCGTGCTACACCTACAAAACATTATTAACCTGAAACCTATAAAGTAACATAAGTAAGCACTAAATTAGGTTATAAAACTCTATTTGAGGAAGAGTTGGAAGAACCAGGTGGAGAAGGACCTGGCTTCGCTTGGAATATCCAATTGGCGATACAAAGCGAAAAGAAGAAACGACTGACGCGCTGTTGTTAACTCGGCTATAATCGCGTAAGTGGTGTCTACGCCAATAAAGAAGAAGAATACGACAGAGACATTAGATGTTACCACCGAATGATGGATGAGCGTCACACCGCCCACATCACATATCTCGAGACCTGCCCTACCGATTTTAACCAAATTTTCTACCTGAATTTGCTACGGTATTTTTATATTATAGTGTGAAAATGGGCCAATTCGAATTTTAGCCAAGTCTACTTCCCATATAACACAACTTTAAATTCCATATGATTCTTTCATTTTCCTACAAATCAAGAATAAACTAATATATCAGACCACCACTTTACACGAATAATACCATTGAGGTGTGCCACCTTTCAACTAAAAATGGTACCGCAAATGTGGACCCCGGTCAATGTATGGGATATACAATTGAAATTCAAAGAAAATCGTTTTCTGGCTATAGTAACTCTGTGTATCAAAAATGGGTTGAATCGGGTCAATACTGAACACCATATACCTAATATAAAAATTTTCAAACATCTGGGTGACTTTGCACCGCATACATCGGCCAAAAATTTAGTTATTTAACAAAAATTGAGAATGAGTGTTTTTCTTGCATATTTGTCTCAGAATTAATAAAATCGGCCGAAAGCTCGCCCTAAACTCCATATAACTAACAAGTCTTTTCTACTTGTTGGCACCTCCCTGGCTTTGATCGTTTTCACTTTATTTATTTTAATTGTTTAAAACCAACTTTATTTAATAATCTGATATTGTTGCTTTAAACACAGGCTACATTTTTTGGAGCTTGTGATGTGGAAAGCAGTGACATCGTAACAAATTTCTTGAATGGAATAATTCGACTTATTTGGGCCATGAGACTGCGACATCATGACTTTTACAGATATTGGAGAAAGCTTAATTGTTAAGCGCTATTCTTAATCTAAACTTTTTTTATTTACTACTCACATGTCAACATCCTTATCTGCGCTTTTATTGGTACGAAGACGTAGGAGGGAATTCAGTTCTTTCATTACATCGCTCCCTTTACGTTCCAGCTCTGAAAATAATTCTGTGTCGTCAATTTTATGTAGATCCGAACCACTTCGACTCTTTATGGAGCCAGATCTTTGAAAAAAAACAGGACAATATAAGTGTTATTCTTAGAGAACTCTGCATTGTACCTACCGATCAATGGAATCCACACTGCTATGTATGTCGAAATCCATCATTAGATCATCGGAACATATCGACTCACAGGGAGAGAGAGTATCGAGAGAATCTGCGCGTTCCATTACCGCCTTTCGCAGCGAGAGAGGTGTGCGTAAGCTCAACTCTATTGCTTGCTGGAGTGCAGTGCGCGCCTTCGATTGGCTCTTCAGGGAACGCATCGAACCTGTATTTTCCATAAGTGTGGGGGTATCTGTCTTGTCTTTATGCGATGTCAAGCTATCCACCAGATCATGTGCTTCACTGTTGAACAGCAACGCCGGTTGGTCAGCGATCTCGTCATCAATCAAATTACCGCAATCGGAAAGTGATAGCGAATGTGAAGCATGTGTTGGCGTTCCTGGTGAAATGGGACTACCCATTTCGAGTTCAGGTGAAATCTCATCGATGTCCTTCTCTTGCAGTTCTTCGTTTATTTTGTGTTTTTTCTGTTTGCTTGCGGCTTCTTCTGATTCCGTGCTGCTGACCAGACTATCCGTGGGAGAGGTCTCGTCGTCCAAAAGATAAGTGCTGCCGGCTAAGGCCATCTCTGCAAATTTCGTTTCATTAAGCGTATTATAAAACGATTTCGGCCGATCCGGCTTATCAATATTTGTATTTTCTGTAGATGCGATGGTGACAGTGTTGGTTTCCACTGTTTTAAGTCCAGAATTATTGTTTTCATTTGCTAAGTTATCAGTTAAGGAAGCTGAATAAAACGAGAAATAATTAGTTTAGGAACAATAATGCGCGCTTCAACTATTGTCATGCTTACATAATGTACTAATTTGCATATCTGTCACGATGCCACTTAAGTCATCATCATTCAAGTCGACTGACATGTGCTTAAATTTTTTCAAATCGTTCTTTTCCGTGTCTGTGTCTTTATCTTGATGATTAGATCCATGAAGTTTATTACTATCTTCGCTGCTAATACTGAGGCTGCTGCAATCCTTCACGGCAAGAGATTCTCCGGCATTGCACCACGAGAGCATTATTGAGCTCCCTGGTGACGATGTTTTACTCGAACAAGTATTTATGTCCTTAAACTTCAAAGGCAAACTTGTTTTATAGCCAAGATTTTTACTTTAATTTTCATTTTGCTTGATGAGACTTACCCTGTTTCCTTTCTCTGAAGTTGAGCGGTCTAAGTAAAGCTTTTCCTCATCAACCCCTTCACTTTCTTCTGACGAATTTCGAGTTATTGTGCACTGTGCAGGAGCAGTGGTAGGGCGTTTACCTTTAGAACGTATAAAAAAGAACAATATAATATACACATGTGTAATTTAGTCTCTGGTGGCTTACCAATATCAACCTGTTTGATTTCCGGGTTGGCACTAGCGCTTCTATTACCGATAACACCACCATTTCGTTCATAAGTCTCTCGACTCAGTACCGTATTGGAACGCACAAGACCACATAGTGGAAGCGGTACTGTTTGGTTTTCGCTCGGTAGCTTCGGCAAAGCTAACGGCTCTACGATAGAGCTGGATTCACTCGATAAAGGGTCGTCCAGGTCACGTACTTCAAATTTGTGACGACCATTCATTACCATTTGCAAATTGCGCGGACGACTGCGGCTCCGTTTAGGCGAGGCTGTGCGTCCAGCGCGACTGCCACCACCGCTCGAAACCGAACTATCCAATGCCATGTCCATGCTGGCAATACCTGAATCCGCTGATATCTCCCGACTGCCTGAGAAACCACGCCGCGTGTTGTTTGCCATCTGCTTGGCCGTCTTCAGATCCATATGTCCGGAAGCGGAGTGTGTCACTGTGGCACAAGCTACTACTGTCAAGGGGTGCTGCTGCTGCTGGTTTTCCTTCGTACGTGCGCCCGCGACGCTGGTAGCCATGGTGGGCGACGGTGTGTAGATGCTGCCCGGTGTCGTCGGAGTTGTTGCACCCACACTAATGGCCACGGGAAATTCCGGCTTTGGCAAACTTACTGTATGCAGTGTAAACTTCGAAAAACTGGCTGGCGGTGCGCGTGGAGTTGGACGGACACTGCAAATGAAGGAGTGGAGTAAAAGGGACTTTTCAAAATATGTATTACTCGAAACTTTGATTAATTGTTTATGCCATATGGTGCGTGTACTCACATAACATTTGTGTGCATGCCCGTGCTGATGACATTTCGCGACTGATGTTGCTGCGCCTGGTGCCCCGGTTGATAGGTCCAAATGTTAGCGGCACTGCTGCGTCCACTTCCATAGCTGCCATATGTGTTGGGCTGTTCGAAAAACTGTCGCCGCTGATATTCGATTGTGCTGTTCTGACTCAAATTGAACGTTATAGATTTGGGTTGTGTTATTTTTGGGCGACCGGCCGCATCGCTGCAACTGCCCGACTCACTAGTCTCATCGCCCGAAGTCAATGCCCTGCCGGCGTGTGCACTCTTCGATCGGCGTTTCACTGCAAAAAGTCAGCACAAAGATATCTTAGTTCGATTGTGATTGAGGGAATTTGTTGCACTTGCAACAGTACAGTCCCTGGACATGGTTTGTCTCTAGCATGTTTTATGGCTGCCTTTATTTCTGTGTGACTTTAAAATTGCTTTTATTGGCCTTTAGCCCAATTTGAAAGTAACACACTGCACGATTGCACTGACATTCGCTAGACTTGCAAGCTGGCAGACCTTGCAACATAATCGCAGCGTCGCTGCACCACTCTTGGCAGCGTTCGCTCTCGCTGCCCGCCAATTGCTGTTTAATTGAGTTCACGGACTTGTCACACCGTTGCACCAAAGTGAACGGCAACTTTTTACCAACGAAGTGGAGGCTGCGCGCGGGGCATTCGAAATAAATCGATTTGTGAGCATTCACAGGTGGTGGAATGAAATGTTAGCAACTCACTTGTTGTATGATTTACAAATGGCTTGGTTTGTTTTCCTCTCAATTACCTACCGGTGGGTAAATATTTGAATGTTTAGAGACGTTTTGCCGTATGTACATATGTATATGGTTAAGAAAGTGAAGGCAAATACGTTTAATGTTCAAGAATTGAGCCTTTCGTTTGAAAAAAGACAAAATAAACGGTTCAAAGATGTACATAACGGTATACACTCGGCTGGTTTTAGGAAAAGGGAAATCTTTATTTTTATTCTGACATGGAGGGAGGGTCTTTACTCTTTTCCGTCAGACCTAATAATAGTCAAATACTATATGACCTCTCCAGCTATTTGGTAATCTCCTCCCTCCTCAATGGACTCTGTTTTCATTTCAGTGAATTTGTTTGGAGAAAGGTGATGGATCCAAACGTAAAATTGGCAAGTGAGAGGCTTTTGGGACTTAACTATCTCCTTGTTCAAGGTTCTTAAGGTGATTTCTATGGAAAGATCCGAAATAAATATTGGTGGACCGGAATGAGTAATTTTTCGGTATTGAAAGAAGGCGAATATCGCATTCGATGGAACGATGAGCCGTATGAGATATACGACGACATTGACATAGTTTAGCCACGCTGCTAAGTCCGAATGGACGAAAACGCACCAGCTCTCTGCATTCGACTCAGTACCCGCCGCAGGAAGCACATGACCTCCACTTCTTTGGAAAAACCAGGTGGAAAAGGACTTATTTTCGCTTCGAATCTCCAATTGGCGCAACATTGTGAAAAGAAGAAATGACTGACGCGCTGTTGTTAACTCGGCTGTAATTGAGTAAGCGATGTCTACGCCAGTAAAGAAAAAGTGGAGATTAAGTTTCAGCGTACAGTAAATAAAACAACTGCTGTGTTCTAAAAGAGAAAGAAGACTTGTCATAGAACAACAGCAAGCAGGGTTTGAATACGTTAAATTAAAAAAAAAATCAGATTGCCTATCGTGGATTTATTTTATTGGCATCCACAAATTGTAGCGCCGGCTTATAATAGTTATTTGTACATCCGCAAGTATTCACTAGCCAAGAACTTGATTGTGTCCCCGCGAATCTCTACACGCGGTACCTCACATTTTGTCCGTTACTACTAGACCTTCTACAAATTTGCACTGCTGCACCCACTTACAGTTGCTGACAAGCGGTTTCTGTTGTCCATTAACTCCCACACCACCACTTCTGGCGTCGCTCCCATTGCTGCCGCAAGTATTGTTGTTTTCCGCATTCTCCTGTACTTCCATGGGATAGTGCTGCGTCAAACCTGCCGATGCCGGCCGTACCATGTGTCCGCCGCGGTAACCGAACCGCGAGGCGACGCCAGGCAGGTTGGTAGGCGGAGCGCCACCACCGGCTGCCGTGGCTTGTTGATTGGAACGCTGCGTCGTTGCGGCCGCCGCACCCATTTTCTCAAAGTGTATCTTGGCCAGCAGTTCTGCATGCGGTGAATGTTGGCAGGGTTGTTGTGAACGGTGGCGTAGAGGAGGAAGCAGGCAAAAAGACAGAAAGCAGCAAGTTTTTGGCGTGTCAGACATTCATAAGAGCGCAATAAAAATATAAGTAATTAGACTCCGAAGGAATAAAATGAAGTGTAGCGCAATGTGTGTGTGTGTATGCGTGCCCGGGGTGTGGATGTGGGAGGTCATGCAAAAGTTTTGAAGGTGTATAGCGGTGTCGGTCGCACCCAAACACCTGTTGTGTCAAATTAATTATTTTGCAGGTGATTTATTCCATTGAACTCTAAAGTAACTCGAGCTTACGTATTACGTAAATTATTCATGCAATTCGTTGCACCACTAAGTCATTGCACTCACCTGCATTGCCATTGTCGTCCTGCTGTTGTTCGTCCGTTAACGTCTCCCCATAGTTAGCGCCGTCTATCACAGTTGCCCGTTTTGCGTTATCCTCGCTAGGTGTATTGCCGTCCCGTGTCGTTGTTGTAATATTGTTGCACTTGTCTTGTTTTCGTTTTCCATCGCCACCACCAGTCATGCCGCCAACACCGGCCTCCAGCAATTTCTTGAACTTCTTCGGCGTCGTGTTGAGCTTCTTGCGAAAGCCGAAGGACATCGCCGTACCTTTGGTTTCGATGGCGCCCACTCCAGTGCCTGCTGTGGCGTTGGTGGTGCTGCCATGCTTTTTCGAATGTCGTTTGCTCTCGGCCTGTCCCTGTAAAGGAATCGCAAGTGTTATTGCGCAAATTTTAGTTTAACGGTGCAAAAAATAGACACACATCGAATGAGCGCTAACGACAAGCCCGCTAGTGGGGGCGATGCGGTTTATTGACTATTTTATTAACAGCGATTAGGGTGGCAACCACACGCGTAATTCGATTATTTGAGAGTGCATGGCGTTGTGGTTAAAGTACTTGTAAAAATATACATAAATAAATATTTATTAAATATTTAATATTTATTTTTAGTCGAAAAAGAATTTTCGAAATAAGTTGAATTTTGATTAGAAATACGAAAAAACTTTTTCGACTACCAATATTTGTGTTCTAAGCCAGCAAAAAAAAAAAAAACCAAAACTCAAAGCTTGCATCTGCAAAGTATTGGTGATATGCTTCACCTCAGGAGTGGAGTGCCCGAAATGAAATACGTCCTTAGTTGACATAGGTCGAGATTCCTATTTTATTATTACGCATTTACATAAAGGATATTGGCATTCTTGGCGTACTCCTGTTAAGCCAGAGTGTAAATATTTTGCCTTAGTATGTATGTATGCTTCCCATTTTACCAAAAAAGCCGACAATATGAGGAGAATAAGGCTTACTGTGTGCTTAGCCGATGCAAATAGTAAGAGCCTCTTGGTGTGGCTAATGCTTCACTATTATATGTATGTATATGTACGAATGAATATGCGAGTATATAATACCTATGTAGTATAATAATATAGACTAGGGTAGGATGAAATGTATGATAGAAAGAACGCTGTAATAGATCCTTTGAATTGGGGGAACTTAGAAATCACTCAGAGCAATTGCAAAGACTTTAGTTATGGAAACCTCTATTACTTTTCTAATAGTTCATACCTATCTCACATTCAGTTTGCAAAAACCACCCAACCTAATACGACCCCAAATGGATGTGCGTTCAAATAAGCAATACACTCGCAATCTTTTTACAGTTAAGGTGGGGATGGTCTTAGGTGTAGTGGTGCCTGCGACTGGCGGCGTGTGTCACGTCACTTGCGTCAATACGTCAATTATTGTAAATACGATGAATCATACGCAATCTGAGCTTGTGGCATGGATGCAGACACTAAAATACATATATGAACCGTTATGGTCCGGTAGCTGGTCAAACAGTATGAGCAACAGGAAGTTAAAAGAATTTAAGCAGATTAGTTGTGAAATTTAAGGACAAAACCGCCTGTTATATTCCACAAATACAACACAAAGATGCGGCGCAAATGCTTGCCAGGTCCACAGAAACAGCGAGGCAAGTGTGGAACGCAAAGCAAAGTGGAAGCCTGTGTATACTAGTGTTGCGGTGCGCGGAGCACAAAATTGATTTGTGAAAAGGGCACAAGAGTCGCTGTCTATTTTATACTTATTGCACCATGCAATTTATTTGAAGCGAAAACGTTTGAAATGCTTGAGCAGCGTTATGTGTGATTTACCATTATGTCGCCCTCGGTTAGTGCCTGCGTCAATTGAATGACTTCAGCGTCGTTATCATTGATTATTTCCTCTTGTTGTAGTATTTTGTCGGCGAGCTCCTCGTATGTGTCGACTGCGTCTTCTAAGTTAATGACGAGGTTCTCGCATTCATCCATCTTGAATGCTGGCCTTTCAGTTTTGCAGCCCCCAGTTTAGAGGGTGGGCTTTCGTCTGCGCGCTGATGCCCCTCTGCTTGCCGTTGGTCGCCGTTTTGAGCACTTCGTAGACCCAACGATGTAAGTAGATAAGTGGCTTTGTCAGCGATACAAATTTTCACTTTATGCTTCAGAAAAAAACTTTTCAAACTAAATGCTGGGAAACATTCTCTAGATCACTGCCTTATTAAATTGTGTACACTTGAATGAACGGCAGGTCCGATTTGGATTTTTACTTCGTCAACTGCACCTCACTAGCACACTTAGTACACTGCTTCAGCGAAAGTCCTTGAAAATAAGCACTCTCCTTGATGTCTATCCACACTTTGCAAGCACTTTTTGGAAAATTCACAAGCTCACACTGACCGCACTTTACTTTTGAAAATGAATTAATTATTAGTCTTTACAGTTTTTTTCTTTTACATATATTCTTTCTGATTTGTCTGTCTTTTACATTTCCAAATTGATTTTCACAACTTTGCTGCATTTAATGCCAGCGTTACAGCGGTAATGTTTGTGGCAGCGAAAATTCTGCGAGTTTTCCTTTCGTTTTCCATTGCACGGTCTTTTGTGTTGGCCGTTTTCTGTGGAAGTCATTGTAGAGGGACATGCGCACTCGTGGCAAACGGTGTTCGTAACTTTTCACGTTACAGCAGCTGTCAAGCGGTGGTTGTGGCCCTGGCGATTGTGACTGCGGGTATCCTGCCGCATCAGGCACAGCGACATCTGCCGCTATTTTCTGACGACAGCTTAGGGGTAGTTTATAGGGTGATTATGGGTAATGTGGAATTACTACTTGTCTATTTGCCGATTTTCATGTCGTAAAAATAGGCATGCGAAAAATACTTGACTAATGGTTTTAAACAAGATATGATAACAATAGAAAAGTGATCCATTTTTGAGTTCCCCACTTTAAGAAAAAAACACAGAAACTTCAAATTTAATAGTGAAAGTTTATTGTCATTTGAAAGAACATTCTTCGGCCTTCATTTCCTCAAGATTTTCTCTGTCAAAGCTTGGCCGTGGCTACTTCTCAGATGATCCATCCGTTGAGTTAAATTTTCGATAACTCGTTAGTTCCTCGTAGCCGGCGAATCATTGTCTACATAGAGTTTAGATTTTGCATATCCCCACAGGAAAAAATCGTCCGTCCCAAAACGTGAATTTATCTGCTCACCGAAGTATTCTCTCAATAAATACATTGATATATGCGATGTGTGGGAAGTGGCGCCGTCTTGTTGATAACGTAGGTGGTCGAGATCACGGGCGTCAACTTCAGACATGAAATAGTCGGTTATCATGGCGCGATAACGATTGTCATTGACGGTTATGTTCTCACCGGCATAATTTTTGAATTTTTTCCTTTTTTTCCTGGACTAAATAGTGGCTATTGAGTGTCTTCAGGTTGCTTTTCATCCTAAATGTGCCAATCTCACTTGTTTGCATACCCACTGAGTAAGAAATAGGCCTCATCGCTGAACAAAATTTGGCTCGGAAATGTCGGATCTTCTTGGAACTTTTTAAAAGCCCATAGAGCCAAACGACCACAGATCGAGTTGCTACGAACGGTGCCGAGACAAGGCGCTATTCGGTCGAATATTATTAAATAATGAATGTTGGGTCTCAAGATGAGTGATGGTGTTACGAATAATATGCTCAGTAGTGCGATTACGTTGACCATAAGTTGAGCGAAGTGCGAGAAGCATATTCTTTTCAGAACGTGGGTTTTCGTAATAAAGTTGAATGATTTATAAAAGTTGTACAGGCATTAGTCTTTTCACGATAAGATGCCAGACAATACTGAACAAAAATAATATGAGAGCTTGACACGACTCATGCGTGATCTTTCAAAAAAAGTGTTTTGAAAAAAAGTACTACTTGGATCACCCGTTTTATTGTGGGTAATATTAGGTAATCTTAGGACAGTAAAATAGTCCCATCTCGAAAAATATTTGGATGAAAAACAGGATGAATATTGTTTCTTAGTTGGCATACACTTCGCGGAACAGCATTACAGGTATAAAGCGCTCAAAAAATATTATTTTAAATCCGAGAAAGAGTTACAAATTATAAGGAATGTGTCAAGTTCAAGCATTAACAACCAGCAGTTTCGCCCAGCTTGATATAGTACTTATATTTGGAATGTAAAAGCCACGACCTCAGAAGCAATGATTGGCTAGGTTCATTTTTAGACTCCTTTGAGTTAATTCTACCTTGAATTTTTCGGTCCATTTACTTCCAATTACTAGTTTTCGCGAAAAAAGAAGAATATATATCTGTGGAATCGCAGCAGACTACAAGAACCAATTGTCAAGAGCGACATCTCTGCCACAGCTTGGCCCCGACTATAAAATCTCCGGTAATGAATACAATTACTTTGTCAAGAAAATTGCGATTTTATAGTCACTCACCTGCAAGTAATTGCTGCCTTCAACCATTAGCTGTTCGCTGCCGCTTAACCTTTCACTGTTTCCATCGACATTGTCAAGTTCAGCTGCATTTTCGACACCAGTAACACCAATATTGACTTTGCTCACTTCACTGCTTATTAATTGCCCTTTTTCGGTGGCAACCAACCGCTGTTGCTGCCACTTCGGCTGATAAGCATATTCCTCATGTTTCGCAGCTATTTCGGCGTTATTGTTGGCGTCGGGGGCAACCGTGTCGCCAGCAATCTGTTCCTGTGGCAGCGACGGCAAATGAGCCACACAATGTTGTTGATTTTTATGAGCACCAACGGCGGTTTCTTTATTGGTGTTGTCAACTACAATAGCCTCGGTAGCATTATTATGGTTGTGAATACCAAACAACTGCTCGCCGTCGTCACTGTTATCGTGCCTGTCCTCGTCCGCGTTCGCATCCTCGCCCTCGCCCTCGCTCTCGTCGTCATCGTCAGTGGTGCTGACAACGGTGCAATACTCACAGCCACTCACACTGCTGTACACAATTGTCGAAGTCGTCGCTGTCCTCGTTGTCAGACCATCAGCGGCAAGGGCAGACGACTCGGCTTGTGAAGTAATACAATCTTGCTGTAACCTTTTCTTATAACTTTCTGTGCTATTTGTGTTTGTTGTTTGTTCACTGTTTGTTGTCCATTGCTGTGATTTGTTTTCACTACTTTGCTGCGTTGATGATTGCTTTTGTGCTGTCTTCAAACGTTTTTTGTTTCTACCCTTCTTCTGGCTCTGCTGCTGTCGCTGGTTTTGATTTTCATTTGAATGTTGGGTCTGTGCGGCTGGCTGTGTGGCGCCGACAGTTGTTGTATTCGCATCATTATCCCCATTCGTTGGCGCTAGCTGCTGCTTTGTTGTTTTTGGCTTCGCCTTTCGCTTCTTGCCGCTCACGTAGTAATATTCGCATAATTGATTTCCATGCTCGTCCTTTAGCGCAATGTATTCGGTGCTCTCAGCAAATTTGCTCCAAATGTGGTTAGCCGCCGCCAAGTCCTTTTCCGACAACGCTATTGTGAGTACGGACGGGTGCTTTGAGACACACTTGCCCATAGGTGCTGCCAAAGGTCCGGTTACTTATAAAAGTCACAAATCAGCTGTGTGATATTGTTCGACGATGTGTTGCCGGGCTATTGGTTTTTGGCAACTTACTCTTTGCTTCATAAGTATTCAAAGCGATTTCTTATTGTTGTTTGTTGTTATCATTAAATTATTACAGTGGCTATTTCGCATTGACCCCGCAATTTCCTGAGTTGTTGTTATGTGTTGCTCGTATCAGCAGCGCGCTTCAAAGTCTTCACTGCAGTTTTGGCTATCGAACCAGAAGCTTTTGGGCCAATGCAATTTTTTGATGATTTGGAGTCTGCAATGTCCGTAGTTGTGTTGTATCTATTGCATAAGCCTTCTTTTTCTTTTCGATGTTTGTGATAGTTCCTTCGTTACAAATGTCAGCTGTCCCGCGTTTCCCCAATTTGCTGGCATCTACCGCAGAATGTTTGAACTGTTCATTGGCGCCGCAGTGATGACACACTTTCGGAGCTGAATTTTGACAGTTATGATTTTTGGCTGCCGAAAGAAGCCGGTTGCTGAATGTTGAGTCCACTATTGTATGATTTTTGTGCCAATAATTGCTGTAGAAGCTGTAAAACAACAAAAGTAAATATATTTTTATAGTTTTGTATATTTGAAAGAAAAGTAATGATTTGATAGAATAATATTGAGTTGAAAGGTATGAGCTGAGCATTTTAAAATAGAAGAAAATAGTAAGCCAGGAGTGTTGAAAATTCTCTTCGGATACTGTCAAATTATAGGAATTGACCGAAGAAGACACTTGGGTATGTGGTATTAATTTCAATGGATTTGGGAATGGGCTTTGTATATGTAGAGTATGTAGACAGCGCACACATGTGAAATATACATCACATTCACCATCACACCCACCTCACCTGTGACCCCACAGATTTGCATAAACATTATTTACAGGATCGATGAGGCAATTAACACGTTGCGAAGACCCACAAATACAAACATGCAAACATGTGTACTATAGCAATTAATCAGCAACAAAGAGCCGTCTCGCCGTCTTCGTGTAAGCGGAAAGAGTCTAGCATTAACACCTTCTAAAAATTCACCGACAACAATGACAATGAGTTCGCGCGGGCAAGATCAATGAGCGGCACATAGACCACGCGGGTGTGTTGGGAGCGCAGCGGAAGACGCTGAACTCATTGTTGTCATAACAACTGCAACACTGCTGTGTGGTGCTTCGCATCACATCTTCGTTAGGGTGTAAAGGAGTGTACCTTGCCCACGCAAACATGGACTCACACATGAACATTCGCTTGAAGGCGAACAACATTTACAACGTCTGAATATTACTCATACGCACCATCAAATTACAGTAATCACACCCACATGCATACACACACACACATTGTACTTTATTGCACATAACTGCTGCCAAATGTGTAAGCACGCTTCACTTACAAGCTAGCACTTTGTGTTTATGTAACCGCAGGGATGCACTCGTCAGTCTTTATGCAAATAACTTTAATGGATAATAATTATTGATCAAATTTTATTATTACGAGCTGTGTTTATGCGGCGAATGGGACTGTTGAAAACAATTTTCTTCAAATTAAATGACTCAAAGCATTATCGTAAACTTTGTGAAATAATAGCGAAGCTTTCGAACCTGTGCTCCGCAAAAGTCATAAATAATTACAAATGTTTGCTGGCAATATTGTACGCATTTGTTACTTAACATGTAAACGCACAGACTATAACTGTTTTTTAGTTCAAACTGAATATCAAATAAAATTTAGGAACCCTGTTTTGGAAGAAACTTACTATTTTTTATCTATTGGGTCGTTCCCTAAGTAATTTATTTTGATAAGAAGAGCTTACCTTATTGAATGTTTCCGCAATTACCTTTACACTTCATCATTTAACCGATATATTTTTATTTGAACAGTTGATATAGTGAAGCTTGTTTATACAAAATTTCGTAAATTTTGTGGAATGGTATTTAGTTGGTGCCCTACCGTCGATGCAAAATCGAAAACACCTTTTCGACGTATTTAACTTTTTTACTATCAGAAGAGTAAAAAAGCAGTTCAAGCAAGACGAAAATTATGACCGACGCCCAAAGTTCGCAGCACATCCTGGAAGGACTTTTTATAATAGAGTGAAGCATCGAAAGGCGGAATGCGGAACTTTAATTCGCTAAGCCTACTGCCAACTCAAGACTCTCTCACGAAACCAGCAAATAAGGTATTACTTCGTTGGAGTGACAAGGCATTTTGCGTGTACTCCATAGCAGGGACGGACTGACGGCTATTCTGCCTTAACTGACTTAATTTAATCATGATAAAAATTGCCGTTTCGCGAACGGAAAGCTGCCAGAGCACTGATACAGAAATGCAGTAAAATTTTCCTCTCTTAAACTACCACCTAGTCCAGTGTCTAACTTTTCCCTTATCTTTAGAAAACGAGGACAATGAAAAAACACATGTTCAGAGTCTTTTATGGACGCCGTACGCATCGAACAATACGGACTGATGTCATTTTGAAATTTGTATTGGTAGCCTCTGAAGCACGCCTGTCTGTTTAATATTTGGGTCAGGAGGAAATTCGCGTCCGCATGTTATCTAGTTATCTACGTATGGATGTCATGCAAATCCTCGAAAAGCAACTTGTGAGATTGCAGAAAGAAATTCTGAATTCGTGTACGCCATCTAACGACGAAAGCACGATTCCATAAAAGATCAAAAAGCTTCGTCAAAGAAATGCTTCGTTTTCGAGATCATGGCCTAAAAAGAACAAACCATCTCAACCCACTTCGTATGCCGATAGTGACCAAGATAAGGTCATGTTGTCAAAGGAATTATTTATTTTGTGCTTTTTTCCTAGTTTTCCATCAAGACAATACGAGGTCTCATACAAATTTGATGACTCGGCAAAAGCTTTTGCGGCTTGAATCGAGGGTATTATCTTCTTTACCCCATGAAAAATTCTAGTATAGTCCATAATTGCAAAAAAAACACTAAGCCCAATAAAAGACAAGCTCTAACCAGACTTGATAAGGGTTCCCGGTCACAGGAACATTTTCAGTAACGAAAAAGCAGACGAGTTGGCAAAAGCAGGAGTTTTCCTTAACGAATCCGAGGCGGAGCTAATACCAAGCCCGCTAAGATCGATCAAAAGAGAGATCAATGAACAATTTCAACAAGTTGCAAACAACAGATGAAAAAACATTACAAAATGCATCATAATAAAAGAATTATGGGCAATATATGACAGGAAAAGAACCAAAGACTTATTAAATAGGCCAAGGAAAAGTATCTACAGAGTAACAGCTACCACAACAGGGCACTGCCCATTTGGGGAACATGCGGCCAAAATGGGTATGCCCTACAACAACATCTGCCGAGGCTGCGGAATAGCAAGGAACAAGGAAACAATTTTCTACTTTTTCTGTGAATGCCCAGCCCTAGCACAGATCCGACACGAAACACTTGAAATCCATCAAGCACCAAACCTTGAATGGATTTCTACTAAAAGCATGTCAGACATAAGTCGTTTCATCGAAACCTCAAAATGGTTTGAGAGAGAAGGTGGAACGTGATAGCAGATATAGAAGGTTCTACGAATAGTGTATCGAAATGGCACATATAGTGCTAATTGAGCCCGGTAGACAACAGAGCTGTACTCCTACCTACCTACCTACCTTTACCCCTGTTGAAAGGTATTATGACACCTACCATATTCACCAGACTGGAACATTCGGACTATTCCTTATTTCGGTATCTAAAAAAACTGTTGGATGAGAGAATCTTTTCCTGAAATCAGAACCAGTTTTGCAGCAAGGATAAAATTGTAAACTACTTGATCAAAATGGATTATGTATATAGTTTCATAAAATCTTTTACGCAAAAAAGAAATTGTGTTTAAATTGCATTAGAAAACGATATCTTTATAAACGTGATAGCAAAGGTTTAACTAAAATTGGGAAATAGGTCTACTCCTCTCTTGCATCATCTTCTACTCTCTGCGTGGGCAAGAAACGAAAGTCATATTTGGGGTTATAAATCGGACCAAAACTCTGAGGAGGTCAATATAAAAGCCGCTTAAAGCAAAACAAAAAAAAAAACTCAATAAATTAATAGAGATTTCAAACTTCGCTAAGTATGCAGTTATTTTCCAACTTTTGGCGCAAAGCAACCAATACCAGTTTTGTTCCAACATTCCGCTCAATTTCTAGAAGGAAACCTGAATGCCGCTGCTTTCAATGCCAGTCAATCGTTCGAAAATTGGCATTCAATTTTCTCCTTTGGTGGCGTAATTACGCTGCTAAGGTAAAAATTAAATTAGCCCGTGGAAATGAGACGCTCAGCTGCGCAAGCATTCCACGACGATTCTTAGAAATTTATTGCGCCAAACCACACTCAATGACATCTACGGCGCTGTGTTTATTCTAATTTATAATTCACTTGCCGGCGACGCAAACACTCCCTGGAGCGCTGTAGCGGGCGCATTCAGAAACACATACGCGTATCAGCCGAGATTTCTCACACGAGTGCGCCCCGAGTCGAGAGTTTCGTGCTGAGGCCAACTGCCGCTAATGGCGCCGCAAGAATCTCATAATCCTGCACCCAATTTACGATGTTTTTGTTCCGCTTATGTGTTGTCTCGCTGCTGCCTGCAATGTCTTATTAATCCACCTTCGTATTTGTGCGCTTATTTCGAATGAGTTCGAATGAGTTCGTCTGCACATCGGAGTTAGGCCAAATGCATGCTCAACTCACCTTCGCAGCGGTATGCTATGTTATGATATGGCATGTGGGTAATGCGCAATGAAAATCAAGCGAATTTTGGTTGCTAGCCATCGACGGTGCTCCGTGTGCATATGTATGTGTATGTGCTACATGCTCATGCATAAATGAAGACAGCCATGCATTATGGGCACCGAGTCTTATTATTATTTTTTGTTTATCGTAATAAGGTAATTTGCTAACGGTAATGTTGCATGATTGGCTGAGTTTCGGTTTTACTTATCTTACAACAAAAATAATGGCATTTTCTTGTAGGTGAGCACAGTACACGAGCGTGTGTTTTGCAATTCGTGGAAAACTGGAAAATCGATTAAAAGTGAACTGAAAGGATCCCAGAAAAGTGCTTTTCTTTTTGCAGCTATTTCCTTTACTTTCATTTGCCTCATTTTAATTATATATTTGTATGTTTCTTGTTACTTTTTTGCTTCGTGGTTGAACAGTAATTTGTTGTTGGAATTCTAAATTCATACAAATATATATGTTTAATGTATATTTAGATCTTTTTGTTTTCTGATGAACAGACATTATTCGTTTTTTTTTTTGTGAATATAATGTTCGGGTATATTTTTATATCCGAAATGAACTTACTGATCCTCGACAACGATAACTTTTACGGGCACTTCCATCAGTCAATGCTTGATTCTACGGTTAATGCATGTCTGATTCATCTCACGATCAGCTGAATTGAAATGTTTGTCGTTTAAATGCTAATTATACTGCAAATTGCTAAAAGGTTACACTCGCATGCACACAAGACATTGAGATATTTGTGATTATGGTCCAAGTTCCACGCTTGACTACGTTGTGTTTTATTAGGTACTACATATGTACATACGGAGGTGTATACGTACATCTGAGAAGAAGAATATATTATTTCACAATCAGTTTATTAAAGTTTAGTACATTATGAGAGACGTTGTTCCCGAAGGAAGTATAGGATAAAATATAGTGGGAGAGAAGAATTTTATCAAAAATTAAAGATTATTTTGTTAGCGATAACTGTGAACCACAATGACGCGAATGTTTCAGAGTTCCAAGAAATGAATTCAAGTATACTAAATGTTGCGGTATTAAAATATCGCAAAATCATGGATAAATCTTCAATATTAAGATAGTATAAGTCTATTACTATAGCTTTAGGACGACATTTCAATCTCCTTATGTACAGCTGCAAATGAAACCATTGGTTTCCGGAAAAGAAAAAACAACAGCTAGTACGATGAGGAGTCCCCTGTGACACGGCGGAGAAAAGAGACTGCCTATCTCGCAACGTTACATTCGACCACAATACGTGGGTATGGGGTAAATACTAAGAGTTGAAAAGAAAAGCGAGACGTAATTGCAAACAAAAAAGAGAGAAGCCAAAATGCGTGAGTATGAAGAGGTTGACAAGCTGGCCGACAGGTGTAATGTTTGAAAATTCTACGAAAAGATGCGGGGACTAACAGAAGACTGGAACATACTCTTTTAGAAACCTCAGATGCGATCTAGTGACTAATGCCGAAAGCATACTAAAATTATGAATGGAGCATAATACCAGAAAATAGTAAATCCGATTCACCAACCCTCTCCGAAGCTTTCGATACCAAACCACATTTCGGACAAGACGACTACTCTTCTTCAATCTACTCCTGGAAAAAATAATTCGCCGACATTGACATAGTTCAGCAAATTAAGAGACAGAAAGAGTATGCGACGCAGTACCTCTAGGGCAAAGCAGAGGTAGAGGAAGACCTCCACTTCGTTGGACGGTTCAGGTGAAGAAGGACCTGGCTACACGTGGAATCTCTAATTGATGCCAAACAACGAAAAGGAAGAACGACTAGCGCATTGTTGTAAACTCGGCTATAACCGCGTAGGCGGTGTCTACGCCAATATAGAAGGAGAGATTCCTTGCATAATGGCATAGCCCTTGAATGATGGGCTTTTCATCGGTTCTTATTTACTTCTTTTATCCAGAAACTACAGACACCTTTCAAGTGATAAAGCATTCAGTTCACATCCCCCATCTTGTATTATGTTTTATAAAAGAATTTGCCGATTTAGATTATTTCCATACTTTTAGATACTCTACCTATGGTAATAGGTATCATATTTCTAAGTTTCCTAAATGGGTGTTATAGTCACAGTTTTTCTTGATTATTACATAGTTAAATGTCTCATAATTTTTTGTTTGACGAAACATAAATAGATTCGCTGCAGGATGCAGAGAGAACACAAACCAGTTATGGTCCGCATTCAATCGAAAACCCATCAGCTAGGCACTAGCTTTATGTTCGTGTATGTTTGTACCATATGTTGTAGAAATATGTGGTAGTTCGCGTGTTCGAAGCTCGCCGGTGCCACTCGCGTGTGATTGTTTTTGTTTTCTCTATGGGCTACATTCACGAACGTGGAAAGAGAAGAGAAGCAGATAATGATAATTAGCTCATTGGCGATCATCGTGTACAGAAGTGTGCAAAAAAGTGTAAATTCTGACTGCTTCGCTTGTCGTTTTTGCTTTGGCGATTTCTACATAAAAAAAAATTATATGCGTTGTAAAACCAACTTTCAATTAAATTTTTGCTCAACTTCTGATCGTTAACGTTTACCGAATTACCGCTGGATAAAATTTACCGACTCCACATTTTTTAGCAGTTGCTTGAATGTTTATATGCGATTGTTAGGGTGGGTAAGAGCTTTCATATAATATTTTCAGTTTAATTTAAAAGCTTATCAAGTTGTCAGGAAAATTCTGAGCTTTGCTTTTCAGACTTTAGTAGCCGTTAAACGCCATTGTGGCTGAAGATGTGTCTACCAGGAAGATATGGGCTTAAATGGCGATTATGGTAAAGCCTTAAGTTATAAAAATAGTTTTTCTATGACTCATCGAATAATCAATCAACCAAGAGTCAAGAAAAACGAACGACTCTGAGAGAGCAACACGACATCAGTTAAACTTGTGGTCGACTAGCCTCTAATTATTTCTTAAATAAAGACGTAGTATAGCGCAGTAGCTCATTGGAAGCTTCAGCATTAGCATTTAAGAATGCACCACAACGGTTTCTTATTGGAAAAACTGGTTTCTGAGACAAAGGCGATAGCGATCACCCTATCATAAGATATAAGAATATAATGGAGCTCGCCAGTAAGTGCATACTGTCTGTGTGCATGGAGTAAGTAACTTATGATTTTGTGTTGCGGAATAGTCGCCGCGCCGGCCAGGTGAGCCAAAAGCAACGAGTTTTGCTGAGCTATATGCAGCAGTTTAGCAGGCACTGGAGCCCATGTGTCAGCGTGTGTGTGGGTTTGTTTTTGAAATTGCGAATCGCAGCAGTGGCTCAGCCGTAGATCGTCTGGAGTCAATGCATCGGCGAACGCGGCTGTGGCTAGAAGTGAATATTGTGTAAGATTACACTTTGCCCGACCGCAAACGGCGCGCGGTCTGTGACAGAGCTAAAAGTGAAATCGTGCAAAGCGGGCCGTCAACACAATTGTGCGCATAGCCGCGACTCAGTACAGCATCCGTGCAGCAGTGCTACAGTAGAGTTAACGCCAGTGTAGTGCCCGTACCACCTGTGGCTACATGAATGAAATTGAATTTTCGAAGTCGTGAATTTTACTTTGAACTCGAAAGATGCGCTTCCATTCGAAGACGCTTATTATTTAATAAGTACACGCAATCAATTAACTGTAAATCGTGAAAGCGTGTTAATAAGTGAATCTAAAGTGGAATAGCGATAGTTTTGTGTGTGCGGAGGAACGTGCCCAGCAGTGTCCAACAACCCGGCGTCATGAGTGCTGCCATGGAGGGGTCAGGCGAGGTCAACGCCGTTGATGCGCAGAATAATGAGATCAATGCAACTGTAAGGCCAAGTTAAATGGAACTGAAGCAATTTAAGTAAAGGTTGTTTAAAAGCGTGTAAGAAAGCGTTTAAAATAGCGAAGAATGTGTCGCGCACACATGTACAAACATATACATATGTAGAGAATATGCGCGATTTTGCTGACACACTTCAGTTTAAGGCGCTTACAGTAATTTCGACTATGTCTGTCCGAAAACCAAATTTTCACGCTTGAATGTATGTAGACGTGTATTCAAGCCTAGCTTGCTTAAATAAAGTATGTGCAATCTACCATGCATGGTATACAAATCCATCAAACATTCCAACAACTACAAAGACACGCATCAGCAGAGTGGCGCGCTTAAAAGACATACCAAAGAAACAACCACAAAGCCAGCCACATACGCTGGCCTCCACCGCAACTCTAAGTAATTTTTATTTGAAATCTCTACTTTCAAAACATAGCAAAAGCAAATAAACAAAACTTTAGCGCAGCCACTTAAGCTGAGTTATGTCTTTCTTATGTGCATCAGCACTACAGTTGGCGCATGTGTGTTTGTGTCTGAGCACCTTCTGCACTAGTTTTGCTTCTGAGTTATGGCACTTTGGAGCTGCGAGTGAACTGAAGGTGTTTGTTGTAACTTTTTTTGTTTGTTTTGCGTCTTTTGCTATATTTCAGTAACCAGTTGAGCGACTAAATCGAGTTCAGGGTACAAAAACTCAGCAAAGCGCCGCTTTGACTATGGGATCAATATCATATTGCATTTAAGTGGTTCTCAATTAACAAAGAAACTGGTTAAATGGCATTTATCGTGCATACGAGATCGCTATCGCAGAGGTCTACAACCATTTTAATCGGTGCTGAGCGGCGCCCTATTCGCTGTATTCAATAGTATTTTCTAAACTAATTGGCCGACTTGGGGCCTTGATTATTCGCGTTGTAGGAAAAGTACCAGCAACTTGTAATGCAAAATAATTCATTTTAGAATGACGACTTAGGCGCGAAAGGGCAGACTAAATAAATATTTTTGCATGTATTAGTGAGCATGTCGCCGTGCAGGTTTATTGGAGCAGTTCTCTGCTACTTCAGCGGCAGCCGTATCGAACCCCATAATTAAATTAATTAGATGTGATTTGTATAACGATTTCAAAAATATTAAAAGAGGGATATATTTACAGTACTTTATATTATTGAGGCAGCTGCGATTCGAATAATATATGCAACAGCGACAATGTGTAACGATTTCTTATCTTACCTCTTATCAGCTGACAAGTGTCGAGGTTAAATTGCCGCTCGAAAAAGTTGAACAGCGCAATACAGAAAGCAGCGAAAGAGAGCCAAGGTCGACACATACGACTATTGACGTGGATGGAGATGACAAAACACAAGACCATAAAGACCATAAGCAGAGTACTTCGAATGGCAACCAAAATGGCACAGGTTCATGTTCTACAAATCAGCAGGGCACAGCTAACGAAACCACAAATAAGACTAAACTACTTTTGGTGGTCCTCACAGCGAGTATCGCAGCCGTGGTCGTCGCGCTGCTCTGGAGTTTCTTTGGTTGGACATGCGGCCTGCCAGCCTTGGTTGTTGCGATTATTGTTTTATTACTAGTGACATTGGGTTGGCGTTGGTTCTATATAGCGGCCGTAACTTCTCAGCGAGATATTACGTGAGTATATTCTCATAGAAATCTCTAAGCTTACATTTCTAATGAAAATTCTCTTCTTCTCCTCATTAGCGCGTTATGGGCCTACATAAAGCTCCTCGTACTCATAAAGAGATATGAGCGCAGAAACGTTTCTATAAGTGATATATTTCAAATGAACGTGTCAAAGCATCCGGATAAGACTGCGATAATTAGTGAGACGCAGTCTTGGACATTTCGGCAACTAGATCAGTTTGCCAATCGCATTGCAGACATATTCCACAGTCACGGCTACAAAAAGGGCGATGTGATTGCACTAATGCTGGAGAACCGCGTGGAATTCGTCGGCATATGGTTGGGCCTTTCGAAGCTTGGCATTATAACGGCACTTATTAACACTAACCTCAAGGAACGCTCACTAGTGCACAGTATTAACGTGGCTAAATGCTTAGCTCTTATCTATGGTGAGGACTTTGCGGAGACTGTGGAAAGCGTTGCGTCTGAAATTTCAGCAAAATTATATCAATTCAATAATGAAATTAATAAGGCAGTCCGAAACTCAGCAGAAGATTTGGCCACCTTGATGAACTCATCTACCCATGTCACATCACAACCGAGCACCATTCAACACCCAAATCATCACGACAAGCTAATGTATATTTACACATCCGGCACCACTGGTCTACCTAAGGCTGCAGTAATTTCCCATTCTCGGTATATTAAACTAACCAATAAATCTAAGAGTTTATGAGAAAAGTTTACGAAGTGTCCCATCTCATCTAATATTTTGCAGGTACCTATTTATAGCGGCAGGCATTCACTACACCTTGAACTTTAGGAGCAAAGACGTGTACTACACGCCCCTGCCGCTATACCACACAGCCGGTGGAGTTATGAGCATGGGCCAAGCGCTGCTCTTCGGCTCGACCGTCGCTATTCGGAAAAAGTTTTCAGCTTCGGGATATTTCAGTGACTGTGTGCGCTACAACTGTACCGTAAGCAAAAGCAAAAAAATAAGATACCATCTACTATAACTTAACTTATATGTCTGCAGATAGCGCAATATATCGGCGAAATGGCTCGTTATATATTAGCCACACCCCCAACGGAGTACGATCGTTCGCATAAAATTCGTATGATTTTCGGTAATGGGCTGCGTCCGCAAATCTGGACGCGTTTTGTTGAACGTTTCAACATACCAAAAGTGGGTGAATTCTACGGAGCTACCGAGGGAAATGCCAATATTATGAACAACGACAACACTGTTGGCGCAATTGGATTTGTTTCGCGAATTCTGCCACAAATCTATCCAATATCCATAATAAAAGCGGATCCCGATACGGGTGAGCCCATACGTGGTGCCGATGGTTTGTGTAAACGCTGCGGCCCCAATGAGTCAGGCGTATTCATTGGAAAAATAATCAAGGGCAATCCGTCCAGAGAATTTCTGGGCTATGCGGACGAAAGTGCGTCTACGAAGAAAATAGCACGTGACGTGTTTAAGAAAGGTGACATGGCATTCCTATCGGGCGATCTCTTGACGTCTGATGAGCGCGGTTACCTCTTCTTTGTGGATCGCACCGGCGATACGTTTCGCTGGAAGGGCGAGAACGTGTCCACAAGCGAGGTAGAAGCTCAGGTCAGTAACATCGCCAATTACAAGGACACAGTCGTATATGGCGTGATGATACCGCATACGGAAGGCCGCGCTGGTATGGCGGCGATTTATGACCCACAGCGTGAAGTGGATCTCGAACGCTTGGCACGGGATATGGCGGAGGCACTGCCAGCCTATGCTAGACCGCAATTCTTAAGATTCCTAACTAACATCGACCTCACTGGTACATACAAATTGCGTAAGGTGGACCTGCAGAAAGAAGGCTACAATCCGAATGTCATACAGGATGAGCTTTACTACAGAACACCTGCCGGCAGATATGAGACATTAACGCGTGATATATACGATAGAATAAATAACGGTGAAATTCGGTTTTAATTTACTTAAATTTAATTTAGTTGTAGACAGTGTAATGAATGATAGATTATGAGTATTCCTAGAAATATAAACTAAAGGCAGATTTGCATAACTGTAATCGCTACTCATGCATGTGAGCAATTTAAGTTACATTGATTTATCATAATCACTCTAAATAAGAAGGACTGAAAACGAAGTAGATATCAAATCTCTCACTGTTTTCGGAGTAAAAATTTAATAAACCATCAGACCCATAGTCAATTCGTCAAAGTTCTTCCACAAAGTATATATGTACCTGTGTACGTAAGTACTAGTTTGAGGAGATGTGAAGGGCTGCGTCTACTGGCTGGGCTTGCAATAATTAACCGCAAACGCAGGCGAAACGGATTCCGTTGACTTCCTCTTCTAATTTATTTTCAATCTAATTAAATAATGGCTCGAAGCAATGCGAGCAGTTAGTTCACCTGCAATATGAATGGCGCTTCATTGTAATAATGCGAGTGCAGTTTGACTTTGCACCAGAAAAAAGAACACAACAAGGAAACTATTTCACTTAACTGCGACGCACTTTGCAACTGGGTCACAACATTCATCGGGACACGAATAAAAGCGCCATTTGTGTGCCATTATTATTTCAAGGTATAAATAAAGGCCATTAAATTAAAGGCTTTCAACATTATTCATACAACCGCATGAAGGGAAGGGGAAGACTAGCTATTAAAACATAAAAGCATTCAGCAAGAAGCAGAAAGAAGATAAACGAGAATGGATACAAATTTAATATGGTCCACAATTACTTAGGGCAATCAACATGAGTACTCGCAAAGAGTGATCAGGGCATACTGGAATAGACAGGTACCTACAGGGTTTGTCCGGAAAGTATAAGGACTGATTTTCTTCCGTCGCGACTGTACTTCGGAGCGAGCGCGCATCGACTGGATTCGGTAGAGATCGTTCCTAGCTACCGAACGAGCAACTGGGCAGTTGTCTCCGAGCACCTGGAATGTCAGGACAAACATTTTCGCGCGACGTGTTTCTGTGAGTGATGCAAGCCGGAAATGCAACGAAAGAGACGTTTCATATGATCAAGCAGGCTTACCCAGATTTTGTTTTAGCAAGAAGTGCTGATGTTTCGGTGGCACCAGGCCTTTTGGAGGTTTGCAAAGAAGTCGCTGATGAATACGGTAAGAATGGGCAAATCCAAACTGAAAACGATGCTCGTTTTTGACATCAGAGCCACCGTCCACCATGAATTTGTTCCTCCTGGACAAACCGTTAACGCCAAGTTTTACGTGCAAGTCCTCACGAGGCTCAAACGAAGAGTCAATCGGGTCTGAGAAGACATCGCAACCGATCGGAAGTTGCACCACGACAACGCCCCGGCTCATACAGACTTTCTTTCGAACAGCTACTTAACCCAGGCCGGCATCCCAACGCTTCCGCAGCCGCCCTTCAGTCCTGATGAGGCCCCTTCTGACTTTTTTGTGTTTCCTTGCCTGAAAAGGCCGATGAAAGGGGATTCGAGCAACATGCACCTCGGCTCTCAAGGCTATTCCGGAGAATGACAAGGTCCTATTACTTCCCCAAACCCTGTATGGACACAGTGCAGCCTGAGCAGTTCTCAGACATTTCATGCTGACCAAACACAAATTGCCGTAACGAGGTGCGAGCTACGCGGCTGCACTTTCCACACCACACTATTATGCTATGCTAATTTTTATAACTTTTTCACTTTTTGCCAAGCATGCCATTTCGAAATTTGTTCCAATGTGACACTAACTTTGTTGAGACTTGAAAAAAGTGATTTTATATCATACTCCATCATTGCTGAAGGTTGCGTAAATTCTAGTCTTGCCAGTTGCCTGCCTTGCTTCCATTCATTTTATCATTTCACCACTTCATCATTGTCGTTCGCATGCGACACGACGACCCGCCCTTGCCATAGCGCTGTTGCCGGGCACAACATGCGGCGGTCGGGCGGCAGCGATGCTCGTAATGTCAAGCATTTCGTCAACGTTGTCGCGGTTAAATGAAAAAAAGCACAGAAATAGAATCATTTGCAGACCGCTGTCACAATTATGCATTGTTGTTGCTGCTATGACAGCGAGAAGCAGCACGCAGAGACTGTGGGAGAACACTCTACTGCTGCGGCAATTGGAAGTCATCGGAAGTTATGTGTCGCTTTCAAATGTAATTGGAACTTCCGCAGCGCAGCAGCGTCCCGTTTCTTTTTCGCTCTTTGCTCTTTATTTTTATACATTAGAAAACTTTCTCTTCCCTCTTTTTTTATCCTACATGGATGAGAGGTGGAGCAGCGCCAACGATTCTTTTGTTCATTCGGCTATATTAGTTGCTTTGTTCGACATTTCGTTCCATTTTACGAGACTACTTAGCATTTCATGGAGTGCAACTTGCATTTCTATTTTATATCTCTCCCTTAATTTCCTTTATAATTTTATTGCGCTTCTGCTTCATTTTTGCACTTGCCTCCTCTCATTCGTTTAGCGTAATTTCTGTTCGTTATTTAAGTGGCTTTTTCCTCAACCACGTCGTCGAAGGTTGTCATAACCTCAAAACGGCTGAGGGGTTGTATGTAAATGTCGCTCTGTGGCAAGTTATGACTAAAGTAAATATTTTAAAGTCTCAGCAATCAATATCACATAACGGTTACCAATTTCCTGCAGCGCTGGCAGCGCTATTTCCATGCATTGAAAGCGTCACGGAAGGCATTCTACGGAATAGCCTTGGGAACCGAGATGCATGCTGCTTGTCTCGTCTCAAAATGCTTGCCTTTCATCGGCCTTTTCAGTCAAGCAAACAAAACAGTCCGGGGGGCCACATCTGGGCTGTAGGGCTCCGGCCTTGGTTTGGTAGGTTCATAAAAAAGGCGGTGTGAGTCGGGGCGTTGTCGTGGTGCAACTTTCAATCGACTGCGATGTCTTGTCGGACCCGATAGAATCTTCGTTTGAGTCTCGTGAGGACTTCCACGTAAAATTTGGCATTGACAGTTTGTCGAGGAGGAACAAATTCATGGTGGACGATGCCTTCGATGCCAAAAAAGACAAGTTTTCACTTTGGATTTGCTCATTCTTCCGGTCTTCAACAGCGACTTCTTCCCGGACCTCCAAAACGCCCTCCACTGAATCTAGTCAGTGCACGCAAGCTCCGAAGAACTGTCGCGTCGGGAGAAAATCAGTCCTATTTCTTTCCGAACAAGCCTTGTAATCTTTCCTATATGGACGTTTAAATTTTAACTGTAAACTAGCGTGTTGCTGCTCTTAAATTTGCATCTAAACGTTTTGTATTTTTATATCTTTTTATCGTGAATCTGATGGCTTGATACTTTCTGTCAATTAGCGCAAGTTGTTAGTAGATTTTTACGAAATTCACGCGTTTGGCTGCAATGCTCGGCAAATGTTTCACTTTATTTTCCAATCTCAGTTGAAGCATCAAAAGTTAGTAGAACAGTTAACGCTGCAGTTTCCAATTGCCAAAAGAAACAAAAAAAACGAACTTGGACTACTGTAAAATCGAAATTCAACAAAATGCAGAGGCAGAAAACAAATTCCGCGGCACTTGTAACCATTTCACTTCATTTGCACACAGAAATGCTGTCTCAAGCAAACTGCAGGCGGAGCCGAAGGGCGCTCGAACAAGTTGGTGAGGCAAGGAAAACGCTATCGAAGAAAGTTCGCCTTTCGCCTATATATTTTTCGCTTTTGTTCCGATTTTATCTTTACGCGGTAGCCGCGTCTACTGCCAAGTGGTGCATAAGCTTATCTTGAGACAAATCTTTGAAAACTACGAATATTCGCAAAAAGAACTGGCAGGCGAATTTGAGCGAAGGCCAAGGGAATATAAGAAATAATTACAATGAAGTTTGTCGAAACTACAGTTGTTTGCATTTATTTGCCATTACTTTATTTATATGCACATACTTACAGACATACATATTTTTATATCCTTCACCACCTCTTTAATGTATTCAGCGCCCATTTTCAGTGCGTGTGTGTGTGTGAATATTTTTTTCATGTTTCTTCATGGCAACCCTTAGTTTTTGCAGTTTTGTGCTAAAAGTGAGACTTGACAGTGGCGTGCGCTGGTAACTCGATTTTTGTGGCACAAAAGAGCCATTAGGGAAGGTCTTTGCAAGATTTGTATGCTAATGCGACAGCGTCAAGACAACTGTACAAAAGCAACTAAGGAAATTATGTACATGGCTTTTGCCTTTTTATTTTTAATTGAATGTGGTAATTTCGGCAATTAAGCAGCTTGACAATAGCAATGACCATGAGGGTGAGGATGAGAAGAGAGGCCTGTAGTTAGCTTAGCTGACGGCGCGGTGCACATGCTTAATTTTTATACTGGATTTTCAGTAAAGATGTCGGTTTGTTGTATTCGTATGTTTTAAAGAGAGGAGTTTATGATTTTGGAAAAATTTTTCATAGTTCTAGCTAAGCCTAGGTCAGAGCTGAGGCAATTACCAAAGGAGAAAGGAGATCATGATTTCAGGAAAATTTCAAGTTATATGTTGATCGGGACCTAGGCGGTTACCAAAGGAGGAGGAAGTATATAATTTTAGGAAAATTGGGACTTAAGCCATCAATCGGCAGGCTGCGAAGGCCCAGCCATACTAAATGTCGTATGTGCCGTCTTGCTGGCCATTGTTCCCCTGACGCCCACGCAATTGCCAAATTATCAAAAGAGCTGCTCAAATTACAGTGATTGCAGTGAAATCATATTGTGTATTATTTATATGATCTGCTATGACTTTTATGAGCTTCACTAATTCAATTGTTTATCTCTGCACATTTCGGACGCGGCGTCTGAATTACAAATAAGTGACAGTTAATGTAATGCGTGGAGTGTGGCGCCAGCTCGCATTTCACGAGTCTGTGACTTCGGCCGCTGTATTTGTGCTGACTCTGAGCATTTTCTCGTGTATCTTATTTTTTCAATTTTTGTGCTACTTTTCCGCTGGCCGATCGTTCTCCCCATGTGGAGTGCCGTTGCTTAGTTATCTCTGCAGTGGTTGACAGTTGCAAAGTTTTTCATAATTTTGTCACTGACTCAGTCCGCTCAGGCGTTCCTAAGCACTTGCGCTTGAATGTGTGTGTATGTGCGCTTCTGACAGTTTCGGCTGGCATATGCTCGTTTACGCCAACTTTACTTTACTTTTAATCGTTGACACAAACTTTTCGCCAAGGGGCTAAAACACTTGCACAAATAGTGCCAACACTCATGATTGTCACATTGCTCTCTGCTATGCTCATGCAAACACATTAACTTTTAAATATGTGTGAACGCTCACACACACACACAACGACACACTCGCCAACACAAACATGTGCATGTCTAAGCAGTTTCGTGTGTTGTTTTGAGTTCGACTACGGTTTGGAGCGGGGTGTGGGGCGTGGTCTGTTGTCCACTTAACTGTACACACAACTGCTGCTACTTATCTGCTGGGAGCGACGCAGCCACTTCGGTTGCCGCTGAGGCCTGCTCTGGTTTTGCTGAGTGCCAACGCCATCGCTTCCGGTGAAACTTTTGATTCGGCAGCCACAATTACGATCACACTAACATACTCATACACATACGCATATGTAAGTGTGAAAATTACTTGCGGATATCCGCAGTCGCTGGCCCATTCATATGGCAACCGCAATGACTTAGGAGTGCTTCCTTCTATAGGCGACGCGTCCTTACTTCTACTCTACTACTCTACTGCAGTGTCTCCTCAATTGTTTTGTCTTGCCTGCAGTGCTTTTGTTTTTCGACTTTTTTTTTTTTGGTATTTTGGCCAAACTCGAGGTAAAGTTTTACATATTGTGACAGCGCAGTTACCATTTGTCATTCTCATAAATTGTATTACGGCATACGTAGATTGAGAAAAATATGACGGCGATCCAAAAACAACCGTTGGCAGCATGATTTGTGTTATGTGGAGAGCGCAATATGCGGGATGGAGACTGCACACGAGTTAATCTACTTTCCTAAAATAATGGACTGTCATTTTACTTTACCATTAATTGCGTTAAATCTCTAATAGCTTTGAAAGAGTTATAGATCTGCTAATATATTTAGTTTTTTTCCAGAAGTGCTGAAAACCTTTCCGATATTCCACTTCAGATGCAAAAAGAGATCCAAAACGATACCTGTCTTTGCCTGCTGAAGACAGCTGTTGCGTAGAGGGTGCGCTGCTAAAGTTCTATGTCGCGTATACGCAGCGCCGCACTCAAAATGTGGCGAATACATTTTCCTCTGAGTACACGCTTTCTCATTTACCATTTGAATATTAGATTTTCGTGTGCACGCGGTCTTTTTGCTGGCGCCTCTTTCTACTCTTTTTGCTCACATGTCTCAAATATTTACACCAAATTGGTTTAGTTTTTCATTTGACAAAAAAAAAAAACAAGCTTCACAGTTGTCGCCGATTATAGCTGTTATTTTTGTCACATGCAACTTTTGCCAGAAAATGCTTAATTTTTTTTTGCGTTTTGGTCAGAGCTTGACTTTTTGCCGTCGGCACTACTCGCTTTTCCACTTAAGTTTTAAAAGTGTTACATCATTAATCACAAAAGTTGCGAGCCAAAGTTTGCGGCGCACACACTCACCGGCACCACCGCCGTTTCGGTTGTACACACTTTTTCTGCTAATATTTTTATGACTTTTAATACCTGCATTTATAATTGATGAGGTGTTTGATCGCTGACGTGCTTTGCACATAAACACACCTCCTCGTTGAGTGCTGGAGGAAACTGTCGTGTTGCTGAGACTTACAGCTTAGCTATTCTACGTTAAGCATTTTAGATGAGTTCAAGTACAAGTTTAAATTTTCTTTTTAGTAAATTTATTTTTCGCCTTACCTAAGTCATTTATTTTTGATTAACCGATGTTTGTCCTTGGAACCAACTTTTCAGAACGAACGATGGCAATGCAAAAGAGCCTGGACTTGATGGCATTCCGAACAAGGCACTTAGGATCGCAGTTAAACGCAGAAAAAATGCCTTCGCTGAAATTTTTTCGCTGTACCTAAGTGAAGGCGTTTTTCCAAGGATATGGAAGAAGCAAGGATATGTGGTTATCCTTCAGAAACTAAACAAACTGGCGGGCGAGCCGTGTACATATAGACCATTTTATATGATCAATGCGAGGGCTTAAATATTGGAGAGGCTTTGCTCCCCACGTTTGTTTCTTCACCTAAATGAAGAGCTGTCTGGGTTGTCTAAAAAGTAATTTGGTTTCAGGAGACATTGATCTACCATTGCGCCCAAGAGAGAGGAACCAGATGGACTTAAGGCGAAAAAATATTGCCCTGTTTTCACACTTGACGGGAAAAATGCTTTTAGTTCTGCATCCTGGCCACATATCATTAGGGCTCTGTAGCAAAGAAACACACCGGAATATCTGCTAAAGATAATTAGTAGCGATCTGTCTGACAGACTGCTACTGTACGATACCGATGTAGGTCCAAAAACTACGTAGTGGCAGGTGGAGTACAATGAGGCTATGTATTGCGTTCATTACTTCGGAATGTACTATACTATGGAGTGTTACACCTACCGCTACCAAAAGAGACTCAAATAATTGGCTATGTGGACGAATTGCTGTCACAATCGTTGCGAAAGAACTATTCCAAATCCAAAATTTCTGCAGTGGGACCACAACAAAAATTATAGATTGGCTCACGGAAACTAAGCTGCAGCTGGCAAGAGAAAAGACGCCAGTGATGCTTCATACGATCAGAAAAAACTAGAAACGATCATCTTAAATATCAATGGATACAACATTACAACACGAAACTCACTGAGGTACCTTGGCGTTATGATTTATGCGAGACTGCCCTAGCCAAAGTAGGAGCTACTAACTAAAGTCAGTCGGACAACACTGATGTACGCGGCTCATACAAGTATATGTGGGACAGCACTGCCCCAAAAAACTAATGACGAAAAGCAAAGGTAGTGTCCAGGCTGTGCTTGTAGAGCGGTCTACAAGGTGTGTTTCAAAGTAAACAGGACTTTTTGAGTCTGGTACCCCAACATTCGAAGGACGATTATTTGACCAAAAATCTCATTTTGACCATTAATCACTCCCCGTATTCACCTGATATGGCACCGTGCGACTTCTTCCTTTTCGAAAAAATGCATTTGCATTAAAGGAAACCGTTATGCAGACGTAGAGACCATTTAAAAGGCTTGCGCCGGCATACTGGTGGCCATACCGGCCAACGAGCTGTAACACTCGTTCGACATGCTTTTGGACCGTGCAGGAAGCTATATTGAAGCAGAAAAAGACTATTTTGAATAAAATAAATTGATTTTGCCGGAAAAACCATTTGTTCTGTTTTTTTATTAAGTCCTGTTTACTTTGGAACCCACCTTGTAACATGAAATAGCCAGTATCATATCTGGTCTTATGCCGCCGCGTTTAATGGCCTCAGAGATAAGTAGAGTCTATCAAAAATAAAAAGCTAAGAATAAGCGTCTAATGGCTAACGATAGATAATACTAACTGAGCGTGATCGCAAAAGAGGTGCATCCTTAACGGGCAATATGAACCGTGAATGCTGCCTTTCGGCAGTATGTTTGGAGAATTCCCCCTCCGAAACCAAAAAACAAAAACGCCATTATGAATAATCCAATGACCATTCCGGCTCGACTCCAAAAATCATATGTGGCATTGTCATTGAAGCATTGGCTTGGCTTATTAAAAGGCTGGTTTCAATGCACATCTGGAACTTCCCGATAAACTTACTTTGACTTCACACTCGTACAAGTATATCAACTGTTTATCCAATAACAAACAACAAATTTCATCTTTAATAAAGCTGCACACAAATCCTTAGCGCACTCATTTAATGGAAATTCCAATATATATTTCAATGAACCTCCTTTAATTGTTCGCATTTTTTCTGCTGTCGGTTATATGATCATAATTAATGCCCTAACGGTTCTATTTGATGAAATTTGCTGCATTAACGGAAATTAAATTCGACTCTTCCTCTGCTTCTAAACGCCCTGCAACGTCAAATGCACGCACATTATATTGCAATGCCTACAACAAAACCAACAAGCACACGCATCGCGGCGATCATCAGCAGAAGTTACGCGAGCGTTCGCCAACGGACAGAATAACGACCAAGGCTCCGCGCATTCTTTCTAATTAACTGCATATCAACGCAATACGCAATAATAATTCGAATCAAATGCCTTGCACCGCCAATGCATTTTTATCAGGTCTTCTGCCATTGCCTTTTTAATAAAGCGCGCTCGCACACCTCGCACATTTCGCCTCACTCCACCTCCGCCTACGAATTACGCGGCTGCGGCGGCTGCGATTACCATAAATCCAAGCAACCGCCGTCAACACTCCATAATGCCAACGCGCCGCGCGATATCCTACGGCTTGTCATCTCGGTCGGCTTGCGGTTTGACTTGGCACTTAATCCTGGCCGTGTCATTCGAGGAGCGCTGCTGCCGCTGCCCAAACATCCGCTCCTGCTGGCACTGTCATGGATATAAGCTCGCTGCATTGTGGCTGTGTTGGCGGCGCGCAGGCACTCGTTGCCTACGCCTCGATTCGGCGGTTAAATACAGTTATGTGAATTCCTTTATTCTTCCTCAGTTGCTCTGCACATCTTTCAGGGTGCCTTCATCTTGCGTGCGCTCCTTATAGCTGGCTGATATTCATATTTTCTACTTTTAATAACGGAATAATATTTCCACATTAATTATTTTTCCAAAGGCTTCCCCTGCATACACACATAGCCGCACGTAGTGTAATCGGACCGCCGGCTGCTGGCTACATACTTTATGAGTCGCCACCTGCTTCGGCATCCCAGTTGTTTGTGAAATGTGTGTACATCGTCTGGCATGCGCCCAAGTATGTGTGCGAGTTCATTAAGCGAATGATTTATTACGGATTTTTGCTATAGAAGCAACGCTCCATTGAGGCCGTCCATCGCGCTTGTACAACAGAACAACTCCTCAAAGATACTTGTTGCCAAACCGATTTCGATTCACGCCATTGCAGGACCTGTGACTTTATATGACTTTCTTTTCACACGATTAAGGATTAGACGTAATGCTTTTCGTGACAAGTTCACTGTTACCTTAGAGCTTTGCCAATGTTTTGCTTTTGTAGCAACAAAGAAATTTCTTCAAAGGCGCCAATTATTCGAAACCTCCTTTTTAAAATATTTTCTGGGAGTTCGGCGCTATCTCGGTGGGAACAACTGCGTGACTGCTTAATCCACGTGTATTTCAAGCATTTTTAACTGCGTCCATCCCCGCTTCCCCTCCATGCAGCAAGTGTTTAAATCTTCACTCCTCCATTTTTATTGTAATTTAATTTTTTGTTTGTTGTTATTTGCCTTCGCTGTTATTATTGCTCTGACCCCATGTCAGTCCGTGTCTTTAACGGCTGTAAGCGCACTCACACACACACATCGAGGCATTACATTGCGGCAGTGCTATAAACAGAAATTTTCATTAAAATTTTATTAAAATGGAAAAGTTGTTCCTTGCTGTGCCGCTGCCAAGCACGCTCGTGCCCATTGCGCCTTTCCGCAGCGCCGGCGTCAACACCACCAGCGACGGCAACGGCAACAGCCCAATAGCGTAGCACTGTTTGGCGCTGATGAGTTTAGTTTTCATTCATGCCCAATGCTCATCATCATTATGTGCGAGCGAGTGTGTAGCTCGGGAACTGTGGACGAAGTCGCACACCCGTTCGCCGTGCGCAGCTCCAGCGAAAGCGTGTGTACGTGTATGTGTTTGTGTTGTGCGCTTTTGCGAGATGGGTGCTCATTTGGTGTGTTGCATATTGTTAGGAGCGTGACCCAGCAAACAGATCGGAGTACACGAGTTGCTACAACGATTGCTTCCCGTTGTCGACATAAAGCCCTTCGGTGTTGGCATTGCTGGTGTTGTTGCCATACGCTGCCGCCGTTTCAGGCTGTAATAAATGCAATAATAACTTTTTGCCATTATTTGCAACACCGTTTATGATTTTGCCTCGGCTTGCACACCACACATAACCAGCCATTTTAGTAGGGGTGCCCGAAATACAGTAAGCAGAATTTTGAAACTGGAAATGCGTGGAATAAGACCGCGGTTTTTGTTGGCTCTATATTTGTAATACAAATTTGGTACTTTGATGGGGACTTAGAGTGGACTTATGAGCATATCTGATCAGGGTCTGCTTTTCGAAATATTATTTTATGTCTATACAGGCACTCACTTGTAGCAAATGACTAAAGTAAAGCAAGCTTTCGACTTTCATTACCCCGAACATGAAGCACTCAGCCCTCAGCTGTGCCACCGCTTTCTAGCTACCGTTGTATGATGGGCGCTTTCACGCCCTCGCATGTCATTATTTGAACTTTTTACTCCCTTCGGAGCATTTTTTGTTTCCTGTCTTGCACACACACTTACGCTTTTGCCAGCGAAAAATCCACAATTGGTGCTCCATGTTTCGTGCTCCGCCAGATCGGCGCGCGTGTGCCGCTGTCAGTGGCAACTTTTGTTTTTATTGCACTTTTCAAAAGCGAAATCACACGTTGCGCTAATCCATCAGCGGCGAAATGAACAAAATGCACACACACACACGCCATCTATGTATATTATTGTGTACGTATGCGGCTGTGTATGTGTGTGTACATTAATAACATTGCATGGCAGGCAGCAATTGCACTTCGCTAATTGAACGACCGAACACTTAATTAGAAACGTCTGTCAGTCAGCTACAAAGGCACGCAGGCAGGCGGTCATGTAGCGCCCCAGAAGTGCGACGAACAGTCCCCTAGGCCCTTCAAGCTTCAACACCTATGCAGTTATGCCTTCGGTGCATGTGTGTATGCGTGTGCTCATCCAATGCTACATTTTAATATTTTTCGAAAAGTTTTTATTGCAAATTCAAATGCGCGCTTTTTATTGAATGTAACGATTGCACTTGTGCTTTGAAATATGCCACTGGAAGCGCATCAAGCGCATTGATGTGTCCTTCGCTCGTGTGTGTGCGTGCGTGTATTCTGTCTCCAGCAGCGTGGAATTAAGCGCGACCTTCTGCTGTATTTCGATAAGCGCAAATTAATATGTATAAATTGTTACTAATCAGCGCAATTAAGTGGCAAATTTTAATTAATTTGTCACATGCTGAAATGCGGCGAAATGAACTTGAACCCTTCAACGATTATCGAAGAGCCACTGAATGCGAAAAATCCTTCTGATGTAGTTTGCAAACTGTTTTTCACCGTTATTCAATGCAACTATGTCATGTTTATATGGAAATAATAAGTGTAATTAAGTGGCATCATCACAAGCGCTAACAACTAATGAATCAAAGGGAAGGTCTGTGAAAGTGGAGGCTTTGCAAGGACAGATATATTGGGTAGACGAAAACGTCTTTTCATATTTCGAATCAAACTTTAATTTAGTCTTAAAATGAATTTTAATGAAGCTAATATGTGTCATTTAAGTCGACCACTTTTTGCCATTTTTCCATAAGGGACTTTATTCTATTAGTGTAAAACTTTTCTGGTTTCTCGTCGAAAAACTACGACTAGTAATTTTCACAGGCTTCTTTTGAAGTCAACTTTACTTCATTAAGGGAGTTCTGCATTAATCGAAACAAATGGTAGTCCGATGGTGCAAGGTCAAGACTATACGGAGGATGAATCAAAACTTTCTCAGCCCAGCTCTCCAGTTTTGCCGAGTCATCAAAGTTGTGTGTGGTCTAGCGATGTCCTTATGGAAGACCAAACCCTTTCCGTTGATCAGTCCTTGGCGTTTTTTTCGATTGCTTGCTTCAATCTCATCAGTTGTTGACTACAAAATGTAAAATCAATCGTTCGACAAGACTAGAGCAACTCATAGTGGATGATTCCTTTCCAATCCCAACAAACACTCAGCATAACCTTTCGAGGCGTCAATTTTGACTTTGCGATCATTTGTTGAGCTTCACCACGCTTGGATCATGATTTTTTTTGCACATTTTTGTCATATTTGATACCCTTTTCATCATCAGTTACCATTCGCTTCAGAAATATTCGATATCATTTCATTTCAGCAAATAATCGCCAGATGTTAAATCGGTCCTTTATATTTTTCACAGACAATTCATGTGGTACCCAAGCTTCGAGCTTATTTTTGTGACCAGGCTTTTCTAAATGGTTAAAAGTCATTTGATAATGAATGCTAAGTTCCTTAGCGATGTCATGGCAGCTTAAGTGACGGTTCTGGCCAATCTTTTGAATAATTTCATCGACTTTTCAACGATAGGTCGACCAGAGCGAGGTCCATCTTTCACATCGAAATTTCCGAAACAGCAGCGAGCGAACCATTGTTGTATTACTCGAACTGATACAGCATCGTCTCTGAAAACTTCACTAATTTCATTGGTGGCTTGCGGGCATTCTTCATTTTTTAAAGAAAAATTTCAAAATATAGCGATTGTCTTCATTATTTTCACTCATTTTTGAACAGTTGTAACTTTTTCAACTTCTTCGAATTTAATTGTGAAATGAAACTTAAATTCTCCCTTTTCAACATATGTGGTATGATACAATGTGATTGGTAACACTGGAGATATACTACTGCAACGACATCTATTGACAAAATACGAAAAGAGTTTTTCGACCACCGAATATATTGCCAACAAAACCTATATGACTCAATACTTACTGGTTGATTAGAGTGTCGTCCAAAATCGATTAACTAAGACAATATTAAATTTAATAAAAGCAAGCATATACGCCAAAAACCATTTGATTTTATGCGGAATGACTCCGGCTATATTTTTTTGGGCCATTCACCAGGTATTTCAGAGAAACCACAGTAATAGCGTTTTCTTGTATAATATTTTGCGCTCAAAACAAACCAACTGCGGTCTCAGCTTATTAATTTATTCGCTTGTGCCATCATTATTGACAGCACGGACAGACAGCGCAAAATGTATCATCACACACTGCACGACTTCTGCACGCAAAGCATTCACAAGGGTCGAATAAAAGAAAAACCATAAAACCTAATTGAAAAGCCATCAACGCTTACATATTTGTGGGCAACATTCACTTTAACTGACAAACAAAGTCCCAAAGGATGTGTTGACGACGCCACACACATTTCACACACACACACACACACATGCACGCACGAGACAGACCACATGTTAGATGCCTCTTGGATTAAGAATACATACGAAGAATATGAAATAAATGGCGAGAACTCATTTGTGTGCGCTTGTGTTGGGCGAACCGTCACGCCAACCGGCCGGAAAAGTCCCTGCGTCAGGGCTGTAATACAAAAACGGATAAAAATAAAAGTACAATACTCACTCCTCCGTCGGGAATGTGGCTGGGTCGTCAACAGTCAAGCATCAGCACTCAAACAAACATTATTACATCTATTATTAGGCACAAATGCCTGTCTTCCACTTTTTAACACTTCAGCCGTCGGCCTGAACCACATGCACACAAACTCATGGTAACCCTCGTAACCGTGGGTTAAAGCATTTGCAAAGGCAAGTGATGAATGGGATGGCAGTGTGAAGCATAGAAATGGCAACATTGCTGAAAAGGGGCTGAAACGAGGCTGAAAATCAACTAAAATGTAAAATTATGATTGTCACAAGGCTCAACAACGCTCCCGGTTATATTGATAACGGCCCATAAATATCCGGCGTGTGAAGCGGGTCCGGCGGCATTAGCTCTGAAACCGGAAGGCTTTATATGCATAAATGTGAACGATTACAGTAACGCGCTCAGACCTTTGAGTACATCTGTCATGTTTGAGAAAGTGTGGCAACTCTGAAAATCATGGCTTTGAACAGATTTCAAATTCGGAATATAAAAAATTAAGGTTTAAGGTAGTCGCTGTCGATTTTTAGATCGCTGCAACCTTTACATTTAAATACGGAATCTGAAATTGCTTGGCCATTCGGTCCCGTGGACAAGTACTGGCACTTCAACGCTTGCCGCTGCGTTAAATCTGTCTTAAAGAGAGAGTTGTTTTTGCTTTTGTTTCCAAATTGCATACGAGTATTAAAATATGTACAGCAGAATTTGCATGCTGAAGAACTTGGACGTGGAGATCTTTCTGCTGAGCACATCAACACACACATATACAAACACAGACACAGCAAATGCGCGAAAACGAAGAAGAAGCAACAAGTAGGGCCTGCCTGGCCAACGAATGCGCAAGAAAATACAGACTTCTGCATGTATGAATGTGTGTTTATTCATTTATTTCACGCTTAGTTGGCGCTCTTCCACATGTGCGTGTCGGTTAGCCCGTGAAACAGTGACTTGTAAACTAGCAAACACACACGCAAACGTTGCAATAATAAATGCAATAAGGAGTAGTCATTCGCAAAGTCAATTCCATGCACACTTAGAGCCCCGCCACATTTGCCGCACTTGGCTTTCTTGGCAGGCAGCGATTCACGTTCTTGCTTATGTAAGCACATATGTATGTATGTATATGTTTGTATGTGTCAATGTCGTGTGTAGTGTAGCTACTCTTATCCTTATGCTCCTTGCGGTCTGCAGCGAGTCTTGTGCGCCAGAAAGCGAGGGCAACTATTAGAGTTACAATTTTCCGGAATTATACGAGAGATGTCAAGTTGCGCCTTCGGGGTATTCCTATTAGTGCTACAATGATTTCCCCAGATATCATTGTTGAATCATAATAACTATGCTATAAAATAGAAAATGATAAAAATGAAATAAAGCAGCAGCAGAGAGCGGCAACACAAGCATACACTCGGGCTGGCAGTTCATGTGCCGAGCAGGAAGTTGGATGCAAGGCGCTAGTGTGGACCCCAGGGCATATGTTGGCAATTTGTGATTTACTGACCTCTGAACGCCTTTACATTTAACTGAATTCATCTTAAATGCTTTTGATGTCAGCTCTTCGCTACGCTGATGATTAGAGTCTAACAAAGATTACAATGTACGTAAGGAAATGTAGTCAAATAATGTATGGGGCACTATGTTTTGCAACTACTTGCATTCATTTAAACATCTTCATTTTTATAGAGATAGACTGAATTCATGCCCGATATGGATTTCATAAGCCAAGAGAGTGAACGGGTGAATCCACCGAAAGGGAAAACAGACTTCTTCGATCCTTATTGTTTTTATACCCTGAGCAGGCTGTATTAAGTTTGCCACGAAGTTTGTAACACTTTAAAGGAAAACCAAAAGTTTTCAACAGAACGGCGCCACTTCCCACACATCGCATCAATAAATGGATTTATTGAGAGAACATTTCGGTGAGCATATAATTTCACGCTTTCGGCCGGTCAGTTGGCCAACAAGATCATATGGCATCATGTCTAAAGACTACGCGAACCATTCCGCTTCAAATCGGATCTTGGAGCAAAATATCATGCGTGTAGTTCATCAGTTACCAGTCGAAATGTTCGAACGAGATATGACCCATCTGAGACATAGCCGCGGCCAACATTTCGAAGGGATAATCATGAAAAATTATATCCCAAGTAATGTTCTTTCGAATGATAATAAATATTCCCCATTGAATTTGAAGTTTATATGTTTTTTCTTTAAAAAAAAAGTAGGGATTCTGGAAATGGATCACCTTTACATACGAGTATAAATGATTAGCATTATGAGCTCAGTCATTGTAGCCATATCCGCCTGTCCGTCTGCACGCGAACTAGTCCCCCAGCTTTTGAGACGTCGATCTGAACCTTGCATACTTTCTTTTCTCACCAAGTCGCTGCTCATTTGTCGGAACCGGAACACTATAATTTATAGCTGGCATACAAGCTGAAATATCCGAAACGAGTTCTTGCTAGGAATCTTTAGTATTTGTGAAGGCTATTATAGCTACAGCCGAAGTTAAAGTTTTTTCTCGGTTTATTTTACAGTCAGCTTACTTATTTAAAGTTCTACGCTTAACCTCTCTCATGAAAAGAAATTTAGAGGTTCCGTTGGAAGATTAACATGACCCTGAATAATATGTGTTTGAATATATACTCGAATTTAAGAATGTGATTTTTGAAATTGAGTTCAAACTTCCCCATTGCGTATCCATATTATAAGAATAACTGGTTTGTATAACCAAAAACTCGTGGTGTTTTTATGTTACAAGGGGAACCCGGTATTATGCAGTGATTCGAAGTTATCCTCGTGCAAACACAGCCAAATGAATGTTAAATTCTGTACCCCCTTTATGGATGTTCGTATTTATCGTGGTTTCCTGTTTTGGCAGCGATGTGTGATAATCGCACCCTTTTTATTTCTAAATTTATTGCAATTAATGGTAATTTCGTGCAAAACAACCTCATTAAAACTCGAAGCTTAACACTTGCTGCAATTGCTACAAGTGCCAGTGATACCCCATCGACACCCCAAAAGCGGAAGAAAGAAATGAAAACAACACTCGTGTGTACTTATACATACATGTATGTGAGTGCGTGTTTATTTATCCACTTAAACTTCAGAGGGAAGCTTCTCGATTATAGATGAAAACACTTTTATTTTTAATTCAAGCATTTTACAATATTGCGAGGGAGGTGCGGCTACTTGAAGCGCTGAGGATGTGTCAAGATTTTATGTGAGACCACAAGTACGCGTTATAAGCGACGAACGCAAGTCGAGAGAAGCAGGCGGAAGTTGCTGCGGTAGCAACTCCCTAGCACAGCACTTAAGCACTCATATAAATTAACACCTTTTGTCTGCACATTAACTTGGTGTGGTGTATTTTAACGATACAACGTGCTTCATTTTCACCGTAATAATATCGGACACAATTTGAAAGCACAGCCATGCAACCAAAGTGGGAAAAAAAATCATTATTCGTTGTCAAAGAGGACTTATATCCAAAACGTCACAGGTTAAGTCAATAGAGTGTTACTTAGATTTCCTGGTTGTTTGAGAAGGTTTTCTTTAGGTATCTTGTTAAAAAACTGGAAGAGGAAGAACTATTGCCAACAGATACTACTTCGGACTGATGAGGCAATTGACAAGTAAAGTTCTCTCAAAAAACAAAAACCAAATTTGACAAGGCACTCATCATCTCCGTCCTGCTTTATGGTGCAAAAGCAAAGCCGATGACATAATCTGATGAGTCGGCGTTATCGGTTTTCGAGAGAAAGATTCTGCCGAAGATTTATGGTTCTTTGCGCTTTGGCCACGGCGAATGCCGCAGGCGATGGAACGATGAACTGTGTGACGCCATTGACATTGTTCAGCGAATTACGAGACAGCAGCTGGGCTGGCTGAATCGTGTCGTCCAAGTGGACGAAAACATTTCAGTTCTAAAAGTATTCGACGCAGTACCCGCCGGGCGCCGGGAAAGACAAGATGGAGAAGGACCTGAATCAAAGATTTTGAAATAACGAAGTCATTTATATAATCTTGAGGGTTTGCGGGGTTCGGGTGTCATCGAACTTAAGCTTTCTTGTGGACCAAAAACATAATAAGTATAATAAGAGCCCATTTTAAAGGCTTAGCGTATCAGTGAGCCCAACAGGACTGTATTTTTATAAGCGCCACGAATGTTGATACTCACTATGACTAAAATTGTGCTATCATGCAAACATGCATACACACATACATGCACACATATGTACAACTTAAGTTACAAGTAAAACTCATGCGTCGAAAAAGTTAATATTAAATGTGTACAAGCTTGTAGGTTAATGTGTGCGTGCAGATACATAACGGTACACGGTGGTAGGCTTCGCTGAATTACGTCAAAGGGGAATTGTTGCAGCATTGGCAGCAATTATTGCGCATCAGTTGTAACAACTGCAGCAACAACAACAACTAGAAACAGCCAACAAGCGATAGGCGACGGAGGAGCGAATATTTAAGCTCGCTAAATTGTATGTTGCCACAGCTGGCAGTGCTTAAGCAGCCAAGTGAGCGTATAAGTTATTAAGGAACAGAAAAATATGTAACAACATCTGCTGACGATTATGCGTGTAAATATATGACTACCCACAGCCACACCAACCTCGGCTACATACATGTGACTGGCGAATTCGGCGTGAACTCGCTCCGGTGCTTATGAAGAACATTCTTTCTCAAGAGCCGTTAAAGTTGCTTGTGTGTTGCATAATGGCGAAGGACTTTCGTGTAAAGAAGTTGTATGGACACAAATAATCTTTAATGGGGGCACAATCAGTTTGCGCTTGCCGCAAACAAACACCTACAGACAATCACAAATTCCCCTACACATGCGGGAGTGAGGTGAAGACTTCTTTTGTGCCTATTACATAATTATGTGTTTTTAATTAAGTGTCCCCTTTCTTATTCACTCTCGCGCGCCTAGTGTTGCAGGTGCATAACTGCACTTTGGTGGCCGAGTGTGGGCTGAATACTGGCCTCATACAAAGGCGCTTCAGCTACTTCAATGTGCATGGATGTGTGTGTGTGAATGCGCGTGAGTCATCATTGGGTCTTACACTACTCAATCTCTGTAATTTCACAGACTCCGTTATGAGTATTTGACGTTCTACGTACACACACATGTTGAAGTGTGTGTTGCTTTAGTGCCTTTCAGGCCGAGTTTTATACGCGGTTAACCACTAATAAAACCACAAGTCTTTGTGGACAACATATTTTTTCGAAAACTTCTTAATTGACACAGATAAAAGCTCTGCGCAACGCTGCAGCAACCCTGAAGTAATCAAGTGTCATCAAGGCTCATTTTTCATATTGAGTATCTGCAGTTGCAGTAATTACTTTGGCTTTCAACTGCGTATTTGTGTGTGTGTGTGTGTGTGACTGGTGGGCGGCTTCTCAAAAGCACTGTAAATAAGTACGTTTCGCCACTCTATGCCTTTCCTGCCTATTTCTATAATAAACAGTTATTTACAAGGCTTACGCCTTTGAAACCAATAATGAAATACACATATTAATACAAAAACAAATAATATCTGATAAAATAGTACTGAACTGTGAAGGAGAATGTGCGTTTAGAATGTCAAAGCGATTATTATGTTATTTGTTAATTATATTTACTATATTAAAATCTACGTTTATTTTAAAATTTATTTCGAAAAATGTGTCCCGAAAGGTTCAAAGGGTTAATGTTCAAGAACGATAGATACATAATCTTTAAAGAAATATTCATGCCATCAACATCAACTGATGATCAACACGTTAATAAAATAGAGAAATTGATGCCTGAGGATCGACTACTAACATTCAGACATCTTACTGGAATAGATGAAATATCGAAAGAGTCGCGTAAACGTCTTTTGAAACAAGGCTTTCAAGAATACCAGTAAATGTATTATTACTGGCGACGGGTCTTTTATCTTTACTTACGACCCGGAAGCAGACGATTAATCGGCCGAATATCGTGGTAAAGTTGAGCTGAAGCCTAAAAAAACACGTCAAAGCAGTTCATAAACAACATAAAGTTCACTATGTTGGTAGTTTTCGTCGATTATCAAGTTATGGTACACTTAAAATTCCTTTCGACTGGCCAAACTGTCAACAAGGAATACGATATGAGGATTATCATTTACGCGAAGCCATTCGTAAAAAGACATCGGGATTATGGGCCGGCAACTCTTGGATTTTGCATCACCGTCGCACACTGCATTGATTCTTCGTGAGTTTTTTGCCAAATTTTCAACTAATATCGTGTCGCGACCACCGTATTTACCTGATTTAGCACCGAAGGCATTAATCGTATTAACGCATGGAAAGCTATTCCTGAAATTGACATTAACAGCTGTTTCGAGGATTGCAGGAAATGTTGGCACAAGTTTGCTTGGGACTAGTGGACTTAATTTGAAGGGGACGATATAAATTTTGAAAGATAAATTAATAATTTTCAAGTTATAAACAAAGACTTTTTGCTCATAGTAGTATTTTGTTTTTAAGAAGTAACTCGCGTACGCACGCATAGGTTCAAACGATTGCATTTGACATTTGTCATTGAACAATCATTTGTCTAACATTAACTCAAGCATTAACAGGATTTATACAAATCGATTGCTTTGTGACGAATTCGCTTTCGAAAAGCCATTAGCAGAACTCGGCGTGACATGTGACTAATTGCAATAGTGAAGTTTTTGCTTTTATAACTCTCACGAAGATAAAGTGAGCATTGCAAATTTTAGCAACAAAAAAATGGTACAATTACAGTTTTTCACGAAAAGCTAAATATATAAGTATTAAGTGTAAATAAATAGAAACAAAAAAAAAGAATACTCAAACATGTTATATCTTTTAACAGTGTTCCCGTCCTGCTTTATAGTGCAGAGGCTTGGACGATGACAACAACTGATGTGTCGACGTTACGAGTTTTCGAGAGAAAGGTTCTGCGAAAGATGTATTGGTCCTTTGCGCGTTGGCCACGGCGAATATCGCATTCGATGGAAGGAGATATACGACGACATTGACATAGTTCGGCGAATTAAAAGGCAGTATCTACGCTGACCAGGTCATGTTGTCCGAATGGACGAAAACACTCCAGCTGTAAAAGTATTCGACGCAGTACCCGCCGGGGGAAGCAGAGGAAGAGCAAGATATCAACTCCGTTGGAAGGACCATGATTCTATACCTACATATGTTCCACTCTATGAACTTTTGAGATTAGTTGCCTGTGCATTGCATCATCCTTAAATCCTCTGCTGGGTACAATCTGTACAGGGAAAACAATGATTTGATTAATTTGCATTTCCTTTTTCGTTTCTTTTACTAGTGCTAAGTGCGTTTGTATCTAAGCCAATCGCCAGAAGATGGACGGTTGAAATTGTCTTCCATTGATGAAAAGAAAAGTGAATTTCATCATATAAGCCGGCATTTTAATGACATAAATAATTGAAGATACTATTTCTACACAAATATTCGATTTGTAAGTAATCAAAAACACACAAAACATGTGTAATTAATGAAATGTAACATAATACTTAGAAATAAGAACATAATTTCAGTGCCCAAGTACGAGTAAGAATGCTTTTATGGAAGAAAATTTTATTCCCAAAAAGCTGTAAAGAGAGTCACAAAGCCACGAGCGTAAAAATCGGATATTAAGTAAAACTCTAAAGCGGGGAAATTACAAACACATGACTAAAAAACGAATTGACTCCTGCTGTGTTGTTATTCAATAGTTAGAAAACAGCCAAAGCTTGTCAAGAGCATGTACGACTTCATTCATATTTCCAAACGCTCGCCCGGCTGCATGAAGAAATAACGGTCCACATTTTTTGATGAATATATTGGGTACTCGAAAAAGTTGTTTGTATGCACTCACTTATGCGATCGCCAAGAACTCTCCTAATGGCATGACGTTTCAATACTTCGTAATCGCCATAGTCGGTTTAGAAGTATTTATATTTACATATAATAATTGCCTAATATGTACATAGGTGAAGTATATACCGGTGTGTTGAAATTTCGAGTTTTTAAGTTTAAGTGCGCTTCGGATTCAATGACGATAAAAATTCCAGTCGCGCTTTACGCGCTTGTCATATAATAGCTGTGATCAGCGCATTTGAGCCACTCACTCACAGAAGAACACATGTAAGTAATGTGTGTCACTGTGAAGAAAACGCTAGTGTGTCATTGGGACTAATCATATTTCTTATGGTCTCTTTAAGACCAAACAATTTCAATGCAAATCAGAGCATAAAGGGTATAATATGATACCGCAAGGTGCATGTGTGTTTTAACATTCGTCGGCCAGAGCGCAACACTCAAAGCGGTTTTAAACATATAAGTTTATATATAATAAACTTGTAAAAAAGTCTGAGTGTGATCACTAAAAATGTGTTTGATTTTGATCCCGCAGCGAACTCTGATTAAAAGCTTAACAGATCTTTACAATTATGGGGTTATTTGATAAATCAGTTCTACTTTCTCTAGACTAGATAAGGAAGAAAAGCAAATGGGTTTGGTAGTGAACGAGGGCAAGACGAAATATCTCCTATCAAACGAACAATTTTCGCACTCGCGACTCACACGTCACTTTTGATAGTCATAACTTCGAAGTTGTAGATAATTTCGTCTATCTTGGAACCAATATTAACACGAACAACAATGACAGCTTCGAAAGCCAACGCAGAATAACTCTTGCCAACAGGTGGTATTTCAGACTGAAAAGGCAATTGAGAAGTGAAATGAACTAAGACCAAATTTTACAAATCACTAAGCATCTCGGTCCTGCTAAATGGCGCAGAGGCATGGACGATGACAACATTAAATCGCCTTGTCAGACCTGAGAGTATTCAACCTAGTGCCGTCGGTAGAAGCAGAGAAAGAGGAAGACCTCTACTCCGTTGGAAAGACCAGTTGGAGAAGGACTATACTTGGAAAAGAAAACCAATAAGGCAGGAAAAGAAGATAAATCAGGCCGCTCCAGGGCTCATGGCCAGTTAAAAGTTCGTATGTCTCAAGAAAACCCACGATAAAACCCAGATCAAGTGTAGCTCTTTGTATGTTAATATTTATTTCACGTCGCTGTTGATACCGAGGCTATACGCACATCTCTAGCATGCAAATAGTAGCGTTGTGATTGTCAACTGGATGTTTGTCGTCAATAGCATTGACTTCAGCCGTTGGCAGCGGTGCAACTTGTGGGACTTCAGCTGTTTCAAATTATTATTCAAAGAGAATGCAGAACTAGTTTGCCATTGTTCGCACATCGCACTTAAAGTGGAAGTATGTAAGTGCTTTCTATGCTTGGCTAACGGCGTGTTTATTTCATGAAGTAGAGTAGGTGTAAGATAATACGCCAGCAACGTGCAAAGCGTCTAGCAGACAACAACAACAATAACAACAACTAGTGCGACGTCAGGTGTGCAGCGATACGGCTAATTTACATATGAAAAGTATATAAAGTAACTTACCCCGCTTTCGCTGCGCGGCAAACGGATGCAATGGAATGTATGTATGTGTGTGAGTGCGCGGCTGCCAAGATTGCTCTCTCTCGCCTTTGCGCTTATCTTATCAGTGTTGAACTTACGAATACCGCTTTTGTTTTAGGTGTGCAATTCACTTTTTAGTTAAATAATTTGGACCTTGTATTTGAAAATAGCAGAGGTGGGTAGGTGGAAATCAGAGCACACTATTTAACGGTTTATACCTTATGAAAATATTCACCGATTGCTCTTGAGGGTGGACATGAAAGCTCACTTCCCTGCTATTAGAACCTTTATGCGCGGAACTCACTGAACTTGGCGCAATTACTTTATCACACTTTTTCTTGATTCTTGCACACGGTAAAAAGTTTTTAGAATTTGTTTTTGAGTTTCACACTTTTTCACGTCTTTCCACTGCTTGCACTCTTCCTATTCACCGTACTTACGTAATTGCATTGCGCGCAGTTTACGGCTGCGCTTGTTCCCGTCCAAATATATGTGGTAGTTTCCGAAATTGCGTGCACTCGGTTTGCTGCTACCAAACTACGCTAAGCTACTGACTGAGTCACACGCCGTCCAATAAAAGTCATGTACATTTCCACGTTCGACGCTCAACGTCAACAAGCGATCGCGCACTCCGCTCCTAAAGCGATTATTTACCTGTCTGTATGTATGTATGTATAAGTGTATACCCACGTATGTGTAGTTTGTGTGCGAATGCGGCTAACTCAAACGGCTGAGTGCGAGTAGTTGTTGCCTTGCTTTATCGTTCACAGCTGATGAATAACACAAAGTAATATACACAAAACACTTTACGCTTCACGCTCGGTACGCCTTACGTTCGTAATTATTAAGCAGTTTTATATGTATGTAGAAAGGTTTGTATGTGGATATGTTTACTGCCGATCACTGCGTTTCGCGGTTGGCTTGTCCGCCTGCTTGGCTTATGACTGCTTAAATGTGTTTATGCTTCCACGTCAAGGTAACAAAATTAGTAAAGTGGCGTCTAAGTCAAACAGCTGAGCAGCTGAAGGTAATCATCTGATAATTAAGAGTGCCGCTGCGCGACTAAAGCCCTCAAAGAGCGACCGAAAGAGGCGAGAGAGTGATCGTGCGTACGCTTTGTGTTTGAGCTCTTATCTACATATGATCGAGTCTGCGTATGTCCATATATATTTGAATCAATATATATATATATATATATATATCCATATATGTCCATATATGTATATTTGAATAAATTATTAGATTAAATATGTTTGTATGTGTACAGCACACAAAGGTTGACGGAGATGATATTCTGTCGTAACTCAACGTTCTAGGTGACGATCGAACATCGAACTACTTGTTTGTTATGCAGTTAACTAACTTCTAAATGGTCGCTCTATTAAACGGACATCTTCATTAGCCGTATAGATTGGACGGTCCGAAGATTTTTTGATTGTTGTTAAGGGCAACTCTATTGACTGGACAGAAAGGCTCCATCAGGCCCGTGACGAGCAGAGTCGACTTAGACCTGCCCTTTCCCTTTTTTGTTGCCTTTCGTTCCATCCCTCTTTTGTTTTAAGCGATCTAGTCCATCAGTTTTGGAATATTGTATTGATCTTGTTTTTTAGTTCAAATATGGCTTTCGTTCGTTAATCTGTTTCCATCTTGACGGCAACTTCAGATTTTTACCCCCCTCGAGAAGCCCCCCTCCTTGTTTGCGAAGAACTCGGACAGCCATTTTTCACAAACCTCTTTTGAGTTCAACTTTACACCAACAAGGGCGTTCGACATGGACAGAAACAGGTGGTAATCACTTTGCGCTATATCCAGGCTATATGGTGGATGCGATAAAACCTCCCATCAGAGCTCCCGTAACTTCTGACGAGTCATCAACGAAGTGTGTGGTCTGGCGTTGTCCTGGCGGAACACTTCACTATTTCTGTTGGCCAATTCTGGACGCTTCTGGTCGATCGCCTGCTTCATGCGGTCCAGTTGTTTGCAGTAGATGGTAGTACCAAGCATCTTGCCCACCAAATCCCACCAAAAATACAGCAAAACCTTCCTGGCCATCAATCCCGGCTTGGCCACTTTTTGGGACGATTCTCCGGCCTTCGACCACGACCGTTTTTGCTTGATATTGTCGTATGTGATCAATTTTTCGTCGCCAGTCACCATGCCCTTTCAGCAGCATATCGATGCGATGATTTGGTCCTGCAGATGGTTTAAAATGGTTTGTTGACTAACTTCCATCTTCTGGGCGATATCACGAGATGCCACATGCCGGTCTAACACGATGCTTTCCACGATTTGATTGGTATTCGTCGTCACAGGTTTTCCGCCGGGTGGCTCATCCATCGTCGAAACCAGATCCAGCTCGATGAGTGAAAGGATAGCCACAATTCGCATTAAAGTTAAATTATGTAATATGTTTTCACGCCCCGACAGAAGATATGGACGACAATATCGAAGAGCAAATTTACTAACATTTCAAGAAAGCATAAAAATGTCTCCGCCTCAATGTTAAGATCGTGCTCGGCTTCAGCGCTAAATTGGACAAAGAAGATAACTTTGATCGACGAATTGAAAGTTTAGTCATCATGGTAACACCTCCGACAATGGAAAGAAGGTAGTTGATTTCGACGAGGCGCGTAACATAGAAGTTTGTAGCACCATGTTTAAGCATCTTAATATCCATAAAGCTACTTGGATATTCCCTTCAATAGTTTTCAAAATTCAAAACGCGCACAATCAACTTGACAACCTTGTGATAGACAGCAGATACACTTCCTGTGTAGTAGACGTAGGTATCCCAGTTGCTAACATGGAAAAGGACCACGAACTGTATAAACTATACGGCGACATGCCGTTCGTTTAAGATAAAGCTCAGCGAAAAGCTCCTTCTACTCGACTTGAGACTTATGGATGAACAACCGAAGTAAGAGCGCCACCATCCAATGGATTTAACTGGCGTTACTTCGCAAAGGGTACCGGCGATGTTTCGTATTCTCCGCCCAGACCGTTCCACGGCGTAGTGTCAAAGAAGAAGAAGAATAAAATATACCATTGCAACCAGATTAAATCATCGATGGTGTTGAATGGTTTTTCGCTTACAAATTAGACTTCGATTGATGAAAGCTGGCTGACAGATCAAAGGAATATCGTTTTAATGATTTCTTTAGTAGGCAAAATTGACCACGATGACAGCAGAACCCGCCGGAGATGAATTAAACATGGCTCTCAATTGCATTGCATGTAATTTCAGTATGTTTATACCCCAACGTCTATGTTTACATCAATTCTCAATTATGGCACATACAGCATAATTCATGATGATCAACACTGCCATCAAACATTCTCACATCAACACGACAATCGCATTCATTAACTACTTTTCCATCACTATCTGTAGCATTCTGGAGTTGGTGACAGAGCCGAGCACAGCTGGAGAAGTGGTTTGCGTCAACATTATCAGCAATGATCCATCAACAACTTGAAATTCGCAATGTTTGAATTTACAATATTTCGCACTCTAAGCATGAATGCAAGTCAACAGTGAAGCAGCACACATTTACTACCCCCCACACCTACGCCCACAAAAAGGTCCGTTCGCCGTTGCAATTGCAATGCAAGTACAAATGCATCGTACGGGTGCGGGTGCACAGTAGCATGCATCGCGTCTTGAGTCCAAATGGATGCTGACTAACTGAAATTATTTTGTTTGGAAAAAAATATTTATAGTTTTGAAAGATATTTTAGATGTTACTTGCAAATTACCCGACCAAGTCCTTTCTGGCTAACCATGGATGGATTAAATGCAGCGGTTATCATCTGCGGAAGTAATAAAAATAAATTTTTGCGTAAAATATCTTCTATCACACTGTAAGCGCGCTTATTATGAGTCTGCAGACATGCCGCTTCAGGTTGCACATTCGGCAGCGACGCAATGATGTGTCGCACAAAGGTGCAGAGTGCAGCAATGTGGCATTCACTTACCCAGTCAACCATTCACGCGCACACTCATGCGCCGGCATTCATTTCAAATGCATTCGCAATGCATCTCAATTCATTCATTTTGAATGTAATTTTCATTTCTTTAAGCAGCAAAAAGAAGCACAAAAAGGAATTATGAAAATAAGCAAATGGAAACAAGCACAGCAGGCAGGGCTTGCCGTTGGCGGCGGTGGAGGCGGAGGTGCGCAAGCGGTGTATAAGCAGTGAAACAGGCACTTGATAAAAGCCTTGCCTCGCTACGCAATCATATGGTAAATATGGGCGTTTGCATGTGTGTGTGTGCCTCCTATAAGTTCAGCTGTCAATTGCTGCGAACATGTGACAGGTGACAACTCTGCAGTATGCGTATATCACTTGGCGCGGAGAGGTGTGAGGGCCAGGCAATAAACCATTGCAAAAGCCTTTTAGGCATTCACAAACACTACACTCTCATCTGTCATCATCATCATCATCATTGCAAAGCCGCTACCAGCCGCCCTCCGCGCACCCATACGCACACCCCACCACCGGCAATCAGCATGGCAAATGTAAATGCATGCTAACATATGCGTACACAACTGCATTGACTTGGACAACATGGCGCACGTAGGTCTAAGCAATCGCATGCACACATATGCCGGTGTATGTGTGTGTGTGTGTGCCGTGCCGCTTTTAATATTTATCCGCTCGCTTCCTGTCACGACTTTATTTGCAACGCCTCGCTGCTCGCTACAATTTTCACACTCACTTTGTATTGCCAACACGTAAGTAGTTTATTCTTACCGTTATTATGATTTGCTTTCTTTATTTTGTTGTGTGCCGTTGTTATGCGTCGCCAGGCTTGCATCAAGAGTTGGCTTAGTGTTAGATTAAAAGCGCATGCAACATGTGCAATAATGCGCCTGAGACGCATCTAATCTCCACATCAACGCTTCTGTTTGCCGTCAATTGCGATGAAAACTGTAACAAAAAAGTCTTGCGGTATTTTTATTGAATTTATTTTTTTTATTGAAATTGAAATGAATTTTTGATGACTCATGCCCGGCTCTTGACCGATGCTGCGGCTGCTACTAAGCCGGTCTCTTTCGACCAATTCAGCGATTTTATCGCAATTTTCGACGACAGGCCTTCCGGAGCGTGGCGCATCTTCGACCACCTCTACTCCAGAACGAAAACGTTGAAACCAGCCTTGCGCGGAGGAAATGGAAACTGTATCGGGGGCCATAAACTGCACAAATTTATTGGCAGCTTGAGATGCATTTTTGCCTTTATCATAGTAATACTGTAAAATATGCCGTATTTTTTCTTTTATTTTGCTCCATGTTTGCGACGCTATAACTCACGAACGACTTAAAAGAAACGACAATCAACCAAATATTTGTTAGAGCGTAAAATGAGCTTTCCAAAAAGGTATAGCATGACCCGATGCGATGAATGAAACTAGAACTACACGCTTTTAGCGCCAACTACCGAAAATACCGCAAGACTTTTTTGACAAACTATTTTATTGAAATTAAACTTTTATGTAAAAGGCAAACCGAGTGTGAGAAACGAAAAAAGACGATTTTTGAAAATAAAAAAATACTTTCTGAATAATTTTAAAAAATATCACTGGTATATGTATGTATTTACGTATATTTTAATTATCTGCACTAAAATTCTTGAAGAGACAAATAAATGGTAATCATTCCAGCCTTCTCCAGGGATGAAACCTAAAAAGGATTATCGTTAAACAAGCAAGGAAGCGCTAAGTTCTAGGGTATCCGAACATTCCTTACTCTCGAAACTTGACAGGATCAAATCCGATAATAAATACCACATATTTGACAACACCAAATGGTTTAAAGACAGATGGGAAGTCGGAAATCACTATATAAGGTACACTGGGGTCTGAGCTGATTGCACAAACTTTTGGCACTACTCAAGTATAATCGAAGACATACTTTTCTGTTTTTTTTACAAATATATAACTCATACACTGACCGTCATATCTCGCATAAAGTTTTTTAGAATAACGAAAATCATTATATTTAGTATATGAGATTTTGCAAGATTTGTACCACAATTTTTCGAAAAAACACGCTCTCTCAATGGTATTAAGATAGCGTACATATGAGCCGATATATGCGGTTTAAAGTTAGAATAAGTTGAACTGGAACGCCACGTAAAGACCAGTTTTGATTCCTTGCAATACCAGATGAAGTTCAATTTCTAGGTAGAAGTAGTCATTCTTTAGGATGTCTGTGCTTGACGCGAATTTTAATAGATTTTGCGGCCTCACTATCGACACCTTCTTTAGTGTATCATACCGTGGAGACATCAGATGCTTACAGTGTTGTCTTGCCAATGCGGAACAAGTACACAAGAGTTGCTCCATTGTTTGCCTGGTGCCCTGCTCTAAATATGTTCTGCCGTCATCTGGATCTGTCAGCCTCATTCTACGAGCGTGTGCCACCATCATACAGTGACTAGTTAGTATTCTGATTCTGGCAACCCCCCTTTCCACTTCTGATATGAGTTTCTATCTTGATTCCGCTTGGCTGTCTACGTAGATATTGACTCTGGAATTGCCTGCAGGTGCATTAGAGGCCAGCTCCGCTGTTTTCGCAAAAAATACCTCAGCTTGAAATATACTGCAGTGGTCCGGCAACTTAAAAGGCCCTATGCATAACTCCTGACAGCATATTCTCATACCAACTGCATCGTTCATTTTCGAGCCATCAGTATGATGCTTAGAGTGTTGCACGTAGCTAACTTAATTTTACGCTAGCCATTTTTTTTCCATGTTTACCTTGAACTTTTACTCCCAGTTGAAAAGTGGGGTCATTTAGTCGGTGTTTGCCCAACCACCATTACCCACCAAGCTATGGCCGAAGTTTCTATATGTGAATTCTCTTGCAGCCAATAGTCGTCCGGCTGATTTTATGCGCAGTTTTCAGCGAAGAGGTCTATAGGTACCAGTCAAAAGCCGGCGTTGGAGTTGTTCTTAAAGCTCCCGTTAGAGAGTGCAGCGAGCCTCTGAATTCTTTCCGACTGGACCGTAGGATTGCTCTAACAACAGCTGTGTAGCACCAGTGCATGAGAGAACCCCAGGTTGTTCTGAGGGTCTGCCAACACGCATATAAAGCATTGCTGGCTTTCCCCACTCTCTCTTCAATGTTATGCCTCCATTATCAGTGTCCTGTCCAAGACTACCCCAAGGTACTTGGTGCGGTCTTTGAGAGCGAGTTGTGACCCATATATTGAAGGGAACCCCATACAGGAATTTGTGCTTTCTTGTGAACACAAGCAGATCCGTTTTCTGACTTTATATGCGGTATACAGTCAACCAAAACTTTAAAAATCTTTTTATTACGCATATGGGTGCTTAGGGATGTATTAACCAGATTTAACCCATTTTCGGCATACAGGCATACTATTATCAAGAAAGAGTACTTTCTAAATTTGCATGATATCTCTTACACTTTTGCACTGCATTATTGGAATTTCAGGGTAAGTCAATTATTGCCTATCTGCAGCCCTCATTGGGTGACCATGAGCATGTATACCAATTTCATTAAAATATCTCAATTTTTCTTCCCTTGTTATTTGTATGGATGGACGGACAGACAGGTAGTCGTAATTCGGGATTCAGCTCGTCTCGTTATCCTGGTCATTTATACATACACAACTCCATATCTATTTCAATTAGTATTGGGTGATGGATAGATTGATAGATAGTAAAATTGAGGCTTTGCACTGCGATCTACGATCTATTGAGCCTTTCCCCATATCACATATGGTGAGAAAGGTCCAGCATCCTGAACAATTTCAGAAGCCTTCTGGTACGCCAGAAGTGATGACTCCCTGTCCACAGAACCTACGACCTTAAGCCTGCTTCTGCAAATTGATGAGCAATACAGAATTAAGTCTTCAGGAGTTTCCTGTTCCATGTCGCAGAGCCGGTAATTTGCGCAAGAGATTATGCCCATGTTGGACAAGTGCTTCCTAGAGCCTGCAGTGGCCTGTATAGAGTGCGAAAAGTACACGGAATTTGTCTATGGGGAGGTTAATAATTTAAAGTAAGTAGAAGGGTCGAATATTAGATACTCTCGCAATTGATAGGGATTATGGGCGTACAAAAGCTGACTTAATTTCTCTCATTAACGGTTATGTGCAGGATAGTTTTCACTTTAATGGCAATATTAGGAGTGGAAGGATGTTTAAACCCTTTTCATATTCACAAGTGATGAAAGCATCATACGATATAGATCTTTATCCAAGGCTGTAAAAGGCGACTAAACAAAATTTTCCGGTCACGTAAAACATACCGTGCGGAATCCTAGAAAAAATCTACGCATTGTTTCATTGTTTTGCTGAACTATCTCATTTTGGTAATGTTATGGTACATCTCAGGCTTCATTTTCACTCAACATTTAGTGCCCTAATCGCCGAAATTCGCCGAAATTTGCTGTGCCAGAATAAACAAGTGTAACATGGTAAATAAATCCAAGCAATATTTCATGAAGACACATACCACTTGCCACACTTACAGACACATCTTATCCTGAGTAAATCTCCCCACAGCAACTCCATTTGCATATAGCCACTGCTCTGTCTGTCGGTGGCGCTGTGTGGCCTCGCTTGCGTATTGCTCGGCACACAATCGCAACTAATAAATGACACTAACGCACTGCTGAGATACTAACACAAAGCCGTTAGTAAGTAGTTTTTAATATATGGACTTGTACGATATGCCTAAAAGCCGAGCAAAGATACACCTGCAATACGACACACACAGGCGCACGCCAAGCATACCGCCGAACATACAAATGAGCCAGACCAAGCAGATATATATACTATACATAAACATACATACAAACATGATTAAGTACTCAGGAAATCCCAAGCAGTCGAAGCGGAGCGAGCAATGTCGAAGGCTGGTGTACGTACAAACGCAAGCAGCAACACCCTGCAGAGCAACAGTCGGGCAGAAACTAGTTTGGAAGGATGTCAAGGAATTCCGGACTAAAGTCGATCTAGTCAGAAAAGCAGCAACATTTAACCAACTTTTCAGGCAGGAGGGTTAAGAAACACAAATAAATATGTTTTCAACAAAACCACGGAGGTCATGATAAAAATTCAGGTTATGTCTGAGCAAATAAATTTGACTCTATGAGTGGCATATTTTGTTCAATTCCTAGCAACTGACAACGTTCAACATCAACAGCAGCTGGAATGGCGGCTAACCAGTTCGACTTGTGATTCAAAGCAGTCTCAGACTAGTTTATAACCAGTTGCTTTCGCGGCATGCTTGTTACACTTGCATACGGACACACACATGCACAAGCCAGGGGACTGTTGTTTATGGGTAAACGGGGTGGCGGGAGGGATTGGAAGCGTGCAGGCAGCCAACACCTTTGACTTACAATCAAGCAAAATAAATGAGGTTGACTTTATTCCATTTTAAAGTGCAAAGCGGGTTGTGAGCGCGGACAAGCTGCGGCAGTGTGTGTATGTATTTACGATGTATGTGTGTGTAGGCAGCAAACAACTGTATGTATTTGGGTAAGCACGGGTGTGCATTTGAGCTTGGAAGTGCCGGCGCATGTGGCTGTGAATGAGTTGTGGTAAGTTGGAGTGTGTGTGTGCGAGTGAGTGAGTGTGCGTTGGCACCCAAATAAACATGGTTATGCAAATATTTGCACGAAAAGTAATAACACTGCAGAAGTGTTGCAGCAACAACAACAACAACAACAACGACAATATTAACAACATCTAAACACCCCGAGGCGAACTAGCAGCAGCAATAATTGCGGTGACGCCAGTATGTGCTCGTGTATGTATGTGTGTGAGTATGCTTTGTCAAAGCGGTTGTAGAATGTATCTATTAGTATGTGGTAAATATGCGAGCACAGGCGCATACGGCAGCACACATATTGCGCTCATGTTTGCTTACTGCATTTCCCACTTCCGTTCGCCTACGCCCACACACACACACACACACAGGCGCACCCACATGCAACTGTGTTTGTTAATATTTTCATTGCTGTTTTGATGCCAACAGCAATTGAAATCACACGTCGCGCACACACAGCCGTACCAGCGCTGATTATTCCGAAATAAAGGCAGAGCAAACAAATGTCCGCAAAGAAATTGAAAATGGAAAATAACCTACTTATAATAGCCAGCAGTCCTCAAGCATAATATATTCAAAAGAATGGGGTTCATATTTTTATTTACTCGACCATTGAAGAAAGGCTGAAGCGTGCATACATACATAGTAACACACAAATACACACAAGTGTGAAAAGCCATTACATTAATGGAAGATAAACAGACACGTTAAGAAATCACACTTGTGTTCGATACAATGTTGACCTGAGATGCAGACGGTCTGATATTTCGCCTTGCATTGGAAAGGGTTTCTAGTAATAATTGCGTTCACGCTTAGGAAAGTTGAGCAACGTAGAGTGAGGAACTGCTCCAAAATAATATATGTTGCGTATACGCCGTGGCAGGCTTGTTAAGCACCGGTATTGAAAAATTAAAAAAAAACAATCTAAGAAGTATCTTCTTGAGAAATTTTTGATCAAATATTTGATTATTAATATTTATAACATTTTTCTGGAATTTTTTTTTTTTCAATTTCTTAATCCAGAATGAGACCCTGCCCTAAAATAACAAAGCCCATTTAATATTTGTAAGAAACTCGATCGGTGGGAAACTCGTTTGCCTGCAATATAACATTTTAACTATGACTCATTCGACTTCAGTCCGCATTTTTCTTTTAAATGCAATTTTTAACATTTATACGCCATTATTTGTTAGCTTCGCAAGCACCCCGCTTACGCCAATAACTTGCAACAACTCTAACTAAAAAGCCGCCTTTTGATATTTGCAAATTCCTCAACAAGGCAAGCACACACACGCACGGCGGACTGGTAAACAATTTTCCGTTGTTACACACGGAATTTCTAAGCCACACAATTCACTTGCATGCTCACACATGCACGTACTCGTTTATAAATAACGGCATATGATAAGTTTGCCGACATTGGTGGTTACGGGATTGCAGCGACAGGGCCACGTACTGCATGGGTTAGGGTTAAATAAAATTTCGAGCATTCTCCAGGCGGATACCAACCCCCGAGCCATCGGAAATGATTGACATGTACGTGTGTGTGTACGTGGTAGGCACTGAATTCTATTCTCAATCGTACAAATTGGTTTTCAAAATACCTAATTTGATTTACAAAACACTTTTACAATTTTTTGCGAAAGCTACTTATTTATCGAAGACGGGCAGCCGCACAAGGCTTTCGCGCCTCCAGGAAATTTGGTTACAGGCGTTACTGCCGAGTTTTAAGATTGACAGCAGAAGTCAAGTCAGAATTCTAAGTTATATTGGTAGTCGAAAAAAGCTTTTCGTATTTCTAATCTAATTTCAAATTATTTTATATTTATAATAAAATTTAATGAACCAAATATAAATTTAGGTCAACCACCTTTTGCAAATTTTCCGCTGGAGACATTATGCCATTGCTGTAAAACTTTTCTGGTTCCTCGGCGAAAAACTGCGACAAGTAATTTTCATAGGCTCCTCTTGGAGTCTACTTTACTCCATTAAGGGAGTTCTGCATTGACCGAAACAAATCGTAATCCGATGGTGCAAGGTCATGGCTATTCGGTGGACGCATACAAATTTCGCAGCCAAGCTCTCTCAGTCTTTGTCGAGTCATCAAACATGTGTGTGGTCTAGCGTTGTCCGGATGGAAGACGAAGCTCTTTCTGTCGTTCAGTTCTGGCCGTTTTTTTCGATTGTTTGCTTCAGTCTCATCAGTTGTGGATAGTAAAATGTAGAATCAATCGTTCGACCAGGCTGGAGCAGCTTAAAGTGGGTGATTCCTTTCGAATCCTACCAAACACTCAGCATAACCTTACGAGGCGTCAATGCTGGCTTTGCGACCATTTGTTGAGCTCTCCTCCGCTTGGACCATGATTTTTTTCGCACGTTATTGTCGTTTTGGATCTATTTTTCGTCTCCTGTTACCATTCACTGCAGAAATGTTTCGATTTCATTTCGCTTCAGCACCGAGTGGCAGATTTTAATTCGGTCCATTAATATTTTCACAGACAATTCATGTGGTAACCAAACATCGAGCTGCTTTTTGAAGCCAGCCTTTTTTAAATGGTTCAAAACCATTTGATGATGAATGTTAAGTTCCTTAGCGATGTCAAGGCTGCTTATGTGATGGTTCTGGTCAAATTTTTCAACGATAGGTCAACCAGTGCGAGGTGCGTCTTTTACATATATTCACAGAATACGAAAAGAGTTTTTCGACTGCCCAATCGCTGTCTCAAATCACTCACAACAATAGTTAACTATGCTCTAGCTTAAAATCGCAGAATTATTTCCAAATTTCCGCTTAGCAGACACACGTCAGCAGTTCTTGGAGCTTAACTTCGACGCTAGGCCTCGCTGGGGCGCCCTTATAGCTCGTTCTCAATTCCTTGCACACTTTTCCGTTTATGTACTCACACACTTGCCAATGCCTTACGTGTTTTTGCACGGCGCCGCTCGAATTCAATCTTGCATGGTGAATTAGACGGCGCACAGATGTATGTTTGTATGTGTATGAGAGAGCATGCCGCTACTTGCGCATTACAATTATTATATATTTTCAGACAAATTTTCGGCAGCAGCACGCGCTGTGGTGCTGGCGCTGGCGCCGGGTGGTGATTTGTGTTTAGAAACCTCCATCACGTCCATAAATGCGTGAAAACAATTTTGTGGCCTACCACGTGTGTGGCATTTGATATTGAATTCAATTTGTTCCGCAAACTTTTTTGCTAATAAATTTTAGAACCGCAAGCAAAAATAATGTGCGAACATGAGCGATAAGGGCATACATACGTACATACATATTTTTAATGCACTTTCCAGAGAGATTGAGCTAAAGCGCTGCAGCACTAAAATGCTGACTGAATGCAGAATTTTTTTTTACAAATAAATGTATAAAACATTACAATACTTTAATCTTGGGAAGTTTGCTTAAACCGCGCCTTAAGGCCGCATTACAATTTCTAATTCTGAATCAGCGCAAAACTGTTTGCAACAAGTCGAATATCGGGCGGCAAATCGCGGCAGATTCATGGAGTGCAATCGCTCTGCTGCCACAGCAAAGCGCGGCATTTGATGAATTGCTCGGCTGGTAATGGGCAAAGCGATGTACACGAGCGCTGGCTGTTGCACCTGGATTAATACTCGTACATTTTCATTGCAAGTGCAACATTCGTCACAGCGGCGCGCTTACCAGCAGCCACTCTGCATGTGCATGTGTGGGTCTAAGGACATTTTTTGCTCCGGTTCCTCGACCACTGCTCACTTGCGACTTCACGGATTGTTTTCTACTTATTTTTGCTTTGTTTATGTGCGCTCTTGTCGTTTGCCGTTTCAACAAATGCGTCTGCAATGGCAAAGCCAACGCGTCTACATGCCGTGCAGTGCCTGGCTGTGTATGTCGGGAAGCCACGGTCGGCAGAGGACTCCTGTCGGCGACATTTTGATAAATTCCCTATCGTGGCGGCCATGCTGTGTACTACGCGTCGTCTCGGGCCCCAGCAGCGCCATGTGTTAACATTGCTATTTCATGTGTCATGACGCAATGCTGTGGCATGCACACCCGCAGACATGCATGTGACTATGTGCGTGACGATGTTTACATTTGTTCTGCGGTGCATTCACTTGATATCCTCATTGCATGCCCTCTTGTTTTTTCGGTTACTGTGGCATTGCTAATTTCCGTTGGGATGAACGCCGTCGTCGCCTCCCATCAGCGCTTCATATATATATACTATAAATATGTTTGTATATGCCTCAGGAGATGTACACCTTGGATTACTCAGCCACATGCCTGTATGTGTAGCCCTCAGACGACAGTTGTAAATTTTTCCGCCAGCTTTGTTGCTCTCTTACGTCGAGGACATACAAACAAAAACTACCAATTCATTTTAAAGTTACTTTAAATACACGTTGATGCTCGAGCAGAGAGCGTGGCACAACCATGAAGTGAGACAGAAAATTCAAACTCGAGATATCAGCAATTAAAATGAAGGTAAGTTGAAAAATAACACTTGGCATGTATGTATAGGAAAGTATAGAGCATATCGTACCATCTTGGAAATTTCATATGCCAGTCACAAATACCAGTCTGACGAGTAAAGGCGTTACTTAATTCAGAGTAAAGATTTAAAAGATCATCATAATGGAAAACAAATTCCATTCAAATGCCTCTAAACTTATTTTTATAATACCATGAACAAACATCCGCCGCTCTCCTCTCTTTCCAACTAATATTTTCGGATTTTCAAGCCAATTTTTGTTCAACCACTAGATTCTCTACATTAACATTATGTTATCATGCTCATCATAAGAAAATAAGACAATTTTTTTGTCGACTATACACTATAACGCACTACAAATGGAAGACAACCGGACCAATAAGAGCTTACTCGCAGCTGCTTCAAGACTTTATTAAATGCCGTTGCTTTTATTGCCGCCAATAATGCATGAGAAGAGCGCTAGCCCTTCATGGCGAGGAGCCTGCAAGTTTAAGTGGTTTCGCCTACAATTGCTTGGCGCGCTACTGGCCAACTTGTGGAGGTCAATATTTTTGTATAAGGCAGTGGGCCCTTAGCGTGCAGGGCATGTATAGCCATTTAGCTCTTGTGTGCTTAAGAACAACGTAGCAACGATAAATTTCATTTGGTGCAACTAATCAAACACTTCGCTGCAATTGAAATGTTTCAATTGGAAATTGTTGTGCCGTTCAAACGGCTGCATTGCGAGGAGCGGTAAACGTTTTCCAGCTTATCGTCGCGTGTTTGTGTGCCGTCAAACGTATATTGCTTTACGCTAAATCATTTCTCTATAAAGACAGTTGCCACTAACACATAGAAGCAGGCTTGTGCATGTAGTTGAGCCTGCCTGTCTATACCTAAAATAGGCTAGAGTAATGGAACTACGACTGGGTGGCGCAGGAATTGCTTTGCCGAACCAATTTTAATACCTTTTATTGTTTTAGTCTGGCTGACATACTGAAATTCCAATCTAAGTGGCATTTGAATGTGAGCGAACAAAATAGTTAAGGATTCGCCTCGAAAACAGCTTTGAGTATGGAACTTTTAGCTTTTTTTGTCGCTACCAATAGTTTGCGCCTATAGCAACAAAAGTATAGTTGGCAAAACTTAAAGGAGAATGTGAAACGAGAGAGAAGAGCGCAGATAATTCAAAATTAGAATTCTAATTGCTTAAGAGTTGAAACATACCGTTATAGATCGGTTACATTTAAAAGCTGATCCATTTCGAAGTTCTCTACTCTTTTAAGGAAAAAACACAAAAACTTTAAATTTAATGGGGAATGTGTGTTTTGTATCAATAGAAAGAACATTCTTTGGCATTTATTTTTTGAGGATCATCTCTTCCAAATATTGGCCGCGACTTAGTCTAAGATGGTCCATTCGCCCAATTTTCGATAACTTGTTTGAGCATTTCGACTATTAACCGGCGAATGACAATATGTAATGTTTTGCTCCAAGGTCCAATTTGAAGAGGGATTGTCCACAGAAAAAAGTCTAACGGTGGCTCACACGAGCTTGGTGGCCAACAGACGGCCCGAAAACGTGAAATTATCTACTCACCGAAGTGTTCTCACAATAAACCCATTGATTGGAGCGACGTGTTGGAAGTGGCGCCGTCTTGTTGAGACCAAATGTCGCCGAGATTACGAGCTTGAATTTCAGGCATTAAATAGTCGGTTCTCATGGCGCGATAGCTGTCGCCATTTATGAAGAAATATGGACCTACGATTTCATTAACGCACAAATTACACCAAACCGTTGTTTTTTCTGGATGAAATGGTGGCTCTTGAAGCTCTTTAGGGTGCCCTTCGCACCAAATGCAGAAAATGAGGCAGAAATGGACTTCATTGCTGAAAAATTTGGCTCAAAAACGTCGAAACTTCTCACAGAGTGCAGCGATGTCGCTTGGGAAGGTCGATTCAGTTTTTACACAAGAAGTATTTTTTACGCTTTCAATTTAAGATCTCGACGTACCAAATTTCAGTTTGAAGAATATATCAAAGCTATTCGGACCTGTGACAGCGCATTTAAATGGCGCATCTAGCGCTAATCCAGCCCACGAAGTCAGTACTTCTATCTACTTATCTAAGACTCCTTTTTTACTTCTCTTGGACTTTACTCGTACGCCTCTTCTTAGATGTCTTTTGAAGTCCATTTAAAAACTAGTATCAAGATTTCGCATTGATCAAATTTTCTGATCGCAACATTGCAGGTGTGGAATGGATGGTAATCATATTAAGATTTACTAAATTAATTCAAGGTAATGAATCTATGTATCTGTTCCTGAGCGATCTTAGATTAATTTAACGCAGAGATGTGCAGCCTTCTTCTGCCATTTGTGTCTGTTCGCGGCATATGTCCTTATTAGTGATGGAGGGGGGCCTTGCCAGCGTGCAACACAGCCGCGACACTATTAATTTTGTCACATTGACAAATATGCCGACACTTGACTTTGATGGCGGTGTTCATAGTGCAACGCAAACTAGAAAAACAGTGCGAGAGCAAACAAGTTAATGCGGAACACACACACACACACATGCCAAATAAAGGGGATATGCTGAATTTGCGGTGGGTGGGTGTGTGTGTTGGTATTGACAAGGGTGTGTGTACTTAATTAGAGACAACCATCCGTCAGTGCAAGTTGTCTGTACCATCAGCGTTGACAGCCGCCGCAGAGTCAGCAACATTAGCGGAGCAACACATTGCACCGCGTGAGCGAAGATGCTCGACACTCGCAAAATAATTAAGTGACAATTGTCACGTCACATTGACAGCAGCAGCAAATAAATCTTGTTGGCGCAGCATGTGAATGCATACACATACCTACACACACACACACACAGTCACGCATATACAAAACTATATGCACTTTCATATAGATACTATCACTCATATAGACACTATTCAACTAAAATCGTTGTTCTTTGTGTGTGTGTGTGTGTTTGTGTGAATATGTTCGACCACATGGATATGCACGATTGTATGTCGATGGCTCATACGCTTAGTTACATACGCGTTTATGTGGCCGAAAGAAGAGAGTAACAAGCATGTGTGTGTGTAGGTTCTTACTCATGTTAATGCACATTTGCTGTTTATGCGGACATCATTATAAGCTTGTAACCTTCATCGTTTGTCAAAATGTCAATTTATAGTGTGGGGGCGTGTTTACAACTAGCAGCTCTAACGGCATATGTTAAATTAAATTTGAATCCTTGTCTTCTCTTACAAAGTTACTCAATGTTTGGGATGACCAGGAACTTTGTTTGGTTGTCTGTCTTGCCGTTTAGGCCTTAAAGAGTAATCGAATTTGATTTAAATTTTTAGTAAATGCTGCAAGTATGTAAATGGACAAAAGCATTGAGATTTCTTGATAGACAGTTTACAATTTCCAGTAATGTCGTCATGCAAGTGAGGAAAGTTTCCTGAGCGCCATTCACTTGGGAGTGGCCGGCTGATATCCTCGTAAAAGCAAAAGCGGACATCAGTCCCATTCTTGAAGTGCGAAGGATGGGACAAGGATTTGGCAAACGAGTAGAGCGCAAATTCGGTGTGGAATTCGTGTTGGAGAGAGACTCCGTTGCCTAGTACTGGCATTCACTCGAGTGAAAGAACGTCTAATTCAACAAATAGGTGATTTGCGTCCACGCCCCAATGGAAGAGAAGGACGATGCGACCAAAGATGCCTTCTATGAGCGCTTGGAGCGCACCTATGAGAGCTGCCCCCGCCACGATATCCAAATCGGGCTTTGCGACTTTAACGCTAGTGTGGGTGAAGAAGGTATCTTTGGCACAACGGTCGGTAAATTCAGCCTCTATGATACAACATTTCCAAATGGGTTGAGGCTGATCGACTTCGTTGAGGCACGAAAAATGGTTATCTGTAGTATTCCAGCATAGGAAAATTTACCAAGCTGTATGGATGTCTCCGGATCGAGAGCCACTAATCAGAGCTATCATGTTGTTATAGACGGAAGACAGCAAAACACAATGAAGGTTCGATGTTGAGAAGCTGCAAACACGAGAGACAGCCGAACGATTTCTACTTGACTGCTCTCCGAGAGCACTCGTTAACAACTCGGTATAAGGGAACTGTGGAAAGGCATTTCAAGCTTTCCCCACGTATAGTTGCAAACAAAACCATTAGTTTTCAGAAAAACAAAAGAACAGCTGATGCAATTAAAAGTGCCGTATCGCAGTGGGGAGAAAATGGACTACCTACCTCGTAACGTTACAATAGACCGCAACACCTGCAGGATGGAATAGTTATCGAAACGAAACGCATTTCCCGACAGAAACCGAGAGATTATGATATCATTGCCCTCAACATCCGCGCCGTTAGTTTTGTTTTCTCCAGACTGTTAAGGAAGCGAAGCAACCGGGTTTGGTAGTAAACGAGAGCACGACGAAGTACCTCAAACAAACAGTCGTCGCAATCGTGACTTGGCTTACGAGTCACTGTTGGCAGTCATAACTTCGAAGTCGTACATTATTTCATCTATCTTGGAACCAGTATTAACACCAACAGTCTCGAAAGCCAACGCAGAATAACTCTTGCCAATGTGTGTCCTTCGGACTGAGTAGGCAGTTGAGAAGTAAAGTCCTCTTTCGACGAACAAAAGCCAAACTGTATAAGTCACTCATTTTTCCCGTCCTGCTATATGGTGCAGAGGAATGGACGATTACAACAACTGATGAGTCGACGTTGCGAGTTTTTGAGAGAAGGGCTCTGCGAAAGATGTATGGTTCTTTGCGCGTTGACCACGGCGAATGGATGGAACGATGAGCTGTACAGCTACGCTGGCTAGGTCATGTTATCCCAATGAATGAAAACGCTCCAGCTCCAAGGAAGACCTCCGTTGGAAAGACCACGTGGAGAAAGTCCTGGCTATACTCGGTATACCGAATTGGCGCCAAATTGCGAAAAGAAAGAACAACTGGCGCGCTGTTGTGAACTCGGCTATGTAACTAAGGCAATAATACAATCTCCGAAGAACTGTTCGAATCGGGAAACTATGATTTATAGCCGACAGACGAACTGAACTATCGCAAACAAGTTGTTTTTGTAAAGAATTTTTCGTTTTTGTGGAAGGTATTATAGCTTCAGTGCAACCGAAGTTAACAGTTTGTCTTGTTTTTAATGCAGTGGTCAGCCGTTAGTAAAATTAAGCCTTCTTTCTTACTTCTTATCTAATTACTACTTCTATCAAGATTCCAAAGCCGATACCATACTTTGACAAAAATATGCAGTCCAAGTCTTCGTCGACTTCTAGTGGAAGCTTTCTGTTACCAACACTTTATAAATTCCAACTAAACTTTTCAATACAAATACTTACAACTACATGAATAACTACTTACAAGTTAACGCATACTTACACATATCACTATTATCAAGCACTTTATGCAAACTTCGTACCTCCATTTCCCCTTCCGCCAGAAGTAATCATACGCTTGCAGCTAATTCAAAGCCATTAGCAATTGAACACAACTGACCTATTGAAGCGGGCAAAGAAGGTCAAAACGTATAGCTCAGCGCCTGCTGACTGATAAGACACCAGGTGAGGGGCTATTGCGGTAAAATTAACAGTATGAACGTTTAATGGCTGTGGGTGTGTGCCTCAAGTTTCCATGTTTGCCACTTGAGTTAAATATGAGTTGTTTCATGTGCAAGACAACCATCTACTTATCCACATGCAAGTTGCCGCCGCTAGACACATTGTCGAGACAGTTATTAACGAAGCAGCACAAACACACACTATTCTTAAGCACACCCGCCCGGAAGTTGTAGCACGTAATTGAACTGGGTTTCGTCAAGAATATTTTGAACTAGTCTGGTACTGGTATATTCATGATTGAACTCAAGAAAGTAAAACCACATTGTGCAACAGTCTTCAAAGAATAATAGTTTTGACTGAAAAACGGTTGTTGGACGGCTATTTGGGCTTGTAGTGTACACTAGTTGCCAAGTAGTACATAACTAGTTGTTTTCCTGCTGGGATTGTAAGCAAGTAATAACTTTACCACTTGTCTTCAGCGAGTTTATTCTCTGCATGTGCAGTGTGTATGTGTGTGTTGGGTATATCTTTGTTTCCAAGTAGGCACTTACTTTGCTGTGACGCTTTGGATATGTGTGTGTGTCAACAGCGCGCATGATGAGCCTTATTTGCGAGGGTGAGCTGAGTTATGCACTTGGCCTTTTTAACCCATTTCTGAAGTAGTCTCCGAAGTTTGTGTTAATTTCAGGATATTAAGACCAGCCAGGCAGCGACAAAAACGACATCATTAACCATAGTTTGCACCCACCCCCCACGCCTTGCCTTGTTAGCCACATTTACTGCTTATTTCGTAGTAAAGGCCGGACACGTTCCGGTCATGACTAAAGATAACCATCCTCGCAATGGCTATCGAATTACAAAAACAATAGGTCACTGTGGATGGGTGACAATGGCAAGTGGCTCTTAACCGGTGGGCGCTGCGTGCCAAACGTCGATATCAACGAAAACGATTGTTTGCGACAAACTTACAACCCATAAAACGAGTGAAACGCATACCCCCTTCGCAATAAGCTTTGCCTTCGCTTCGCTCGTGGGAAATGCAGTTAAACATTTACCGATATATTTGTGCATGTTCGTGTGTGCGCGAGCGCCGTTCGCTGCTTGTCGGAACGTGCTGTATGGGCTGCGTAATAAAATAGTGTCTCCACCTGCCGTCCAAGCGCCTGGTTGGTGAAGGAAAATGAACCATAAAATTATACCGAAATAAACTTTTATATTATTGCCAATTGAAGAGCACGCATAAGAAATATCCATTATGAAAATTAATTAATTTTGAATAAATTGTCCGCAGTACAAACATATTTTACTTTTATTATTGATAGTAATATTTGTTAGGTCGAGAAAAAGTGCACGTGGAAGGTTTGAGGTTGATCGACTTGGCGCGGATATCGCGTAAGTTTGCTGCTGAACTGTTTTATCTCTGCTCTTTACTTCGAGTTGAGGTCAGCCCTGAGCCACTGCATAAGATAAAAGGGTAAGTGTAAGGTAGGCAGAGAGCAGCGAACATGTAAGATGGAAAATCTCTACAGAATTCTTGTGAGACAAGCCCGTTAGAGATTTAATTTGTTGAACTTGAAGACCATATCTATGTATGTGTGAATTCAACGACTCAATTGGAAACATTTATTCGAAATTTGTCAGTTGGAAAAAAGACGGAATATTTTTACATATATTTCAATCACATAATGCTAAAGTTTAATATACTAGACCACAGCGCCAAGCCTTCGACTTTAAGCAAAATACTCGTGCCACAATTAATGTATGATAATTTCAGCCGTAGAGCAAAGCACTTGGGCATTCCGAACTCAACGAGATTTACTCGAATAAAATCACAAACAAGTACAAACAAGATTTTTAAAATTTCCAAAGTGACAAAAAAACTGCAAAACTCTCAAACAGCAAACAGGAAATGGAAAAACTAACTGTGTTTAAAATGAATTGTAAGCAACTTTGGATTTGCAGCCAAAAGAATTTCTGACATTACCCAAAAGTCAGACAGAGCGGATGTAAACAATGCATCACAATGAGAGAAGACCGGTGAGATTGAGGGATTTCCATAGCAGGCATGAAAAAAATACAGTTACCTGCATCAAAGTGTCTACGTGTGCACGTGTACTGGTGTTCATGTGAGCCAATGTCAGGCGAGCAAATGGAATAAAAAGTGTCCGTAAAGCTCTTCAGTGGCTCAAACACAATTCACAACAGAGAAATCTCACCTGTTACACGCACAATGCGACAAAAATCAAACAGAAAAATAAACACGATAATGCAACAGTCTCAACAATTGAATAAAACCGAAGGACAGTGCCTCAGCACTGCAAAAAACACGCACGCACACACACGCACGCACAAAAAACGTGTAAGCATAAAAACGCGCACACACCCGCTCCCACTCGCCGTTGAGGTGCATACACACGGGATGCAAGCAAAAACGCATAAGCTGTGAGGATTACAACAACAATAACAGCGAGGCCTCACATGAGGAATTCGTTAACGGACCAACTGCACCAACAGACCGAACTCGCAAAGTAAAAGTAAAAGAAACACAAACTGCTGGCCGTCGGTTGCCAGCGTCATTTTATTTGGGCGCGTCCCATGGAAAGAGTTTGAAGTTTTTCGGCACTTTACCTATGCATATGCGCCGATGTTTGGGCAGTAAATATCCGCTTGCTTTCCTCACTTACCCAATCAACATACACAATTGCCTGGCCAAGCACACACACACACACACACATACACAGAGTTGCATACTACATCGGTCTACATTCGCTGGCATGCCTTAAATGCCAGGACGAAAATCCACACCTATCGATGGTCGGTGGTATTGAAGTTGCTTTATTTACCAGAGTATTGTCGAGCAAAGTTCCATTGACAAGGCGTCAATCCGTGAAAGCGGCATCACAGCCTGAAAGGAAGACGACGGGAATGAAAAGAGTTGCCATGTGCAAGTGAATTGCAACGGCACTTAATACAATGTAAGCAGGAATGTGACGAGTGCGGAATGTACATATGTTACAATATGAAAATCTAATTTTGCAGATCTTCGCTTGCAGAGCCAATACCGTTCGTATATATGAGTTCCCCTCGCTTTGTCGATTTCGAAAAGTAATTAACAAAGTGTGCTGGGCGAACGTTTGAAAGGTAAAAATTAAATGGTTGGAATATGCTAACAAGGTTAGTGGGGTCACATCTTTATATTTTTTAGCTTGGTTTGGCTTGGTAACAATAATAAAAACTTTTTGAGCTTTAATTGAGAAGAAGTCTTGCACTTATCAGTAGCTCTAATCCTAAGAATTAAGATGACTTAAGCATAGGACTCGCGACTTGGATCCCACGTTACTGTTGATAGTCATAACTTCGAAGTCGTAGATAATTTCGTCTGTCTTAGAACCAATACTAACACCAACAACAATGTCAGCCGCGAAATCCAACCCAGAATAACTCTTGCCAAAAGGTGCTACTTCAGACGGAGAAGACAATTGCGCAGTAAAGTTCTCTCTCGACGAGCAAAGACCAAACTCTATAAGACGCTCATTCAGTTACGTCCTACCATATGGTGCAGAGGGATGGACGGTCACAACATCCGATTAGTCGGCATTACGAGTTTTCGAGAGAAAGGTTCTGTGGAAAATTGAAGGTCCTTGTCTTCCCCGGCCAGATCACGTCGTCCGAATGGATGAAAACACTCCAACTCCAAAAGTGTTCGATGCAGTACCACCGCTGGAAGTCGAGGAAGAGGAAGAAATCTACTCCGTTGTAGAGATCACGTGGAGAATTGGCTGGCTGCACTTAACATCTCGAGCTGGCGCCAAATAGCGAAAAAACTGACGCGCTGACCTAAACTTGGCTCTAACCTCATAATCGATGTCAACGCTAATAAAAAGATAAGAAGAAGAAGAAGTATAGGATTACCCTTATTAAAAGATTCAACGAATCGTATGTGTCGACTCTGTAACAAAGCGACTGGTTTGTTCCTGCAAAAAATGATGAGACTGATACAGTTTCAGATTCGATAAATCGATAATGTCGAGGAAACCCAAAAGACTACGGAAAAACATAAGTCCGTAAATGTTTTTCGTGAAAGTGAATACACAACTATGTTTATCTATTCTCGGAAGATGCTTTTGTTGATAACGACCCCAAAAGTAGTGGTGGAGTTATAAGCCATAAAGCTCGAGAATCGTTAACTATAGAAAAGTAACAGTAGTAACCCCCAAAAAAGGGTTAACCCGCCAAAAATATTAAGGGTGGCAAGGGAGTAGAGGCAAAGGACCACAGATCAGCTCGGCGTTAGTATACGTAAGGAAGCTGAGCTAGTGGACGTTTTAACTTTAACTGTACATGGGGCTATACCAGCATGAGTGTTTGTAGTGACTCGTAACTTGTTCATTTTATCTGTCGGTTTAATCTCACACATTCAATATCCTATCTAGTTTTCCATTTGCTTTTTTCCACATTTTGTCAGTTGTTAGCACAGCAAGTCCAGAGGACAGCCGACAGAAAGTTGGCAGAAAGCGGCAATGAAACCTTCCACATACCGTGTACGAGTCGGCAGCTAGTCGCCAATGCGATATGAGTTGTCGTTAGTGTATCTGATGGTAATCTGATTTTTTGCTACCGGCACCAAAGTCGGCTGGCGTCGGTTGCATGGTGTAGGGATGCCTGCTCGCCCCAGAACATTTTACACTCCTTTTTTTTGGTAAACGTTTTGTTATTGCTACTTTCGCGATACGGTTGTCGATGTTATTTTCAGTTTTCTCCAGTTATTTTCATGTTTTTTTGAAGTACCCATAGATTGGTAGCCAACAAAGGATTTGTTTGTTTGTCCTAAATGTGTATTTGTGTGTGTGCGCAAGGATTTCCAAACCGATTTGCGCGCCGACACACCAGCACTGCCGCGCTGCAGCGCGTCGCAACGCCGTCGGTTGTTCGCGGTGTTAGCAACGCGACTACACAGAGTCGAGTCGAGTTAGTTGTTGTTGTTTTTTAGCACTTCAAATCGAGCGCCCCAACTCAGTTTGAATGCTATACGCGGGAGTCGCTGAAAATGCAGTGCCGGCAAATTCGGTGCGAAACAAAGGGCGGCAATTGAAAACCTCGCTGGCAACGCGCTCGCACAAAGCCCAGCCCGCGCGTGTGAGTCGCAAGGGCTGACATATTAACGCGCGCGTGTGTGCTGGCAGCGCTATGCGAATAAACTGTTTGACCGCTGTAGGTGCCGGCGCTAAGTCTGGTGGCGCGGCGCCCTAACATCGCGCCACACACGCTGCCCACGCTGCCCGCAGCCGGTTTACAAGCGTCGCTCTTTGCATAATTGAATAAAGTTCGTTAGCAAAGTATTTAGAGTTTTTGAGCTTCTATTTTTTCAGTGTGTGTGTGTGTGCGAGTACGCGGCACTCAGCGCCAGTGTCTGCGTGTGTGCGCGGCGGTTCAGTTAAGGCCATAATGGAACCCGACTGTTAACAATACTGTCGGCCGTTAAGCTTATCTGATGAATAAGTGTTTCCTTTTTGTTTTGCGTTTTCCCTCGTCTTTTTCACTTTGTTGCTGTTTTTCCGCAATATCCACTGGGTTTTCTCACCTCTTTCGCTGCCAGGATGTGTCAGTGTTGCCCTTGGACATTGCCAATTGCAACAGTTCAATGGCGCGTTGTTGCTGACGTTGACGACTGTATTACTGTATTTAAATGTGCAATAAATGTTTTGCTTCTTTTAGCCCATTTCATGGCTTATTTTAATACACAATTCACACACACACACACAGCGCACATGTAGATTAAATGTATTGCCATAAAAACTTCAACTTTTTCAAAAACTTTCTACACACACACACACACATATATGCTGTATGTGTGATTACATGCCGTTAAAAGCTTTATATGTCTCTAATTTCAGCGAAGTATAATTTTATTGCTGCCCTTTCGCGCATTTTAAATTCAATCAATACACACGCGGCCCGCAGGCCTTATTTGCTCGACTTTTTCCAATTCCGGCTGATTAAATTTAATTACACGCGCGCACAGTACTGGTTTTGCTAGTTATGCGGATATTTCTTTAAATTTAAATACGCTGCGGTGTCGCTTTTCTAGTGGCCGTTTCCATTTACCGCTATTATTTGTGCACTCGCACACGGTTCGGGGTGCGGGCGCGCTGGGTGTGTGCGTGCGGATGGTTGTGCTGGCTCAATAGCATCACTTGGCAGAAATTAAAATATTACGGCCGCAAATAATGCTCAATAACAGCTGCCGTTCGCAGTGGCAGTCGAAGCCGACGCGGACAGCTCTTCAATATCCTTTCACATAAAGTTTGCATATATTGTAGGTTTTTCTCGAGCGCTTTTGCGCCGGTAAATAGGCATCGAGAGCGGAAATTGAAAACATAAAATTTTATTTCACTTTTTAACTATTTATAAGTGCGTCTGGTTGAATCTGTATCCGCTTGCAAATGTATTTATATTCACCTGGTTGCACACTCGCCTCACACACACATGCCGCACACTTGCACACACCAAAGGCCAAGCGAATGGCTGCGAGGGTGTGTGTGTGTGTGCGTCTATGTGTCGTTTGGCCTTCCGTTGCGCCCACCTTGACATCTGCTGGCGTCTGCAGTTATGCACGCGACGACTGGGTGTGAGTGGCTGCGCAGCGAGTAGTTGATTTCCGCTAGTTAAGTGGCAGAGAACTTCGTTGCTTGGTCGGAGGTGCGCATGCAGAGTGTATCCATATTTTTTGGCAAACTTTTCAGTCGCTGTCTGGCTTTCAGGTGGCGTTTTACTGCTACAAGCAGCTGTCATTTCTTACTGCTTAGGGATACCGTTACATTATTAGTTGCAAACCAGCACATCAATGTGGGACTGAAGCTAGTTCTCTTTGTCAGTTGACCAATATTAGCATGCCCCTTTTTAAAACCCCTTTCATAGAGATAACTGTGATTAAATAAATGCTTTAATTGAAGTAATATTCAGTTGCAATGCTTTAATAGCATTACATAACTACTCACAGTGTCATTATCTTAATAGTTTGCCCTCAGTTGGACCGCTGCTTCAGTACAAACGTTTTCGATAACTTTTATGCACACTAAAGCTCTGCTAACATACCAGGACATAAATGGAAAGCGGACCGCCGCGGCTGCTTAAAAAATACTTCGGCACAAGACCCCTAAACTCGGGTATCATAAATATTTTGGTATGCTATTGAATACTGCTCCCCCTCTTTCACCTATCGACACATAAAATAATTTATTAATGTATCTCTCTTTTTTTAATCCCTTGCACCACTAACTGCTTTCACAAACACAGCCATATCTCACCTTCAACACTTTTTATTTCGGGCGATAAGTTGCCGGCTTGTTGCTCATTCGAGCGCTGTTCATTCACTCTGTTGTTTATTTTTTAATTCTCCTTTGTGTGGAAAATTGAAATCTTACTTGAACGAAAAAGCACAAAAGCCAAGTTGGTTAAAAATCTCCGTTATGTTTGTGTGCACACATACAGCCGAACGCGTATGAATAATACAATGGCGTATTCAGCGAGTTTTCAACGTAACCTCAAACGAGTAAAGACTTAAATTTCCACCTGAATGTAGCTGTTGAAATGATACACTCGCCTTGCCACACAGCACTCACTTGTGGCCGCTACAGTTGCATTTACAGACGGCGGCACTGACCCATTGTTTCCAACATTTTTGGCGGCGGCGAGTAGAGGTACGAATGCTTGTCGAAGGACTGCGGGCCTTTGTGTGGAGCGCAACGCCAACAGCAACAGCACATTAGTGGGGCCAGTTCGGCGCTTTTCAGGGAACCTGGAATTAAAGGGTACACACACATTAATTTGGCGTGTTTTGGCTGCGGTGGAGCACAAGCACACATAACTTAAGTCTGACACCGCGCTCCTCTGCATCGTTTGTCGGCACTTCGTCGTATGCAAAGACACATATGCGCGTCAGCAGGTGATGAACGGCTTAAGCGCACTGCTGGGCACGGAAGCGCGTTGCACTAAGCCTTTCCATGGAATGGTTTGCGTTAAAATTTGTTACTCATAGATTTTACACGCCGTTTTCGCCGTTTCCTTTGTTGGTTTGACTTCGCAAATTTAAGTTCGTTTGTGGCAAGTGTTTATCATCTTTATTTGCCTTAACAAATGCGCTGCTAATGGACAGCTCAGCACCTGCCTGCGACGTGGAACATAAATCCAACAAACCGCTTCATTTGCTTAGTCCCTATTCCACCGCTTGTCGGCAATTTCGCTGTGGCGTTCTTTATAGTATTAATGCCACGTGACATTTTAAATTTACCGACTTGTATGTGTGGCGGGTCGTATGAGTAATTATATTTGCCTGGAGACGGAAACACAACCTTTGATTTAAATTTCTGCGTCAATATCGCTCACATATTTCCTTGCCTCGGATTTAATGAGATCGCTCAACAGCGGCGCTAGTGAGTCACGCGTTCAAACACCATCCAAGGAGAAGTAAAAAATTAGGTATATAAAAGTACATATCAGGTTTTCAATCCTCCAAAAATATGAGTATACATAAGATACCTTACATATATTGCTTTTAAATACACAATAATAGTCAATAGACTAGGGCAGAGCAAAGAGAAAGTTAAATAGAAACAGGTAAGAAGAAAGGCCTAAATTCGGTTGCAACATTTTATACTCTTGCAACTTACAAGAATTTAAACCAGTGAATTAATTTAAGGTGTAAATCGTCAACCAGAGGATCGAAATCCAAGCAGATTTAAATATACATACACATAATATACAGCTGTTGACAGCTAATTAAAAACGCTCACATTTTGTAGGTGCCTGATGAGTATAATGATAAACATTTTTGATATACCGTTATTTATATTCCTTAATATAATTCTTTTCATTTTTTCTAAATAGTAAATATGTTACAAAAGGTTAATTAAGTACGACATCTAATTAGAATCAGTTGTTTAAAGAATAAAAATTCCTCAAGGTGTTCATTATTATTAATAATATTATTGATTTCTCGTAAGGCTGTGTTGTGTGTGGGTCAAATTTGTGGTTAAAAATATATTAAAATGCATTTTTCAAGTTTTTTAATGAAAAAAAGCTGCAGATGCACATCTGCCCTACGTAGTTACCTTCGTCAGTCTGGAAAGATATACAAATAAGTTATGAATCTGATCAAATGTTCAAAAACAATTGTTTTCAATGCCTTTAAACATATACAGAATTTTCAAACTTTTTTCAATATTGCACACAAAGAAAAAATCTGAAAAACTTCAACAGAAATATACCGCAAAATTACTACTATCTCCCGAGGAGACCCAAACAAAAGAGAGAATGTCAGTGGATTCTACATAAAATTCAATACGAATATAATGTCCAAATATCTAAGAAAACAATTTGGACTTCACGGCAGGGTAGCACGCACCAACCGACTTTTGACTGCAGCTCGCAGATACGACGCACAGTGGCATTTTGGCGGAATAAATAGGATTTTTTCACTTTCCAATTTCAAAACTTTAATGATTTTGTTTTGTAAAGAAATATTTGGATAAGAAAAATTCAACAAGGTTTTTTATAAAAAGTGCAATTTTATAGTTAAAAAAACTAACAGAAGTCGACGGAAAGTTATTCAATAAAATCAGATTGAAATTATTGTCCAAATAAAGAATTTTTTTTGTGTGTAAGTTTATAGCTATGGTTTTTCTTTTATTTTTTAGTGAAAATATAGCACCTACTTGTTTATAAAAAAAAAATTATTGAAATTGGCAAAGTAAGCTAATTTTTATAATTTTTCAAAAATCATACTAAAAAATATCAACTTTTCATTTTTTGATGGAAAAAAACTTTATGTGTTTTGCCTTGCTTAGCCCTCTTACTATAAAAAAATGAAAGTTCCAGGCTTGTACTTTCAATTAAAAAAAACATCAACCGCCAATTACCGTCCCTTGAAGGAAAGTGTGATCGAATTTCCACAAATGCTGATGTCTTCAACGACTTCTTATAACTTCGGATCCTTACATAAGTAGCTTAAGGCGTCATTCGAACAAAATTTCCTTAGAACTAGATCCCATTGTTAAAGATTTGGTGCTTGCATAATATTACAAATAAAAACTAACACAATTTTTCGCCTGTTACATATTCAATTAAAACATTACAAATTATATTGGATTTTTATCAAGGTAAAGGTATAAATAACGTCACTTTGCGTTTAAGTTTAATTTTTTTTCATCAGGAGAACTTAATTAGGAAGTGTCCCGAATTTCAAGTCCCTAGATCCAAAAATAAAAATTTTGGCAATTGCAATTATATGGGAGGTGGGTGTGGCAGTGGGCGGTTTTCCAAGATTTTTTCAAAAATTCTTAATTTAGTCCAGAGAAGTGTTTCTGCAAAGTTTCATTGTCGTACGACCACTCCTTCTATTTTTTTCCAAGAAATGTATGGAGCGGTGCCGCTGTCCGACGCGTAGGCTTTGCCAACTCTTATTGGTCTAAGACAACAAATCAACGGAGGTATATCGTTTGTAACGACTTAACAAAAATTAATCGCTTAGATCCTGATGGTCGAAGGTATGCTCGCCGTCCAATAATTCATGAACTTGATCCCCACAAGGTTTGCGCGAAGTTGAGTATGGTGAAGGATCAATCATGGCGTGGGGATGTTTTATCTTGAATGGTGTTGATCCACTCCATAAGATTGATGGAATTATAAACGAGGAGAAATACGCTGACATCCTAAAAAATGTCATGTTGTCATGGGCTGAGGAAAATTTGCCTATTCTAAGTAAGTTTCTTATAACAAAGCACACGTCTAAGTTGACACGAAAATTTTTTAAAGAAAATTCTATCAATGTTTTGGAGGGGGAATCACCTAGCCCAGACTTAAACACTATAGAACGTGTCTGGATATGGATGTTCTTTGTGATCAAATTAGAACGGCCTGACAATGGTGTAGCTTTGTGGCGCTGTCAGAGTCATATAACGTAAGTTCGGAAACGATGTGAAGCAATGTTAAAGTAAAAGAGATACCGAACAAAACACGAAATGAAAGTAAGCAAGTTTTTGTAATGTCATTATTTTTTGTTGAAATAATATTTTCGTTTCTAATTAGTTGTAGCAAAACGTTGATTCAACAGTTTCTTTGTTAAAATCTCGAAAACAAAAAGGATTTTTAAACAAAATTTTTACTACTAGAGTTTAAGTTTAACATATGTTTCAATAAAGTAAGTGAAAATACAATAAATATACGTTATAATAGGTATATTACGGCTCAGGGAAGTATTGACGATTCAGTCTATTTTTGATACATAGAGTTACCATTGTCAGGGAAGGATCCTCTCTGAGTTTTAATTGTATATCCCAAACATTGAGCGATGTTTTCGCTCAAAAGTCAGCTATTGATACTGAGGTCCACATATTCGGAACCTAGGGGTTTGAATAGTTTTGGTTGGATCCATCAACAAACTTGTAGCTTTTTTTACTAAAAAACTCGCATACATAGCTTCATCAAGATATTTCTATTTTTACTCAAGTTACGGCTTGTATGGATGGACGGACTGTCACACAGCAACCCAGATTTCACCTCGTCTCGTCATCTGAGCATTTATATATCATAATCCTATATCTAGCTCGTTAGCTTGGCGACAAGAACGTTATGAACAAAACTATTATATTCGTATCTGTTGCAGAGCTTTAGAAATAAATCATTGGTTAGATAATGCAATCTAGCGAATATTTTAATGGAAATATTTCATTTTCAAAAGTACCGTGCAACTTACACTACCTGAACTAGGTATTTAATGCAAATTTTTGGAGTTACGGCACTTTGTGTAAGTCGCAACGTTGTGTGCCTAGCAACTACTTAGCCGCGCTGCCACAAATTCGCAGCAACATGAACAAGCATTTGACGGCAACTAGTGGATGCATAACTTTATTTATGACACCGCGACGAGATACCTGCCAACCAATGCATGAGTGTGTGTGTGTGCCTAACGTGCCACAACGTTGGGAGCCAACAACAGAGAGCTGTGGACACGCACACACACATGCTTGGCGGAGCGATGACCAGTGGTGTGGCAGCTGTTGTCACAGGCGCCACTGCAGTTTGCTCGCAGCACTGCGGCAACGCTGCACAGTGTGCCTTTCACACCTACGTGCATGTGTGTGTGGCAGGTATGGGGATGTAGCAGGGATATACAATATGTATGTATGTAAATACAAAGGAATGCAAATGTTTTTTGGACAAAAATGCTCGTGCATGCATAACATTTGGGAGCGGATAAGTGTTGCCACCGACGCTGACGGGTGTTGCCACTGCCACTGGCATCACACAGTGGCCGTCGCCGTCGCCGTCGCCATTGCTGTTGCTATTGCTGTTGTTCTGTATTATAATTTATTATTTTGCTAAAAAGTTTTTACTCCATGTAAAATGGCTGTTTTTGTGTTGAGTTCGGTGTTTTGCAAGTTTTGTTTCTGAATTTTTATATTTATTCATCCGCTTGCACAGTTATGCTTGCATTTGTTGCCACACTTTCGACTGTTGCCGTTGTTGTCCCAGTGAGTGCGTGCGTGTGTGTGTGTGTGCCGCTGGGGGTCGCAAACGGGCATCAAAAACTGTTTGCACGGTCATTATTTATTTAGCTACTGGTTGAGCGCTGTTGTGGCGGCGCGCGCTAAATTCACCAATTGGCTCCCCACGCACACACACGCCTCATCCATGTGTGTGTGTGTGTGTGTGTGTGTGCCGTGGCGCATTTGAGTCATCATGCTACGCGCTGGCAGCGGATGCTTTATAAACATATGTTTTATGACCGCACACATGCGAGTTTATTTGGTGAAATATTATATTTTGGAATAGCAACTTTTGACTACTTCTAGCTTTTGTTGTTGTTGTAATGCAAAATCCTGTTGATATTGAGCAAAAAGTGTGTGTAGAATAATTTAATAAATGGTATAGCTAAATAATTAATGAAAAACTCTTTTTACCTACTCACAGAGCCCGCGGGTTATTATGCTGATTTATTATTTCATGATATTTAACCGATTATATCGCCAAAATAGTAAAATAGTTTGCCATTGAGAGACGAATAAATGAATGAAATCAACTCAAGAGTAAAATATTAAATTTAACATTTCCAGTAATTAGAAAACAAGCGCTAAATTAGAGGAGTAAAAACCCGCAGCAAACCGCAGAACACCGAGTTGTTGCGAAGACATAATACACTTGCAATTCCACTTTCGCTACTCGCGAAAAGCGCATTACACCGCGAATGGGAGATAATCTCTTACTGTATATGAACCTCCGCACAAATTCACCGTTAAAAATCATTTGTTTGCCAAACTGCGAAAAAGATCAACGTGAAGAGTAGAACAATGCTAATTTTATATGCAATCCTTGCTTCTTCAACCAAAGATATGTAAAGGAGGGAACGGCAGCGGAAAGGGTAGGGCAGCGAATAACCAAGGCGATGCAGAGCCACTCTAAGCAGTACATTCGGTCAAAGAAATGCAGCTGATTAAAAGTTTTCTTGCAGGTGAACTAAAATTAAGTACAATAAAGTGTCGGCAAAGTACACAGCACAAAACCAACTAGAACATGGCAAAACAACAACAAAAACGTTGAGCATTGTTCGGTTTACAGATTAAAAAGCAAACAAGGAAAAGTGCATCTATATGTGGACTTGCATGACTCCACGCACCACCACACACACATGCATGTACACGCACGCACACACACACGCGCACGCTAGATGTACAGAATTTAAGACTTTTAAGTGACTGTTGAGCAAACTCTGTTGTTTCCGAAACCCGCTTAAATAAAGAGGACAAGAAATAGTTTAAAAGTTGAAACAAACAAACATCAGATATCGCGCATGGAACATTGAGTTGCGCAGCTTAAGCTTAGAACCGTGAGTTGGGCACCCATACTCAGTTTTGATATTGAATTTGACTTCTGATATTGAATATAGTTTTTTAATATTGAATGGGGTTTGAGCAGTTTAATTTGATCTTTTTTCAGTATAGTGATAGATTATGGAGGGTGAAGAAGTTCTCGCAAGTGAGAAAAGTTCTCTGAGCGCCATTTACTTAGGAGTGGTCCGAAAGTATTACTTTACATATGACTCAAGCAGCTCACGACTTCCGGTTTTAGACCAAGTGTAGTCTGGGTAGCCAAAGGCCATCAGTTTAAAGGCGTGCTAAACTGAAAAACGAACTGGCCACTGCCCAGCTGGTTGATGTCTTCGTTAGAGTGAAGTCCGTCCAACGGGACAAAGACTGAGGCTTATGGCATTTCCTATAGTGGTCATATAAAGAAGCACAAATCCGATGTGGGATTCATGATGGAGATAGACAGTCGTTAAGTCCTGGCATTCACCCCGGTTGATGAACGTCTAACCACAATCCTCATCAAAGCGAAGCTCTTCAAAATATCGCTGATTTTTGCCGACGCACCGACTGAAAAGAAGGACTATGTAACCTAAGGTGCCTTCTATGAGCGCACCTATGAAACCTGCCACAATATCAAAATGGAGCTTAGCGATTTTAGCTCCAGGGTGGGCAAAGACAGCATCCTTGGCATAACTAAGATGGGTTGAGGCAGATCGACTTGGCCGGGGCCTGAAATATGGTTTTCTGTAGTACTAGATTTTAGCATAGAAAAGTTCAACAAGCTATCTGGCTGTCTCCGGATCGAAAAGTCACCAACCAGATCGATCATGTTGTGATAGACAGAAGTTATACGTGCGTTCAATCCGAGGTTCTAACATCGACTGGGACCACTATCTTGTTGCAGCCAAGATTCCCCCCCGGCTATGTGCAGCAACTGTCAACATGCACTCGGAAGGTTCGACGTCGATGTCCAAAGCATACTAAACGAATGGCGGGAACACTTCTTCAGCTTGCTGAATGGCAGCGAAAACTTAACACCAGGAGAAGGTGAACCCGATTAACCGATGACGATGGAGCGAACGTTCCATTGCCCGTCTAAAACGGCGGAGCCAATGGATTGTCGGCCATTACTCCCAACTGTGTGAAAAATTGGAGCCCAAAAGCTCTGTCAGGATCGGGAAGGACCTGTCCGAGCCATTCGATACCAAACGAAGCTTTAGACAAGGCGACTACCAGTTGAGCTTATTATTGTAATTATGTTGAAAACAAATACATATTTTTAATTTATGCAGAGGAAACTTTCTTGGTAACTTTTTCCATGCGGATTTCTACGTTTCCCATATAGGATAAAAACAAAAAACATTTGCTCTAGTTCACGCTATTTACTTAATTGCGTTCAAAATCTCAGTTTTTGGTGGAAATGGTGACTACTCGGTTTTTACTGTTGGCCCATTTTTTATATAAATATACCTACATGCATACTTGTAAGGACTGAAGGCCAAACTGGCTAAGCCAATGCACACATTTCTAAGGCTATTGAGTGCATTTCTAATACACCAGGGAGCGGTGGAATGCATGTAGGAAAATAGAAACTGCAAAAGTTTCACGAAACACAAAGAAAACATTTACTAAAGTTGCATTTCCGTTCGGTACGTGTGAACATCCGACAACAACGGAGAACCCATATCTTGGGCAATAACAACAAGAAATATACAAATACTTATATATTGTGTTTCAGAAGCTGAGCCAGTCCATTGGTGGCGATAGCTGCATCTTTTGTGGACACTAACGCACACACACATACGCAAAACCTTGCTGGTAGTACATATGTATGCCTGTTTATAGAGAGGACATAAAGGAGGGTCCGTAAGAAAATTAAAGGGCTGTCCAAACGGACAGTCCCGGCCCTAACCAACTGCAGTGTAAATATTTAGAAAACTTTGCAGTGGCTTCCCTTCAATTTGCCTGCATGTGCTCTTTCATTTTACTACTATTTGCTTTTCCACTGCTCTTACTTACCAAGTTCTTTGTACTCACTAACTAGACATACACTTACCATTTTTAAGCCACTTCCGAAATAGTGAGGTTATGTGGGCTGTGTTGGAATTGTGAACTTTCGTTTATATACAGTTTAAGAGTAATATTTCCGTAAGCTACCCGAAACGTAATGATGAGACAGTTTAGTTGTCAGAAATGCGCTGGATCGTAGAGTTTGGCTGGCAATAATAAATTGACAAACCCAATGTCTAACCTAGCCGTTCAGTGTTTTGAAGCAATATAATTTAAAAAAAAGCGACAAATAGCCGAATGATTTATTATTAGAGATCGAAATCGGAAATTGTTATATATATGGCTGTGCTTGGCTTATTGGCCTACCAGATTAACCAACCTCACCAGTATAAATATAATCTGTGGCTCCTATTTTTCGCTCAAAGGGTTTTTGTTGCTTATATGGAACGCACATTGCATTTTTTCACACTTTTTCTTTATCTGTTGTTCTTCATAGTTTCCTGGGAAATACGTAGAAGAGGGGTGACAATGCACTTTACAAATTCGCTTTATCAGTGAAAAGAATAACAAAACAGTCAAACGGCGGTGAAAGACAAATACATGAGTGGACCACCTACACCCAAGCAATCACCTGAATATTCTACAACCCAATAAACATTTGTGTTGATTAGACTTTGCAAGTATTTAAAGAGCCAGTAAGGGAATGGATCTTTCGATAAACATATGGATTCTTCACGAATATACTCATGCTAAAATTTATACAGCATTCCTGAATTTAATAGTTCTGGTTAGGTTCACATTGTTTATATTACTATGAAGTCCAATTCTTCGGAATTTTATCGCATGGAACACAATCAAAACCTTTCTATTAAATAGTATGGCTCTGAAACAACTTTCGAAGTGAGGAACAGCCTCCGCCTAAAGCACACATTGAATCACCTTGAGTTCTCTCTACATATTCATTCGTTTGATTTTATTGTTTATTGGGTGTGTTTTTGCTGGAGTGCGTGAGCAGAGCCAGTTCAGGTCGGCTCATACTTGTGTGTACCACATTGCTTCTTAATCAAAGGGCAAAGTAAGTTTAGCTCAAGTTTAGATATTGTTTATTGCTATTGTGCCATATATGTTATAGTACATAAGTCCATCTTCTTGTAGTGAGGAAAATATTCGGAACGTATGTACATACATGCCCTATTTGTTGTATTTTTTCTTACTCTAGTGGAACGGTTCTACGAATGAGAAAGTTTTCTAGGTTGATCGGAGGCTTTCTACTCCTGCAAGGACTATTATTTCAGTATTGACCGCAATTAGTAATAACTTTATCGTGTTAATCAAAACCTTACTTTAACAGTGACCGTTCAACGGACTGTATGCGCCTTTAATTCTTGAAAAGCAGATTAAGAATGCACAGAGCATCGAAGAACCGTTCTTATTCACATGCCTAGTTAATGTGAGAGCGGATTAATAATCTTGAATTTTCACATACTCTCAGCGTAAAAATATTTTTTGTTGGCTAAAGTCTTTACCTCGTCCTCCACTGTCAGTAAAATCTCTATGTAGAAAAAAATTTATGCAGCTTGCCTAAACTGTTCTCCCTTTTGATCTGATAATAGACCCTAGGTCGCGGTGCAGTCCTCATTTACTTATTGATCTGATCAACAAAAGTTCTCTCAAAAGATGAGAACTTAAATTATGATTTTGTTTTCATCTTCGCTTATAAAACAAACTGGTTAGTTTGTAGTTGTTGGTAATTTACCAGTGCACCTTTGCTTTTACATACAGCTAATTTTATTGGCGCCGCAGAGGTGAGTCGGTCAAGGAAAGTGGCATGCAACAAAAGAAATTATTTGCTAAAGTGCGCAACGCACACACTCCAGCACGCATCGAAGGGCTTGAAGGACAAAAACGTTTGAGATTTTTTAAAATTGAATTGTACTCGACAAGCGAAGTGACCCGAAGCGATTAGGGCTAGTTGTTGTACAAATATGAATGCAAGCGAAAAAGTTTAAATCAGCAAACGTTTTGTATTTATATTTACGGATTACGCAAGAGACCTAACACACCCCGTTTTGCCTTAAGCTCACATAAGACAAACAAAATATTTGCCCCCCAAATGGCTGTGTGTGTGTATTTCATAAATGTGTGTCATGTGTGACTTTTAAAGATATTTCGTATGCACTTGATATGAAGTATGGCAAGAAAGCCGTTTGTTTTCGCTTTCGCGCTGAAAATCTAGGCCAAGCGCCGTAATCTATGCAACGCGCATACAAGGTATAAGGCAAGCATATATACCGTATTAAAAGTAACATACATAACTGAGTGTATGTGTGTGTGCGTGTGAGGCCTCTGCAATAATGCAGAGTTAACAAGAAATTACCCAAATTACTTACTACTGCTGCGACTGCGGCGACCGCAGTAAAATGCACCGAAAGTCAAATACTCAGAACAAATAACACAAATGGCACTCGAATGTATCTAACCAACCGACTCACCCACAGCCACTCTGCAGCGTCATTGTTCCCAGCAGCACCATAACTAGCGCTGCCATTGCCAAGGAATAGGGGGTGCAGATAAGTCCAGCCCCCCGCTTTCTTAGTGCCGCATTCATAAGAACGAAAAATTTAATTTCAATAAAAGGCGACCACAAAGTTTACACACATGTCGTGGCGGCAGCAGGCGGCTAATGTCGTCGAAATGCAAAATTTTGCCAACCACAGCAGCAACGAATCGGTGGCAACAGCAACAATTGTCACAGCGGCACATCAGCAGCGGGCCACCGACGGCATTCGTACGCCACCAGCAGCTTTTCACCATTTCGCGTGACAATTGGGTTACTTCGCTCTCTTCGGTTGCTGTGGTGCGCCGACGCTTTGTTTTCGACTCGTTGGCATTTGAAAGTTTCTAGTGAGAGAGTAGGCTTCGAAAGGAATGTTTTGGGACAATTTGAGTGAGTCGATGCGATGTTTTCCTGTAGTGAAAGTGAAGCGACCTACCTCACGTGGACTTCAAGTGGACCGGAGTGAAGGCTCAGCTGGATGCAACCGAAATGTGTTAATGCAATGAAAAGATGTGTACGTCGCCGCTTAAGACTGTTCCGTATGAATATTTTTGGTGACTTACTTTGTCTAAACTCGTGTTTGAAAAGATACGCGAATAACGGGGATAATATGTTTGCAAGGCAATCAAACTTTATTAAGAGTAAATAATTACATATATTTGTATATAATGAATATGCCATCATTAAAATACTAAGTGATACTTCATTTTCTTAACTGGCATTAATTCCACACGAATTCGTCTTGTAGAACTTAATTTTACACGTTGTTCTACTCAAAATCGTAACAATATTAAATTTTTGTATGTGTGTAAACACTTGCAATGAAATCAGTGCCGTTATACTACTGTGTTCAAAAAATAAGGTGACATTTGAATTTAAACTGCGCGCGTCGAAGGATTTGGAGAGCTGAGTCACATTTATGTCAAATTTCATGTAAAATATTCATTAGTGTTTGAGATACGTGTCGTTATTTAGCTGCTAAAAGTGAGTTTTTCGTTTTTGCGATGTCGAAATTTGTTGAGCAAAGAATTTCATTAAATTTTGTTTAGGAATCAATTTTCTGCTGCGGATACGTTAAGGATGGTGCAGAAAGCCTTTGGCGATGAGGCTATGTCTAAAAAAAATGTTTACAAGTGGTATAGTGAGTTCCAAGCCGGCCGTGAACGTGTCGAAGACGAAGAGCGTCCAGGGCGACCATCAACCTCAACCGACGAAGCTCACGTTCAACAAATCAAAGATTTGGTGTTGAAAAACCGTCGATTAACAATTAGAGACCTTGCTGGTGAAGTTGGCATATCGAAAGGCTCAGCCAATACCATTTTGAAGGATGTTTTGGGCCTCAAGCCGTCAAATCTCGACTGTATCGAAAACATTGAATTTTTTGGAAGAAAGGCGTCGCGTTGAAGTGTGTGAAACGATGCTTTCCGACTACCAGGGTGTCATGAAATGCATTATAACTGGCGATGAGACTTGGATCTATGCTTACGACCCTGAAACAACCGATCAATCGAGCGAATATCGTGCCAAAAGAGAGCCGAGACCAAAAAAATCGCGCCAAAGTCGCTCAAAAATCAACTGTCGTTATCGTGGAGTTGTCATTATGAACTCGTTATCGTGCGTTGTGCATTATGAACTGCTTCCAACCAGTAAAAAGGCCGGAATTGTGGAAAGACAATTCTTGGTTTTTACACCACGATAATGCACCATCCCATACTACCCTCGTAATTCGTGATCATTTCGCCAAAAACTTTATCCATATCGTTCCGCAACCACCGTGTTCACCTGATCTGGCGCCGTGCGACTTGTGGCTGTTCACCAAGCTCAAAAGACCGCTCCGGGGACACCGTTTTTATACGATAGAGGAGATTCAAGCCCCAGCGAAGACGGAACTGAAGGCCATCCCGGAAAGTGACTACTCGTACAACCAGTGTTTCGAAATTGATTTGGAAGAATAAATAAAGAATTTTCAAAATAAATACAATGTCTTAATTTTTGGGCACAGTAGTGCCCGAAGTACTCGCATTACATGTTAAGAGATAGTAAATGCATCCCTTAGAAGAAGTAAATACCGTTAAACACATTTATAAACAAATACATATAAACTACAACGTGTAATATAACAATACTGTAAAAGCCCGTCTGCAATAAGCTTCATAAGCTTAAAAAAAAGCACACCCACCAATCGCACTGTTTTATCGACGGTAACCACAGGGTGTAGAATGATTTGAATGCAATTGTATAGTTGAACTTAGTACTTGAAATTCACACCCTGTGGTAAATCACCGTTATAAATGATATTATAATTCTCACATGCCTAAATAATGAGTTCTTTTCACTTCTTTTTTAGACATGATTTTTTGAAACCACGAATAATTACTCCCGAAAAAATTATATAGATGGGATACGGATACCGGGAGCTGAAGAGGGTTGCGAGAATGTGACAGAAACGAGAGAGGCCGAAATTCGCCAGTATGGAGAACTTGACAAGCTGACCGCCCGGGGTCATGCTCGAATATTCTATGAAAAGATGCGGCGTCTAACGGAAGGTTTCAGGATCTCTTGTAGAACTCCCTCTGAGGTGATATAGGGCCTGATTTCCACAGCATACCAAACTTATGCGGGGAAAACTTCTCCAGCCTGCTGAATGGCAGCGAAAGCATAACACCTGCAGATGGTGAATCCGATTCGCCAATCGATGACGATGAAGCGGACATTCCCTTGTCCGACCATGACGAAGTTCGAATAGCAATTACCCGTCTGAAGAACAACAAAGCCGTGAGGGCAGATGGATTGCCGGCCAAACTATTCAAATGCGGAGAAGAACTGATAAGTAGCATACATAAGCTTTTTCGTAGAACATGGCCGGACGACAGCATGACCAATGATTGGAATTTAAATGTTCTCAAACCACAAAAAGGGAGACCCTTTAATTGAGTAGTCTTTTCTAATATTACGAATAAAGGATTCAAGTCTTTCCAAGTGGGCTCTTTATGGGTGATCTTTTGACAAGAATATTAATAAATGCAATCAGTGAGAAAGAAAATGTTTTGCATAAGCTGAAGGTCGTTTCGGTGTTGAAAACGAAACAAAACTTCTCAGACCGATGAATTTGAAAAGCAATGTATATATGTATAAAGTCCTCTCCACTTCTCAACATATGTATGTATATTTCAGAGCGAGCCTGCCTACTGGTTAATTTGTGACCTGAACTCAATGCGAGCAAAAGTTAAATTGTAGCCAAGTTGAAAACTTTCCCGTATTTGATTTTCTCATTTTTCAATTAGTTATTTTTATAACACAATTCCATAGCGTTCGTTGCAAACTTGAAATTCCTTCGGGCATAACTGAGCCGTTTATCGCAATTATCTCATTATTGTGGAGTGATTAGCATGGAAACGCGAAAAGCTGATTGATAAACAAATTTTGTGGTTTAGCACAATCGTACGCAAGTGCTGGAGCGAACGGCGACAGGGCGACAATCGGACAAAAAAATACTTCATACATAACATTTATTAGCCTGAGATTGAACTGGATAGACATCAAGACGTTATACATACGCTAATAGTGCTCGTTAATCTTAAAGAGATCTAATTTCGTGGCGTGAATTGCAATCTCCATAATTAGCAGCGATATACGAATTTGTGAAAATTTAGCTGGAAAATAGAAATTAATTAGGTGCGCTTTATATCTCTATGAGGAACTGAATATGTATTATGGCTTATGCCAAATAATAAAAGACAACATATTGCCAAAGTGGAAACTTTTGAAAGCTTGAGTATTTTACACTTGTTGACCAATGACTTCCGCTTTGTTGGCTGCCCAATCACGCTTGCTCTTTCGTAAGCAGGAAGAAAGAGATAGGGCAATGGAATTTTATAATTTACTAACAGATTCAGAAATCACTGTCTGAGGATAAAAATGCTTCTAGTTTCCATATTTTGAGCCCAAATTACTAAATGTTTTCTGCACAATATGTCTAAAGATATTCAGAATACGCTTTAGAGGTAAGTCTCTGTAAACCCTTATGTTGTTCATACATTTTTTAATTCTTTCTGGAATTCTTAAGGCTTATGCCAGGTCCAAATTCACTGCTCAGTTTTTCGTGGCCATATTTAGTTCTATAACTCCGCAACCAATTGAGGCCCAAATTACCTGTAAGAAACTAGTTTAATACAACCTTATCAGTTCTTTTTTTTTAGCATCGATTTCTATTACAATCTGCTTTTCTTATGCAACATTTTGCCAGTTTCTGATCTAAAACAAAGAAATTTTCCTAAGTCGCGTAAAGCCGTACTCGAGTTTGTCAAACAGAAAGGCATGATCTTCAATACACGGGGCAGTATGGATTTCTGTCATTGAGAGGCGATGAAAAGTAATCTTAATTTTTGACTTGATTTTCATTTGTTTTGGTTTTCTTGTGGTATCTTAATCTTTTTAAACTTTTTTCCTAAATTTTTTTTTAACTTTTTTTGACTATTCGCCGGAAACTGCTTACGTTATGGATGTTTGCGCAAATCCCTCCGAAAACATCTTCCATCAAGTAGATTTTCAACTGTTTATTGTTTATTAAAATTTTCCGTCGTGTGGCTTTAGAAAAGTATAAATAAGTAACTATTCATAATGCCACGATTTGATTGATGAAGCGAGCGAGTTCACAGCTTTTAATACTCATATAAACACTATTTGTTTGTATATGAACTAAGCTTTCTAAAAGACATACATATAATACACAAACACAAACATACACACATATACACACACCTGCATTTAAGCGAACGAAACATACAGACACACTCCGTTAACTTTGTAGCCTGAAAAATCTTCAATGATCGCAAGTTATGTACATATTTATGTGTGTAGCCTTTCTTATCAGTGTCAACACCTGCTCTTATCAGCCGCGTTAGACACTTCGAAGTAAAGTCAAACATCGGCAGAACTGAAGAAGGCGGCACAAAAACAATTGAAGTGCTGCGGTATTCTCATAATAACCAGTCCGTCAACTATTTGGCCAATTTGCTTGAGTGTTTTATTATGCAGTTCGTTTTGTGCCTGTGGGCATCAGCCGTCTTGAGTATTTAATCGTTTCTGAATTAGAAATATTAAAAATCGATTGCCATAAATTTTCATTAGTACAGCAAGAAAAGTGCTCGATGAAATTTATTTATGGCACTGTGGGTGCTGCCCCTGCCATAAATGTCAAGCACTCACGTCTAACGCCATTAAGTACTCTAATATCGAACTTATAAACTTGCTCACACATGGGCACATACACATGCACATGTGTGCACATATTTAATAATTTAATTATAAGAATTTTTACGAAGCGGGAAAAGTATTTGACATGGAATACTTGAAATGGGGTTTGTCTGGATTTTAGGGACTTTACTTCTTGAAGTGCCACTCTTGATGTTTCATGAAATAAGCACATTGTCGTCAAATATGGCAGTTGGAAGTAATTTTCCAGTAGATATGCCACACTGAGCTGTAATTATTTTGCAAATTTTTAATGTACATATGTCAAAATGTAAGCCCATCTTGAATCGAAAGAGCGAGAGATTATTGATTTGGCTAACAGCAAAAAAAAAAAAATTGTAAAAGAAAATTTCCTGATCTCTTTTGATTTCCTAACTACCCTCTTCTTGAGCTTAATAATTGATTTTCAAGTCATAAAATATTTGTTGTTTGATTGTTACTAGACCTCGGCAGGTTATGGCATATTTCCGATCGGATTCTCGCTGTGAAGTGGGAAGTGACTTACGACGTTGTTAAGAGCAAATACCCAACAACAGTTTTCTTTCGTCACTTTTTGAGAACTTTCTGTTATGTGTGCCAAAGAGGCATGGCTGGAGTAACATATCAAAAACATAAAGACAACGAAAAATTGGAAAAGTAATGGGAGAATACCTCGCACTTTTAATTGCCATTTTGTTTTTGCTCTCAAATAATTGGCAATAGACGGAATAACAAAGACTTTGCCTTTAGCCGACACCTGAAGGGTTGAAGGTGAGTACAGTCTGATCTGGATATAAGCACTTTCGACCTTTTTCCAATTATATTTGAAAGGCAAAAATCAAGAGTATCAAGGGCAAGTTTAACGAATTAAAACTCAGCGATTTCTCAACTAATTTATAGACATGAGGGGAAAATAATAATTTCTTTAAAGCATTATATATTTATTTTATAAGACAGCGTCAAATCAAAATATTCTTGGTAATACGCAATCCTCCAACTGTTTGTCCGTTATTTGAGGCGGATCTCTATTAACGAAGGTGATTGTAAGCGGCATTTACTGTACAATTTATGTGTGGCAGCCGCTACTTCCATAGACGAGTCCATTAACGTATACCTGCACAGATACCTATGTACATATATCTATGCCATACCACAAAAACAAAGAAACCATTTGAAAACCTGTCTGCTCCACAGACAGCGTTCTCTCGCCATTTGAGTGGTGGCAATAACTTCAATGTGAATTTAAGCAGTTTATGCTCTGAAGCGATTGCTCACTTCAGCATTGCTGCGGTGTCTCTCAAGTGAGGAATGGCAGTATATTTATGCGGATGCGATATATTTGTATATACGAACGTTTACAATAAGAACTAAAGTAAGAAATATGTGAAGGTATACCCACAGTATTCAAACATACACATTTAGTTAGGTATGCGCTAGGTCAAGTCCGTCGGTTAGCAAGTCAGCTGGTGGTGGTTGTCAATAATGTTCGTTTGAGTTGCGAAACATGTAGCCTGAACGTCAGTAAGCCGGTAAGTCTTACTACGCAAACAATAGAATTTCTAAGTGAGAGCGAAAGAGAGTAAAAACTAAACGAGTTTAATACAGTGCTTTATATGCCAGAGTGCAGAAAATATTTGCAAAATGTGGCAAGATGTCAAGACAATTAGGAAAAAGTTACTAGTTTTCAAGAGTCAACTATATACATTTTTCAAAAACGGCTAAATCGATTAGTTTCAAGTTTTAACACGAAATTCTTAAATATGTATATTGAGTAATCGAAAAAGTATTTTAGTATTTTGTAAATAGATGTCGTTGCAGTCGTTTATCTCCTGTGCTACCAATCACATTATGTCATACAATGCATTGTTGGAAGGGTGAAATTTTAAGCTTCATTTAACCAAAACCAAAAAAAAAAAAAAAAATTCCGGGAAAGTTGAAAAAAGTTACAGCGGTTAAAAAATTAGTGAAAATAATAAAGAAATTCGCTACATTTTGAAATTTTTTTTATAAAAAAGGAAAGAATGCCATGCACGCCTCCAATTGAATTTGTGAAGTTTACGGAGACGATGCTGTATCAGGTCGTGTACCACAACAAAGGTTCGATGGATTCCGTTCTGGAAATTTCGATTTACACTGATGGAAATCTAGCGAAAAAATAGCAAAAAGTTGTCGACCAAATTGTTACTTTTTTTATTCATTATAAGTGTAAAAATAAGTTGAAGTTTGATTAGAAATACGAAAAGACTTTTTCGGCTACCTAATATATTTAAGATTATACACAGAAAATTTCATATCGTTCCGGTGAGCATTTTCGAAGTTACACCCAAATTTGAAAAGTTGTTTCAGAGTGCTTGGAAGTGTAATCCCAAACTTTACTCATTATGCAAAACATTACTCGAAAACGGCTGAACCGATTAGTCTCAAATTTAACACGAGCTTGTTCAATATATTTTTTAATAACTGGACTAAGATTTTTTCTCACCAATAAATATTTTTTTATAAACAATTTTGGTAAAAATCGAACTTGTCCTTTTGTTTTTTTGAGAAACCGGCATTTTGTCCAAAAATTGTATTTGCTTTTCCTTCGTTTTTTGGCAATTTTCACATATAAAAGTCAGCAAATTATTGCCAAAGCAGAAAATAAACCGTTAAATACAAGACAAGAGCGCCGACATCAGTTGTCTCTCTTATATTTGTTCCAACGGTTTTGAATATCACAGTCATTGCTCTGCAAATATCTTTGACCTTTTTATCTGCCAAAGCACACTGTGCCGAGGCATGTGCTAAGCATATTTGCTAATGTCAAGTAAATGGCAATTGGCGTTGAGAGACACCAAGCGATGTGCATTCATGCCACACAGTGGAGTACGCAGGTACAAACAAGCGCCTAGCTGCTGCAGTCGCATTAGTTCTGAGCACCACAGCGCCTGCTTACGCTGAAGAGATCAGTTTGTGCAACCGGTCAGCAAGTCACACTATATTCGAGAGAGCTCTGTTGCCTTAAAGTAGCGTGTGTGTATGTGTAAGTGTGTTCGTATTGTGGAGTGTGTCACTTTGGAAAACCGTCTAACCAAGCGAAACAAGCGTTTATCCCGCAAACAAACTGCCGCCTCAGCATGAGCAGACTAAGTGAGCAAATAAATGAGTACGCCATTCAATCTGCTGCCCGCTTCTCAAAGTGAGTGTCGGGCTTTGTGTGTACTGTATTCTGCATTGGCCTTATTGCCGTATTTGTGTATTTGTTATACGTTAAAACGTGCTGCGAAAATCAACAGTAAATCATTGATGTGAGAAACGTGTAAGCGGCAACAAGTTCAAGTTTCGCGACGCTACATATCTACCGAGGCGCACATTCACACACATATCTCTAGTGCGATACTCGTATACTCGTGAAGTTAAATTTCCCCAGCCAACGCGATACCCTCGATTAAATACCTCAATTACGTATACCTATGTATGTATGTTTGTGTAGCAATTTTGTTTATAAGAACAGTGTGGAATCGCGAAGACATTTGAACCTCCATTAGTTTTGACAGCGTTTCTAAAAACTGATTGCTTGCGAAATTTTCAAACGCTGCACGAATACCACGAACCCAAAAGCATGCATATGTGTGCGTGTGTGTACATGTAAATGGGTTCCAGTGTGTTCGTAATGAGGCGATAAGCGTCAATGGTGCTTTTTGTTTTTCCTGGGCGGTATGTTAATGAAATCGGATATGGCAAAAGCGCGGTTGTGCGACGCAAATGAGCTGTGAGTGAAGTGATTAAATGACTAACTGGGCAAGATATTGGCCCAAGCAGTGACTAAGTGTCGTAGTACTTGGTGTTTACACCTTTTGTGAAGATTGCTGCCTTTTGTTTTCTTTTATTACTGTTTTTGTTTTGCTTTGGAGAAATGGCCAGGCCCTACGACATGCAACATGTGTGGAGCAATGTGAACAAAACGTGCGACGCGAAGTGAATGACCTAGTGAATCGTATGTAAGCGTAATTGTAAATGGTGAAATGAAGCGAAGCGGTGAATAGCAGTGCAAGTAAATACACGTGTACATATATAGAAAGTCAAGAAACAAGAGTTACCAATATCGCTGCGCTCTGTAGAACAGACATTCTTGTCGAAAACATACTGTACACATGTGTTGTCAAAAATGTACGAAAAATAAAGCATGAGCTGTGTGATTTTATGCCGACATAAGCTAGTATGACTGAGATCAGCTTGTTTGCATGTTGTTATTTATGATATCAGTGCCGGTTTTGACAGCGCTTACTCCGTAGCTGAGCGAACTGAGTGGTTGACTACCATGCTAAGAGCCGAAATTCGCATGCAGCGGCAACTTTTGGTTCGCAGAAACCAGAGAGTGGCTCAACTTGAAAAAAAATAATGTTATTAATGTAGTGACAGTCTGTTTAAAAGTTGAACAATCTAAACAGTATTCATTGTTAGAACATATGAAATCAAACACCTTTTAATTTATTGGCAACACAAGCCATATGTCGGACTACCCTTAAGTTTGCACTGACAATTCGTTCCGCGCCCCGACTGCCTCTTCTTGTGGCTGGTTGCTTGGTTACCACTTTGTTTTCGCCTTACCTTATTATTTTTGTTTACTTTTTCTTTATTTTCGCTTTTATTTTGCGGCGCATTGTTTTTATTTTCATTACTGTTTCCGATATCTGTTATTTATTATTTCTTCTCGTGAATTTCATTTATATTGTGCTCGTATTTCGGTTTCTGCAACCAAGTCTGCCTGAATTAATGACGCTGACGCTGGAACCAAATGCGCGCGGGTGTGTGTACGAGTATTTCATGCATATAAACCGATACACAAACATCCACTCATAAACAGCTCGCAGTTAGGAGCTCTGTAAAAGTGAAATGCGCTAATGAAATCAATGGAACACCCATGGTCAACCAAAACGCGTTTTAAACATTCAGTTGTAGAACATAAAAAGTGATATGCCAAGGAAAATCACTGACAACGGAACGGCACACACTCACCTGCACACCTCACATTGGGGAAATAGAACTGAAATTATGTGTGTTGAGCAAGTCAATTAGCTAGACACATTCATTTGTACTTAATTACATAAATAATGCATGTGTGTTTATACCAGAAATTCATAAAATACGCACTTGAATATTTCCATTGCTTAGGGGCTTCACTTTTTTAAGTGGTTTCCAATTTATCGATACACATATGTATGTACATATAGTATGTATGTATTCTTGACTCCCTCTGGCCTTTACTAGCTGCCTGATTCCATAGGCGGTGTGCTCATCCAGCCGTGTCACATTGCGTTTTTCAAACACCCAGCGCTTCGTGCACCCACTTTTAACTGCCAACACGCAAAACTCGTGTGCATAAAATTAAGCCGAAGTTCTAAAAACAGCAAATTATTTAAAATAAGAACACAGCTACAGTGGGACCCCGCTGAATGGATTTACCGAAATAGTTAGAATAGATGTCAGGTTATCAAAAAGAGTAAAAATTCATTTGCATTCGAATATCATTCGTTTAATCGAAGAGAAGACCGGATATGAGTTGAGTTTCGGATTTAGCAATAAGCCACGCATAGACTAGTTTTGGTCTTTTATGATTCCAGATGGAGCTCAGCTGCTTGTTCCAAGGGAAGTAGTTCTCATTTAGGATGCTTGTGCTTGACGCTCATTTTAACAGACTCAAAGGCCTCACTATCGATACCTCATTCAGTAGGTCATACCGTGGAGATCCTAGATCCAAGGCGAGACAAGAGTACCAGAGATACGCCCCTGCTTCCTGCAGTCTTCTCGATCTGTCAGCATTATTCTGTGGACGTGTGCCGCCACGAGATAGTGATCAGTTAGTATTCCGATCATTTCAATTGGGGTTTTGTGTACTTCCGATCTACCTTTTTCACATGACTTTTGCAGTCTTGGACCCACCTAGCTCGTTCCATTGAGTTTTCATTTTATTTCGACATTGACAATATTATCGACAATGCAAAGGTTTCCGAATGTTGATCATGTTTTCGGATGTTAGCCGCACACCATTCTTGGCAATCTCGTCCACTATTTCGTTGCCTTAGGAGCCTTTGTGACCTGGCACCCAGTAGAAGTGAAGTTGCAAACTTTTGGCAACACTTTCCACTGCTGCCCTGCTTCCCAAGACACTTCTGGCCCTTGTGCGGTATAAGGTTACTGCTTTGATTGCCGCTAGTGCCTTTCCAAACATGGTAAAAATATCTCGCCAAATAAAAAAGTTTTCCATAACAACCCTTGATTCCGTTCATTCAGTTTGTATGACAATTATATGTTATAGTAATCCGATCTCAACAATTTCTTCGGATATTACACCGTTTCATAGCGAATTTCTTGAAGATATTTCTTCAGATAAAAAGGCTTTCTTACAGGCGCTTTAATCAGATCGTTCTATTTGTATGGCAGCTTTATTTTATAGTTGTCCGATGTCGGCCGTTCCGACAAATGAGCAGCTTTTTGATAAGAAAGAGACGGGTGTTAAACTTAAGATCGATACCGAAAAAAATTAAGAGACTGTTCATATATATTTAGATAGACGGACAAACATACAGACATGGCTAAATCAACTCAGCTCGTCTATATGTACATATACTGTATAGGATCTCTGACGTTGCGTTTTGGGTCTGACGCAGAAACATCGTGTCGCATTTAATATACCCTGTTAAGGATATATGTATAAATGTACATGTGCGTATTATTTTTTGAGTTCTAAAATACTTAATATTTACTGACACAGCAATTAGGTACAAATGGTGTGATTGAAATTCAAAGAATCGAGCAGGAGGATGAGAGATTTTGTTATTTTTACTTTCCACCAATAATGACAATTGTTTGCCAGTGGCACGTGAGTCACTTTCGCTAATGTACTCAAGCACACACAGTAAGTTTTTCCCTTATCGCAAAGCATGCGAGCACACATACCTAACTATTGATGGTTTGTATCTATAATGCGTACAATTTGCATACATTAGGGGAGCTCTTAAACAGGAAATAATTTATTAAATTAAGTGGCTTTGCGCTTGATGGGTTATATACATCTAAACAAGAGTAAACAATCTGAAATAAAGGTCCAAACTACTCAGTACGAGTAAGTATATCGGCTTACAACTGGAGTTTCCTATCTGAAATCGCACTAATTTTTTATATTTCATATTGAGAAAATTTTTAATTATTTAAATAAAATATCTTTCATTTTTGATAGATTCTGATCGAAATCTGTAAACTGCCAAACATAGGGAGATGTAAAGGTATCGATACCTCATTTAGAAAGAAGTGAGCCGGCAGACTAGTTGAGCTTCCGGTTTTTAGTAATTGTAAAGTGGTCGTTTTGAAGTGAATTTGTCAAACAGCTTTAGTAGAAGTGACTATAATTTTCCAACTAATTATATTTATTATTGTTATTGTTAGCCATATCTCACTAAATATCTACCTACTTTCATTTCTTAATAATCGCTTATCAAGAGGGCGTCATTACCTCTTGAGTCATTAATTTACGCAATCACTTTGCCTTATCGTAAGATTCCGAGCAAATATACATATAATTCCTTTGTATTCATGACAGTTGGTAAAATTTTTATTGGGACTTACAAATGATTACTCATAATAAAATAGGAAGTAATACAATGTTATAAAGCATTTAAAATTACGAATAAATCTTATTTTCGTACAAAAGTTAGGTTTCAATCTCAGTTGATCGAAAAACGGTGACCACAAGAAACGGATGGTCAAGCATCTTGGTGATATGTGAGCGCGTTTGTATAAAAATAAACATAAACATACATATGTTCAGACACTTACAAATGTATATATAGTAAATATTGTATTTTTGTATGTCCATAGTATACGCGCACTCGTGGCTATTTGAATAGCCCGTAGTGCTTGGAGTGTATCATAAATCACTTACAATGAAATTAGTTATAGTTGCACAATTCATTTGGAAATACACCGAAGTGTTTACTCGCTAATGAATTTTACGACTGGCGACTGTAAGTGCTTTCAGCAGAAAGCCAGCATTTTTTGTCACAACAAAACACTGAACGAAACGCGAAACGAAACGAAACACTTTTTTTGCAGATAAAAATAGCATATCAGTTATATACAAAACGTGACCTTGCGGGCGTGCACACATGACATAAAAAAACAACAGCAAATCAAAATGCCGATAAATAAAAATATCATACACAAATACTTAAAATACAATTTGAGCGCAAATGAGTTAGTTTTGAACTGTCAATATTTGAAAAGAATTGGAAATTTTACACACATACCCATACATAAGTACATCAACATAACATATGTCATACATATGAATGTACATATTTACACAATGTGTGTGTGTGCAATTTTACTTATGCTTTCCACAGTTCCATTATTGAAGTTAATTTCAATTTCAATTGAAACGCACACGCAAAATCCGACGACAGCGATAAAGTGACAACGCCGTTGGCCGAGCAATTGTACTCGGTGTCTGGTGTACACACAGCCGCGCGCAGACATGTTTGCGTCTAGTGAGTTCAATTCAGTGAGTGTTTTCATACGTACCCTGTAGGAAAGTCGACCACACTGCGCTGAAGAACAAGACGCCGACCGCTGTTAGAGAATTATTATATATGCACAACACTTCATTTGCAACACAACGCAATAAAAATAAGTTAAATTAATTTTCGTTGTGCACCGCCAAGTGGATTGGTCTCGTCAATAGGGGTCTATGTAGTGGAGGTCTAATGGAAATCTAGGCAATAGGTCTAGTGGAGGTATAGATCTTATTGTTTGCTATTTGCACATTTTGCCAACAACTGAACTAATATTGCGTTGGAATTTTCCAACAGGCCATTTATGTTGTCTAACACTTAGTGCAACTAAGGCGGACAAAAAAAAAAAAAAAACTTCAGAAAAAAGAAATAATTGAAATTATTTGATGACAACTACGTCTAACAAATCAATAATTTAAAGCTGATAAATGAATGAGTAAAATTGTGATAAATCGTGAAACTTGAACAGCGGCAAGCTGCTTGCTTGTTTGTTAAGAGTTGTTGTTCTCTTGTTAAAGATATAAATAGCAAATTTACTATTATTCAACAAGTCTAAAAACATCTGAAAATTGATTAAACAAACCACGACAAAAGAATAGCACAAAAAAAAAATAAATTTGATTTTAGCGAACGAAGCAGCTTTGTTTTTCAAAAGTGGTGACGGTTCTGGCTACAATTTGAAATTAAACTTGCTTGGTCTGAGACATGGCTTTAAGCGACGTTAAAATTAAATTTTGTTGATACCAATTTTATTATATAAAGCTAGGAAAACAGCTGAACTCAATTTGCTCTACCCAGGATAAGCGGTGCAGACTATTTATCTTTCTAAAACGAAAATAGAAAACAACTCTTGTTGAACCACTCGTATCCAAAGAACATTAATTATGCCAATCTAATAATGCATTGAACTTTTAGAACAGACTGTATATATTTACATTTAAAGAGGCACAAACAATTTGAAAAAATTATAAAGCGATTTTAAAGATATTTCTGTGAAATAAATGCAAATTTATTTAATTCATCTAAAGCAAAAGTTTCTTGAATTCGCGAAAGAGATAAAAGAAGAAACATTAACATAAAACATGCTGGACGCTTGGGTCCTAGTCACCTACTGCGAAGGTGAATTAAATAATGAAAGTATAAGTTCAAATACATACATCTTTGGACATGGTAAACCATATACACATATGTACAGGGTAGGCCATTTAAAGTTGACCCATTTGCCCATTTGCCAAAATTAAGGCGTCGCGGATAATCAGCTGGGTTTAGTTTTTGTGCCATTTGAATTTTATATGGAAACATCTTCAAATCTTTATGAATTATGCGTCGGAGAGTGGTGCGAGAGATGTCTAATTCCTGAGAGCGGCGATAACTCGATGTCGATGGAGTCTCCTCAATACTGGCTCGTACAGCTTCGATATTTTCATCAGAAGGTCTTGTGCGTTGTCTGGATGCATGACTGGCATTACTGAGATTACCGGTGTTCACAAATTTTGCGTATAAAGACTTAATTGTGTTCTTAACTGGAGCACTTTTCACTTTATTTTTTTTGCGAAACGCACGTTGAGTTAACACAATTGAAAAGTTATTTTGAATATAAAGCTGAACAATTTCAGCGCGTTCTTTTGGAGTGTACTGTTCCATGGTATAAATTGTCTTCGAATGACGCTTCTAACGCGGTATGACATTAGCCGATTTGTCAGCGCTGTTAAAAGTTACAGCGTTGCCAGATGGGTCAACTTTAAATGGCCTACCCTGTATATAAATATTTTAGCAAGCGTTTCAACGAAATGTATAAAGCAGACATTAGGAGAATTTCTTGAAGAATTTTCTCAGAAGAAATGTCAATACCATTAAATAAGAATAAATGTAAATAGTACTCTCAAATTATTACCACATGTGAAATTATAAACATTTATTTATTTTATTTTCTAAAAATAGTTTGCTGTCAGCTTCACCGCTGAAATGCAGCTTAGCGAGCGCGAATTTGATATTTCTGATATGTGTACTATTCAAACCACACTAAATGCTCACATATCAAATGTCTGTGTCTTCCAATTGCACTGCGGTTGGGTTCTCATGCTAATGTGAGATCTATCTGATCTCATCAGACATTGCTACAAAATTCTTAGTCGATTTTTAAAGGGTGATTTTATTTTCAAAGTTCTCTACATTTAAAAAAAAAAAAAACACAGAAACTTCACATTTAATGGGGAATGTTTATTATCATTAAAAAAAAACATTCTTTGCCATTATTGTTTTGAATATTATCTCTTTCAAATATTGGGTGCGGCTATGTCTCAGATGATACATCCGTTGGGTCGATTTTTTTCGACTGGTAGCTGGCGAATGACACGCGTTACGTTCTACTCTAAAACCTGAATCGAAGCGGGATTGTCCGCATTTAGACTTTATATATCCCTACAGGGAAAAGTATAACGGCATGATATGACACTATCTTTGTGACCTATCAACCGGCAGAAAACGTTAAATTATCTGTTCACCGAAGTGTTCTCTCAATAAATACATTGATTGATGCGATATATGGGAAGTGATCTTGTTGATACCAAATGTTGCCGAGATCACGAAGTTTCAGTTTCAAGTATCAAATAGTTGTTTATCATGGCGCGATAATTCTCGCCATTACGTTCTTACCGGCATCATATTTGAAGAAATATGGACCGGTGATCCTACCGGCCTAAACCAAACTCGTTGTTTTTCTGGATTTTTCTGGATGAAATGGCAGCTCTTGAATCTCTTCAGTCCCTTTCCTTCGTCCCAAATGCGGTAACTTTATTTGTTTACATATCCATTAAGCCAGAAATGCGCCTCATTGCTGAACGAAATTAGGGTCTTCTTGGAACTTTTCAGGAATACATAAGTCGAGCGGTTTCATTTCTTGTGCCGACGGTATTTTTTACGCTTTCAATATAAAATCTCGACATAAGATACGCCAAGTCGTTCCATTTCAATTCATCGAGTTGCTGGGAATGGGGCCGTATCGACACTTCACGGTCTTCGTGTACACTCTCACCTACGACTGCTTTCTACACTGCGTACTGGGCGTGATCTATTCGGTCGATTATTGTTCAATAAGTAATGAATGTTGGGTCTCAAGATGGGTAATGGTTTTGCTAATAGTATGCTTAGTAGGCTGATTATGTTGACCATAATGTGAGCGAAGCGCGCTAAACACATTCTTTATAGTACAGAATGTGAATTTTCGTTATAAAGTTGAACGATTTGTAAATGTCGTTCAGGCGCAAGTCTTTCCATGATGAAATACCAAACAATACTGAACAAAAATAACGTGAACAGCTTGACACGACTTATGCATGACCTGCCCAAAAAATTATATTAAAAAAGTACCTCTACTTGGAGTACCCGTTATTACGCATATTATAACATATATTGGCATAAAATCCAGATTCTCAGCTGAAAGTGTTACATAAGCGTATTAACACTAATTAAATGGCAGGTCTTCTCTGAGGAATTTGCGTAATTCTCAACAGATTTGTGATTCTTCAGTCTTGCCAAATTCGGTTCCCTCAAATCACGTGGATTACTAAATACCTACATATATCTACATATATAAATGTACCGATGAATATGGATTTATGAATGCAGCTGTCAAGGGGTGACATAACTGGATTACGTAAAACCAAACAAAGCGCTCCCAGTCGCCGAATGAGCGCACGAGGTGACCGCATCACGTGCGGCGGAAGTGCCTGCTACGGCGCGTACGCCAGGCGTGTGTGTGTCGTACGCACCATATTAAAATCAGATCAAAACATTAGTATGTAGGCGCGAAAGTCCACTTGTTTAGCAAAGTGGTTTTTGTGAAAAGGAGAACCAGTGACGGCATTTAATGACTTTTAACGGTTGTTACAAAACGGAACAGACGAATGTGGCATTTCATTTGCGCGATTATCATGTGATCAGCGCTTGTTTTTTTTTTATTTTTTAAACAAAAAGCCGCTTTTGAATCTGTTGACTGCAGAAGCTGTGTGTCTTTACCCGTTTTTGCATATAAATTTGTATTTTCAGCAGAATTACCTTGGTGTGTGTGTGTGTGTTAATGCGCGATTATGAAAATTGGAAAGTATTTTTGTGTATGTGTGAGTGCCCAGTACACCTTTGTGATATTGAAAGTGAGTAATTGGAAGTGTCTTATTCTGCTTCTAGGTCAACAATTTAATTATGTAATTTTTCAGAGTTGTTTCAATTGACTGTATCGCATACAAGAGTGTGTTGTTGTTGTTGTGCAACTTGCTGAGTCGCGCGCTAAATGATTGCATCCAGCTATCGCTCTCAACATTTTTCACGTTATCGCAGATAAAGGCTTTTTGCTTGCCAGGTTGCCAGATTGTTATGAATTAGAACTATATACAATGTTCTAATGTAATATGTTACGCAATTGTGTATTCTTTAATTTCAGTTTTTCGATCGGAGAGTAGAGCTTTAGTCAGTGTTTTTCAGGGTTAAGCAGTTGCATGTTCATATCTCATCGGTTCATATTTGAAATATTTTATTCATACTTCATATTATTTCAAAGAAATATATTTTGCAAAGATTTTTGGAAATTTTCAAAAAAAAATATTCAAATTTTCAAAACTTGTTTATTAAGATGTCATTTCCGGCAGTACCTTGGTAGAAAGGCGCCTTCGCGTTGACAGCAGAACTTCATATAGGATCATGAAAAGTAAAAATAAAGAAATATTGTAGTAGTCGAAAAAGTCTTTTCGCATTTTGTCAATAGATTGTTTTAACAGTCGTATATCTCCAGTGCCACCAATTACATTGTGTCATACCACCACTAGAAATACGAAAAGACTTTTTCGACTACTCAATATGTGCCTTAACTATGATCTTGTAGTAGGTATTGGTCAAAGAGAAAACAAAAAAGTGAAAATGTATTTTTGATAAATGTTTTTACAAAAAAATGCAAATTTTGGTGAGAATTTGTCGACGAGTTTCTTTTATTAAATATAAATATTTCTAACCTTCTTTCAAAACTTTCTAAATTATAACTATATACTTCGCGTGTAATCTTGACAACGGTTTTTTTTAAATTTTAAGGGGTCATAAATAACCATTTTTTGAAAAAAATATTTTAAACTCGGCCATTGCGACGCCATTTCCAGTAACCTCTCGGCAGGATAACTCCTTACAGGATCACCTAACGTAAAAAAATGCGTATTTTAGTTAAAACCTTAGTTAAGAAGAAGAAGGAAAAAAAAACTGAAACTAGAATTTTGGCGGATATTTTTACAAAAAAAAAATTAAATTTTAGTGAAAATTTTGCGGCATTTTTTTTTTAAATAGTTATAAACGAAAAAAAGTCCTTCGTCCAAGTCTTTAAGAATTATATGCCACTCAAAGACCAGTGTAAAATTTCATGAAGATCGGTTGACTACTTCACTAGAAATCTTGCCAACAGATTTCAAAAACAGTTTCGAGGAAAACGCGTTTAAAGACGGTGCACTTAGACTAGCTAGCCTCGAGCGCTTAAGTTCTCAAGGCTGTAACTTTGAAACGATTACTCAGAAAAGCTTGAAAGTTTAAAACAATATTCTAGAGCTATTGTACAATTTAATAAGACAATAAAAAATTTAAATTTTTTGAAACCCGAAAGCCCATGTACAACCCTTTAAGTGACTATGGTATATAACTGGTTTCGAGCGCGCAACTTTCCAAGGCTGTATCTTCGAAACTATTACAGGGTTCAACTTGAGAATTTAGGAAAGTATTCTAGAAATGATATAGAATAAAATAATACAACACATACTACATGTTTTTTGATGGCGTAAAACCTATATAGCCCCTTAAGCGGAGGCACTTACCTCACAACTTACGCAAATACCTTTTAACTATTAGAGCCAAATTAAACTTCCATTAACTTTTTTGTGGTTTCGGCAACAAATATGTATGTGTGTATATATATTTATATATAATTGTAATAAAAACAAATTACCATTTATCATTCGCAAGCAATAAATATTTTGCTAGTAATTGATTTATAATTGTTGATTAAGAAAATGATGAGTATTTGGTATTAATCAAAAAAGGTAGATATTAACAGTTGCTCGGTACATTTATATAAGACAAATTATTATTTATTACATTATTATTACAATTTGTTTAAAGCAAAGCATAGACGGCCTTCAAATTTTCGAAAAACAACGCTACACTGGTCCACAAAAAATCGTACGGTTGCACCAATATTTCAATTCCTTTACGCTAAATTACTTATCTTTTCACATTTTTCATAGTCTACTCCATTATTCTGTTGACATTAATTACCGTTATCTGCTGGTATAATTTTATTGCATTGCATTATTGACAAATACTTTTGTGGATATTTGATAAGCGTTCGCCGGTTTTACCATGACAAGACCACCGTCAATGTTTGCTCATTGAATTTCTCCACTGCAAAGTGCGATATAGAAGCGCTGGCTACATTTAGATAGATGTTCTTTTAATTTATGTTCATGCCAATGTTTATTTAACAGATTAATTTATTTACTTTGTAATCAAGTAGTTGTTACCAAAAAACAATCACTCTACTAAGTATTTAACTGTAATAACTATTTGTATAACCTTGAAACACGATTTTGTTCGTCTGCTGCGCAATGTACGTGACATAACAAATGTGCTGCCATATCACTGTTGTTGCTGTTATTTTCTCTTTTGCACTTAGTGGAAACCGATTTACAAAAAATTTAAATTTCTGGACGTCCCTGTGAAGAACCGAACCCAAGGCTGTTCTTTATGAGGACCACCCTAACGTAAAAGTTCAATACTCAGCATGCGGAATGATGACAGTTAAATTTTGTTTTGCGTGAATTTAATTGCTTTTCTGTCTGGGGTTCCACACAAAAATGCAGGAATTAAATTTTCGGTGCATGCACTGGCTTGCCAAAAACACACACACAGTTTTTTGTTGTTTGTGTTCCTCGTATTTTATTTGACTACACATGCAAGAGCTGCGTTTGACAAAGTACGAAATACTATTTTGCTCAGCTAAGGCCATAAAAATTCTATATTCTAATTATTTAAGAGTCTATGTAAATTTAGAAAATTATAATTTTTATTTTCTATAAAGTCTAGGCCAACGAAGCAAGTGTTTTTCGCCACTATTTTAAACAGCATTTATTCTCCACACACACATAAAAGCTCATATACATATATGTATTTATGTCAGCTGCGCTACGAAGCGGGGTGTAGAATATTTAGCGTTGCTTGCAGAAGACTCGGTTCCATTAAAATTATTCAATTAGCTCAGCTGGAACAGGTTTTTGCTCGTATTCATCGCCCATCAATGTGATTTAGTAGAGTACGCTCCAGAATATATTATCTTGACTTACAGGCATGCTGTATAATCACAAATGCACATACATATATCCGGTACTGAAACGTGTTCTCAAAAATGATTAAACATCGCCATTGAACTTGAAAACACCACACAGACGCTGCGCAAAGACATACTACCTGGCTGCCTACTGACTGCCCGGCTGCAGGGAACGCAGACTCGCCGCATGAGGTGTAATTGAGTGTCGCCATGCATGCACAACAAAAAATTCATGTAAGACTCTGTGTTTTCTGCAGTTGAACTGGTAATGCACCCAATTCGGTTAAAAATAACTGACACACTTCTTAGCTACTAATTTGGAAATTACTGGTTCTTGCGTTTTATTCTCTTAATTGCTGATTGAGAGCGAATTAAAGATATGTGTGTAAAGCGTCAGTTAACTTTGTCTACGGCCCGTTCGAACATGTTTCGTAGCGAATGGCGACATGCTGCTTCATTTGGAGCCACGACGCTGCTGCAGTGTCACACACCGAACTTAAACGAAATTCCTTTCGTGGCTCAACGTGCTAGGTATACATTTTTTTAAATTTTTTTTAGCTCAGTTCAGTGGTTAGGCCTTTAATCTGAAGGCTATTATGAAGAGGTTCGAACTTTAGCAACCACATTCGAAAAGGGTTAAAGCTATGTCGGATCTCCTAATAATATTGCAATAAAGCTATGGACCTCATCGCTGGGAGAAATTTGGTTCGAAAACGTTGAATCTTCTGGGAACTCTTCTAAAGCCCATAGCGCGAAGCGATGTTGCTTGGAAAGATCGAGCGGTTTCAGTTCTTGCAATGTTTTTCAGGCATAAGTCTTTTCATGATGAAATACAAAAAACAATGCTGAACAAGAATAACATGACAGCTTGTCACGACTCACGCTTGATCTGTCAAAAATGGCTATTGAAATAGGTACATCCACTTAGATCACCCGTTATATCTAGAAGCGCCAAACGTGGGTCACGTGGTCACAGTCAACAGCAATCTTCTGCCATTCTGTCAATTATCTCCATTTATTGTGTGGGCGTTGACGTCTATGACACACTGCCAGAAAAACAAAATGATTCGCACCTTTAATTGTGGCCTGCTGAGCTATGAAATAAAATCCGCATTCAAAATAATGCCAAATCAAAAATTAGAGCGCCATAAAATTTACGACGCATATAAATATGTTATTATATTCATATATTGTTTCCATCGAAACTGCTAAGAAGTTAGTCTTTATCTTTCTTGAAAGTTGTTATGAGCTATTTTGGCCACTAAATGCCTCCAACTAAAAATCCTTAAACTTTCGCTAATTTTTTCACCTCTCTTCGAAGTTTCTTATGTCCGTCGGAAAGAACTGCTATGTGTCTTGACCTGAGATCGAATAAAACCGTATATATTTACGAAAATCGGATTACGCTTTTTCTGTTCACGTATCGGTTATTTGTTTCACTTAAAACTAATCGAGAAAGATATAGCGAGTTATGTTTCTAGGCATCATAAGAAATGTGTTATATAGAAGGGCGTAATTGGACCACTGTCGCGCACACAAAATACCATTAATCAAAAAACTTTTGAAAATCTTTGAAAAGTGGGCATGACCACACCCCCTAATAAGTTTAATTTAATATTTCTTCCAAACCTATGAAGCTACATATATTACCCAAATTTCCAAAACTCAAATAGAATGATAACCCCCCTACACCCCGTAAAACGGTTTTCTAAAAAACTACTAAAAGTACGATGAATAAATACCCTCAAAGACATTAAATTCTACACTCGAAATGGTACTCGAAGGCCTTATAGGAGCTGGTGGCAAATTTGGACGATGTGCGTGGCACCACCCACATTTAGGTGAAAATTCATATCTCGGGACCTACTCTACCAATATCAACTAAATTCGGTACTTAATATTCTTATAATATTTCTATACTACGGTGCTAAAATGGGTGAAATCGGATTACAACTACTTCTGCTTTCCTAATAGATAAATAAATGAGGTCTTCATCGCGATCGTGTTTTATTGCGCCCTACTGTCCATATAACATATTTTGAAAATCCGTTTAATTTTTTCACATTCCAGCACCAGTTAATATAATGGGATCAAGTGCCGTAAAGTGTGCCATTTTCTAAAGAAAACTTTTCAAAATCCAAACGAAACTTTTCAAGCCCCTAAATACCAAGTATGACGACCCCAGTGCCCCAGTGCGAAAATCTTTATATAGTATATAAGTATAGTTGACTTTTTACCGAAAAAATTGGTCAATGAATGAGATATGTATGAAATTAAGATAGAATCCTTTTCGGATAATAGATATGTCTGAACGTCAAAGCAGGCTTGAATCCGGTCCCCAAATACCTGATATAAAGATTTTCGAACTTCACGACATTATATCGCATATATTGGCATGTTTTATTTCAGTTTTAGATCAAATTTTTCACAAGAAATTTATTCAGTCATAACTTAACGGAATTTTCGACCATCCGGCTGACTTTACTAGATATAGATTGAGGATAGTATGTGAAGTACTTTAATGAAACAGCAGGATGCATTTGATTAGTATGTGATATGTTAACAGTATTGTCAAAAATAGATCAAATCGATTGAGGATAATTTAGTACCATGTTCGCTTTGATTGTACGATTCCTCGAAACATGATGTTGGACGCTTTAAATTTCCAATGATATAATTTTATATTTCCAACTTAAGATATTTCGCCGGCTTTTAACTTTAAAAGTAGCAGGATTATAAAATGTTCGGGTCCGAACTTAGAGATTCTGCCCGTTTGAGACCGGTCTTGAAACTTTTCGCCCTTAAAGATGGCGCTGTAACTTACAACAAAGTAAGTAGGAACAGATGTGCGGCAAGTAGTTCCAAATTATGGTAGTAAAACAGGCGAAGTTTCGTGATGCTCAGTCTTCTGTGCTAATTAATGCGATTATCGATGCAACAGCGACACCACTGCTGACGTCTTTCGGTGGACACGCGTGACTTCAAGCGCTTCCAACCAATATACATACGCACACAATTACGCTTCGAAGTTGGCAAAATAAAATCAGGAATAAACAAACTCAATATTTTGTACAAATAATTGTTGAAGAATTAGGCAAAAGCAGCTCCATGTGACTTAATGACATGCCTTACCAACTGCCTTAAAACCTCAGCAAATATCGGGGAAATTAAGGAGATAGAGGTAAACAAACAGTGGGGTAACGAATTTCAAAACTCTTCCCCCGGTAAACAAGTTTAAACTTTATTAATTAAAAATAGGTAGTGTATCCAAATGAAGACCCCCATTAATTATAACTGGACATGGCTACTTAAGAGTTATTAAATATAGACATTTCAGCTTACCTGCCTGCGTATCTGTTTATAGTGTTTTGAACATTTCGCATCACAAATGTTAAGAGTTTGCAAAATTGAATGATTAGAGGAATTTTTGGTGCACTTATAAGCCCATATAATGGCACACGCACGCACCTATCTATATGTCAAGTGGTACTTGATTTCGCATGACGTATGATAATGAGCATTTTAGACGGTTTCAATTGGTTTAAAATAATCAGTCATTCGATAAGTCCATGCCTACGTCATATTTTGGGAACCTGCCTACGTTCCTGCCCAGTTGGTATTAGCCTCTGTATTCTTCTTGTCTTAGGGCATTGAATCCCCTCCTCTTTCTCTGATTGTTTCGTGGGAACAGTCCATCAAATGAAGTGTGTCTTATCGGCAAACAGGTCGTTGAACGATCGTTGCCGTCGTTAACGTTTCAAACTTTCCGTCATGGTTTTAGTTGTGATTAGTTCTTTATTACAAATACACGTAACTGATCGGAGTAAAAAGAGGTATTCTTCATTTTCATAACATCATTACGAAGTCCACTAATATTATTAACCCTTAAACTACAAATTGTTAAGTCACCATATTCAAAGGAAACGTATTTTTGCCAAATAAAAATAAGGTTTGTTGAAAACTATTTTTTCTTTGAAAAGTCTGCTTCTGGTATTTACAGTTCATTTGTAAATAAACTCGAAATCAGCTGACCGACACGACGCCTGTTGCCGCCATGTTTACTTTCCTATAAATAGATTGAAATGTTTTGCATTCAAAGACTGTCACTTGTTCGTGAAAACTTCTTTCAAGGCCGAAGCTTTTGACAAGCGCTAATGGACCTGTCGTCAAAAACGCTCATTTCAAAGCACGCACATTCGTTCATAACTACTCGAACTTCATCGTTGATGGGTTAACGTGACGTAGGTAGAGCGCATCTAATGTTTGTCTCCATCAGGTGTGACGATAAGGCCACTGTCAGCGCCAATGCCGCTGTGCTGCCAACTCCTAAAAGAGGGCGCTTTTCGCGGCGCTGCTCCCAGCGTTTGCGTTGCGGCAGCGCTGCCGCAGCCATTAGCCGAGCCCATAAATAAGTGAAAAGGCGAGAAAGCACCCGCAACAAGTTCACAACCCAGGCATTCGTTTATTACAGCGGTTCGATCGATCGGCTCGCTGCGACTTGTTGTCTATTGTTTGAGTCGTGCATTGCCGGACGGACGTGTTTTCGTGTCGTTTGCCATACCGCAAGTTTTGAATTTTTCCACAATCTGTGCATATATTGGTGAAGTGCCTAATTGCCTGTCACAACCCACCGGTGTCCAGCTGTCGTATACTCTCAGTGCGTGATTTTGAATAAATGGTGTTTTGATTTACCTCTCACGCGACAATCGACATTTCCGACATCCTGGCGCGAGTGCTCTATCTGTATTTGTAAATATTTTTATATATTTATGCGCTGACAACCAACGGTAAACACATTGCGTATATGTTAACTGCGTTCAACAGGCGCTTAACGTTAGCTGTCGATTGCCCAGTGGTTAGTTCAAAATTTCGATTTCTATTGTGCATTTTAGTAGTGCCCTGTAATAAGTGCAGCAAAATAAAAAAAACGAAAACCACCAACCAATGATAGTGTTATTAAAGCAAAGATTGATAATCAGTGATAAATAATTCATTGGCGCCAAGCGTTCACCGCCATCAGTGACTGAACACATGAAACCGTTCACATAAAGTTTTGCGAAAATTAAGTTTTTGTCGTGGGTTCATGGAAAGAGCAGTAAGTACAACTTATATCGGGTCAAAGTTGTAATTGTTTATTTGTCAGACTTGTGCATTATAAATGCCAACACCACCACCTTGTTGAACTGGTGACCAAGTACTGAAGTTTTCATGTAGTCATTAATGTTGTATAATGTACTGAGAACTAGGAAGCTTCATTCAAACAATTGTCCTAACTTATGAACAACGGAAAAGGGGCTAGACTTGCTGGACACGAACTAGTTTTCTCATTGGAACACTCGCAGCGACGTTTTGCAATGATAGACCGGCAAAAAAGACACAAAAAACTAATCATAGGCGACTGAGAATAAATACTTATTTTCAATTCTATTTCTCAATACTTTCCCGAACTCTTGCCTAATAAAAAAAAAAATAAATAAAATACTAGCTATACTATTTGGTTATAGTGTTAAAGGATCGGTTCCAGCATATCCTTCGTGAACAACTTTGTTATATCTAAGCAAGGGTTGTGTTATGTTCATATTTATGTCCTTATAACTCACCTTGACTACGGTTCGGAATTAATTTCATTAGTAATAACTTCACCGATTTGTTTTGTGCGACCATTAAAATACATAAAAGCTTTGGCAGACGGCAACATTAATCCGGATTTACTGGAGGAGTTAGTGAAGATAACTCTGATGCTAACTCCCACTTAATTCTCAAAATTTAAGAGAGTTAACTGCATTTTCGTTGGCAATATTTTTATCTATTGGCCAATGTCAATCGATTGTGAATGAAAAACGGGCAACACTGACAGCTGTTTTTCAAATTTTTCAATAAAAAACAAGAAGTTCTATTTTATGTTGATGTTTTTGTAATAAAAAATGGTTTTGTAAAAATTGGTCGGCTAAAAACCGCACAGTTTATCTCTTATCCATTTTCATTGAAAATATTACAAAAATGACAATCAGCTGTTTATGAGAGTTTCAAACTCGCACAGCTGCCGTCTGTCCCCCACAAATTTAGATCTGATTAAATTCGAAGTTAATCCGGGTTATCGTTGCCATCTGTCATGTCTATAAATTTCATTTGATTATTTAGCTGCCTGTTTCGCAGCGCAGTGAACTGAGCTGTTCTATCATTGTTTTTACTTCTTCATATCTTCCTTATCGTTTTGCATTGACAACCCTTTCTGGAATGTGGACGAAAGTATACTCTGTTTCTTAATAAATTTAATGCGATTATTGTTCTCTACTCACAGAAGAGAATAATTACTTTCTATTATATTTTAATGTGCTCGCTTATTGATAGTGTTCTCTTATTGTATATCAAAAATCACTTCTCCTTCAAATAAAAAAAATTTTATGATCGACATCACTTTTTATAACTGTGATGTGAGACGCAGTGGAAATTTTTTCAAACAATAAATTGAAAGCTATTCACATTAGATTTGGTGTAGTATGTCATCATAAGTTTGCTCAATGTATCAGACGCTTAATTAAGGCAATCATAAAAGCATAAAAATACAATGCAAACACTCGTAAAATTATAGACAAAGAAGTGTTGTTCAGTTTTTTTTCACTGGCACATATTAACAACTCTAGCTTGTTGTGACAGAATAAATTGGTGTGTGAATGATTTGGTAGCGATGCACAGATGCGTTAGATCAGCAGCGATGATCGCAGTTAATGAAGAACTCAAGTTGTCTGTTTATATTTAAAAATGTCAAGCATTCGTGACGGAGGCGGGACATGCGTCGCGTGAGGCGTCGCAATCGTTTCGAAATTGTTTAATGGTGTGAGTGTATACGGATGAAGCCGTGGAAGCTTTTCGTAAAGCAAGCCTGTAAACTCCATCGTTATTTTCTTTATTTCCGATATTGTGATGCTATTCCCACCCCAGTCATTTTGAATATCCCCAGTTGAGTATTTATATTGGGTAATTAAGTAGATTACTAAAAAAGAAAGCTCACGAGAACATATAGAAAAAGAACATATAAAAATATATAATTGCCTTTACAAGCACCTTTATGACTTCAACGATTTACGATCATTTCGATTTTTATAACTTTTTATAACTTAACCTCAACAATATTCACCTCACAATTCATAGACAGCGGCCGATTCCTAATGTAAATTTTCCTCTTATCATTACAGTTAGGCCAGCTGAGGAAATATAATAAAAGCCCGAATGCCGAGATTGTTCAAAGACGAGTTTTGGAAGTCTGTCGTAGTACCTTAAATTGAATATTAAAATCAAAAGAAAATACAAGGAATTGAAAAAATTGAAAATATTAAAAAGAGAAACGCTTTTGTTAGTTTCTTTTAGTTTGTTGTTTTTGTTATTTATTGTTTTACATAACCTACAATAAAAGTGGCTCGCGCTTTTGCAGTGGCAAAATGAGTTTCAGCGGACCGAGCGGACCACGTGATAACGTGCGAAAATTATCCTTTCTGGGCTTCAACACAAAGAAGGTGAGTACATGAAATTTGATTTATAACAGTAAATGCTTAATATTTTAATTACATTTGTAAAAGATGTGTTTTAAAAGGAGACCTAGGAGACTTTTAGCAAAAAAAAAAATATTAGATACATATTTTTTTTAATTTTAAAAGTGTATTAAATACACACTAGAGCTCCTAAGATTATTTGAATGACCTTAAAACCGATTCTTAAAATATCCCGTTTGAACCGTTCGTTTGAATATTAACCGATTTATGCTATTCGAACAGTGGTAACATTTGTTGAAGCCAAATGCTGACTTTTCGAATAGTCAATTGTGAACCGTTAACCCGATAGTCGAAAATTAGCGGTTAATCGAGTAGTTGACGACTTAGGACTCTCCGAATACTGCAAACCGAATATTAGTATTCGAATAATGCCCTTTTCGGTTAATCCGGTTAATCGATTAGTCGAATATCAAGAGCTCTAACACCCACTAAAATTTGAGAAAAAATTAAAACTAAACTCCGATACACTTGTCTTGTTTTGTAAAAAAAAGTTCCTGAACTGCTGCAGTGATTCCGGCTTTCTCTATGGATGGAACTTGAAAAAAAAGAATTTCCACAAAATATTGTCCATATGGACCTATGATCAAAGAACAAAAAATAGATAATGTTTCTCAAAAACCGAGAGACTATTGTACAACGTACGGACATACGGTCATGACTAAGTCGACTCAGCTCTTCACCCAGATCCTATTTACATATGCTCCAAGGGTCTCCGACGTTGACTTCAGATTGATACTAACTTCGATGCAAACTTCATATACCCACTACGGAGTATAAAAATTTATTGAATATTTCATATTGCATAAATATGCTTTCGTATTAAAAATCTCCCGCAGATAAGGTTAGTTAGCCCATAATAGTATCCATGATCACGTACGCACTTACTTTCGATTTTATTTTTATCACAGGCATTGCCCCGGGCCACGCGGTAATTAATAAATTGAATTTTCAAACTCAATCGAAACTTTATTGATTAAGTGTGAAATGAGCTTATGTCATTGCCATCAAACAGATGAACATGTTGCTCGTAGTTAGGCAAGCCCTGTAGGAATCAATTAGCACAATTAGCTTGAGGTAACCACTGTTAGATTTTGGAGAAAACTAAAGAAATTTTTCAGACTGCATTTTTAGATATCTGTGCTGGTGCAAGTTTGTCAGGAACCTTTGGGAAATTTACAATCCTTTCAATTGATTTTTGCATTTTGAAACAACAACAGGTTTGCAAAATCCTACCGGCCCTGCAGCATTTGTCAATCTCCTACTTGAAGCATAATAAATTTAGCGCGTACAAGCAAACCGTTGCCGTAACACACCTACAAAAGTCAATGACAGTGCGGAAGAAAGTCTTGCATAACTGTGAGCAAAAACACGCAATAATCATTGCCATAAAACGAGAGTTTCAACGAAATTATGAATTATTGCTTAGCCAGTGGAAATATAAATAGATCAACATTTACGTAACGTAGAACAAATTGCTTTATGACTAAATTTTATTCGTGTACTTGCCGCTGAAATTCTGCCCTGTGTTATTTTCTTCAAAAACAATGAATACTGCCGTATTAATGGACACTACTCATGAGAGCTACTTTCATATACTTACTTACGATTAGATGACGCACTTGAAATTCAATATTGTTGACACCTGCAAATAATTAACAATAACAAACAAACTTAAACAACCGAGACTACAACTTTATTTCTCATTTTATTTGTCATTACAGTAAATATTTAAAGTTCAGTGCATTTAGTTTTATCTAAATAAATAATGACTTACGAACATCGGCAATAAAACGCAAATATAAAGACGTCTTCACTTCGTCGGTTTTCCACCACCGGCTTTTTGTCGCTTCACAAAATATGTTCATACTGTAAGCAACAATAAAGTAAGCCAATTTCAATTGAACTCACCATTAGTTAGTATGTGCGTAGCTCATTAAAGCGTTAAATTATTATATAAGATTACACCGCTTTCTTTGATTAAAGACAGTACAACTTCTCACCTGTCCACACTTCACATTTTTAGAGCTTCCTCCATTTGTATGTTGCTATCCGGTGTTTAAGGAACTCTCACAAATACTCCTAAAATGGTGCTTATCTCTCGCTTTCAATTAAATTAGTAAAACATACTTACGAATAATTTATTCGATCGTGACTGATACCGGAATAGGTAGTGTCTCCAGTCAATATTTGCTGAAGTGATAAGCCCTTCATTAGTTCTAATGAAGTGCACATCCGATAACTGCTACTAGACTTATCAAACAACGCAAAAAACTATTTGAAAATTATAAACTTTGGTTCTTCTAATTAGCTCGTTGTTTTTAATTTCGAAATTGTTGACACCTGCAAATAATTTTTAAATTTGTCTCACAAAATTTAATTTACTGTCCACAGCAATCGCAAAGCGGAATAATCGATTCAAAGTACGATAAGTGGTTTAAAAATAACATAAATGATTTAGAATTTTATTTTTTGATTGAATTAACCACCATAAGTGTACTCCAACCAACATTAGTGGGCAGAAAATGCTAGCTATATACTTATGCCAATGATTTTTTCAGCCCTCGAAACACTTTTCGTAAGCACTTTGTAGACTGAAGGCTATCTCCAGCGAATATTGTATTTCTCTTCGATCGACTGAAAACGGGTTCCCCTGAGCGACAAATTCAGTTTGGGGAACAAGAAAAAATCTTACGGAGCCAAATCTGGTGAACACGATGGTTGATCGATGGTATTCATTGCGTTTTAGACTTCTAATTCGTTCATAATAGTGGCTCGATCCGATAGTGCCATTATCATGGAGTGAAATTCTGAATTATACCTTCACAGTTCCAACCGTTTTCGACGGATGTACTCAAGTAAACTCCACAATATAACTCCTTATTGACCGTCTGTCCTTCCGGAACTAATTTATAATGCATCATACTATGAATATCGATAAAAAAACATTAAGATTCATGTTAATTTTTGTATGGCTTTGGCGAGTTTTTTTGTTTTTTTGGTTTCCACTCGTTTATTTCCGTCCATTCCGATGATTGTAGACTTGTTTGTATGTCAAATTCATAAGCCTATATCTCATCTTATCTCATATCTGAATGTAGGATCAGAACTCGCACGATCAAGCATGTCCACAGCGATCTGTTTACGTTACTCTTTTTGAAGAAAACGCAACATTATCGGGTCGAGTCGAGTAAGAACGCGTTCCATACCAAAAATATCCACCAATATCAATAGAACAGACTCGCCAGAGATGTTGAGCACTTGAGCCATCGTTCTGCTACTTGTGTAATGATCTTCAAACACTATATCGTTCACTTTTTTTAATATTTTCATCAGTTGAATAGGCATCATCAGTTTGAAGGCTTTTCATCACTCGTAAGCTTGTAGTTTTGTTAAAACTAAATCACCGTAAGCCTTTTCCAATATTCACAACGATTTCGCACACGAAATTTGGTTAGAAATAAAAAAATTTAAACCAATTCTTTGTTCGCTATTTTACCCATTGTAAAAATCGCAACGCGCCACTGAGGTGTAACGACTTAAGCAGCTGCTGTAAACAAACGGGTTGACAGATCGCGCTCATATTTGGCATGGTAATTAAGGACAGTGCTAGCAACTTGGCAAAATAGATTTTCTGTTTTTTGAATTATCATTTCGTCGGGGAATTTAATTACAATTTCTGAGTGCTTTTTTGTCCTAATGTATTCTTTGTTGGAGTGACTTAAGCTGACTTCAGCAACTTTGACAAATTGCCAGAGAATTAAGTTCAAACACTGGACAATTTCCAATACAGGCACTGCTGCCAGACAAAGGTTAGTTAAAAGTCCTTTTTATAAGAACGGAAATAGCACAATATTCCTTTCCATTGAGGGTAGTGACGTAAATAAGCTTCTCAACATTGAAGCTGCAACAATGTATACATACCAAAGCTGCTGTTATTGCATTTCGGGTTTCAGCAAAAGCTTTCGCCCACCACCGATTACTGTTAACTGGCCACTACCAGCTTGCATTATGCACAATCTGAATATGTGGGCATTTAGACTGCAATGGCTTTAAGTCCATTTAAAAGCGTGATGTTCTATTTTCCATACAGCGCTGTACGTAACGGTAATAAATACGCCGAGCACAGTGGCGCTTTAAGTTGTGCGATTTCAAAAAGAATTCGGTGTCCAATTTGCTGGCGCACAATTCGTCTAACAGTAAATAAGTATTGATAATTAAATTAACGTGTGATATCCGAGCTAACCACGGCAATACCAGGAGAAGTAAGTTTCAAGTTTCGCAAATTAACTGAAGCAAGGAATTAGTTGTTTGCATGCTCAAAGTGCGTTAATTAAAATGTAACATATTTCCGCGCCCATTTTGGCACGTAACACCACAATAGAAATCAAACGCGACATATAATTAACAGTGAAACGCTGGGAGTCTTGTACTCCACCTAAAGTAATAATTTTGAAGAACATTCACCATATGATTTTCATATGATTTTCTGAGCAGTAGCCGGCGACCTCTGACCTTTGCGTCCGCACCGACACATTCAACCAGCCGCAAGTGCGAATAGGCTGCCCCGCTGCGTGTCTGTGCAACACTGGTGCAAGCAAGAGCAAGTGATAATACAAAACCCAACAACAACAGCAATGACAACAACAGACAAGACTACAAGAAATCAATATTCGTGGTCAAGGTCAATGTTAACGCTTTGGCTTTGGCAAGCTTGCGCTCAAGCCAAAAAATGTTTATCGACCAACTGTTGACTGCGCCAGCGGGGGTTGGTGTTAAGGGATGAGCCCATATATAGTATATATGTGCTCGCACTTGCACTTGTAGTTCTCTATGAGTGGCAAGAGAACGAAGACATCAATTACGCGGCGCACTGATGTGTACGGACAATGCAAGCCGTTGACTTTTTCGAAGACATACTCGCTTACATAAATAGCAAATAACACATGCAACCCCATGCAATCATACAAAAGGTAACTGTAATTAATATTATTGAATGCGTCGGACAAAGAAAAATGAAAAATGGCATAAAAACACGCGTTTTAAGTATTTGCTAACCGAAACACACGCATTTTCACCTCAGTTGTGAATTTGACTATCCCAACTTCCCCAAATTGGCAAGACGCTTAACTGACCGAAAAAGGCAGACGCATTACTTATGCGCTGCACGTGCTAGACTTGTTGAATATACGCGGTTGTGTGGATAAAGATTTCCATATCGTTCACGTAACGCGTGGGTCCACAAACCAACAGCCAATCAGTTTCTGCGACTTAGGTAATCTTACCCCTTAATCTTACTATAGACTCAGTGGAATGTGATGGGAAGCTTCTTCAGAGCATATCGAATAGTCGAAAGAGTCTTTTCGCATTATATACGACCGTGGATTAGCTATTGAATCTTGAGAATTATCATTACCAACTATTGACTAACGGTTTGTTTATAAATTTATTTAAATGCAAAAATCGATATGCGGAGGGCTTTAGCATCTATAAATACTCAGTTATACACCAAATTTCTCGAAACATTTTTCCAGCTTATTTTTCCTGAAGGTTTAAAGCATTTTATTGTTGACCTTAATATTGCATAACGATTGCTCTAACAAAAGTGCTCGTTAAACTCATTCGCTTCGCGGCACATCTGGCTGTGTCATTCCTGCTGTCAGCACAGCACAACACCTGTTGTCTTGCGGCTCATTTAACAGTACATTACTGCATAGCATAGGATGAGCGAGTGTCTGAGCTGGCTAAAAATAACGAAATAATTGTATTAATAATATAAATAGTAGCCCAGGGCAGTGATAAATAACAAATTATTTTGAATTATTACCTCTCTGAAACCATCTACGTACTCATCCAGTGGTTGGCTTTTCATTCGAAAAAAAAAATAGTACGTGTTGCTTTTATTCTCGCATTGTGTTGTTGTTTGCCCTTCACAATGCGACTAAACAAAACGAGCAGGCGTGAAATACGATACTACCAGATCGAGCAACAGGCAGCCCATAACTCCATTATTGTTATTGAAATGTACACGCCATCGCCCGAGCTCCTTCGTTTTATTTGTGGAGTGTTTACTCTCAATATGTGGTGGTGAAGCGAAATGGTTTACTCGTGACTTTTATGCAGAAAAAATAATTTTCATTTAAACATTTTATACTCTTATACTTTAAGATGTAAAAAGTCAACCAGGCGATTGGAATCTAAGCAGTTTTATATATACATACATACATATGCTATATAGAACTCATACAATGACCGACATATTCCGTAGAAGGGTTTTTTAGAAAAACGAAAATTATTATAAGAAAGACACGATTTTATCTATTTACTAGTATCATGCTACATACTGAATAAATGTTTCTCGTGTTTTATTAAGGCACCTCACTTACAATCACCAATCATATGGAGCAAAGTCAGCCGGATATACGAAAAGTAATAATTATATGGGGTCTAGGTCAAATCTTCAAACAATTTTATACATTTTATGCACAAAGATACCATGTTCTGAGTTTAACATACTCTGTAATTTTCATTGAGATATCTCAAATATTGGCCCGTATGTGCAGTATAAAATCACCTGGAAGTTCGATAATCTTCATGTTAGGCATAAGGCTCAGGGAAGTATCGAGCCGATTCAAACCATTTTTGATTCACAGAGTTACTATTCTTAGGAAAGGATTCTCTCTGAAATTCAATTATATATCCCATACATTGACCGATATTTTCGGTCAAAAGTCAACTATAGATACTGGAGTTCACAAATTCGGTACCGAGGGGCTTGAACAGTTTTAGTTGAATTTGGACAATTTTTGGCCATAAGGTGAAATACTATAAAGAAATCATTAGTCCAATTATTTTGATATATTATTTGATTCCTGATTTGGACACTGGAAAGTGAAAGTTTTAAAATTTATGGGAAGTAGGCGTGGTTTATGTCCGCTATCTCCCATTTCCGCATTGTGACATAGGAATATCATAAGAATACCAAGTACTAAATTTAGTCTAAATCGGTCGAGCGGATCCCGAGATTTGTGATGTCACTAAAGAGTGGGCGGTGCAGCGCCTATCGTCCAATTTTCACACCGGCTCCCATAAAGCTCTCTCACACCGTTTCGGAGGTAAATTAGATGTCTCTGACATATTTAGTTACTGATTTATTGCGCTTCAAGAAGTCTTTTACAGTGCCGTTATATGGGAAGTGAGTGGCGTTATCTTCCGAACTCATTCATTTTCACACTGTAGGTAAGTGTTCATATTGGATTTGTGCTGTGCAAATTTGGTTATTATAGCTTCAGCAGTTTAGGAGATATGTATATTAGAGAAGGGGCCACGCCCACTTTTTTAACATTTTTTTGCCCCTTGTTACTGCGATCCCTTAAGGCAAATTACAATCTTCATATATCTTAATTTAGTGCTTAATTATGGCCCTTTATAGGTTTTCGGTTAATGGCGTTTTGGGGGCGTGGCAGTGGTCCGATTACACCCATCTATGAACTTGAAATTTTTTTTGTACTAAGGAACCCACTTACCAAGTATCGAGATATCTAAATTTTTACTCAAGGTACAGCTTGCACGGATGGACGAATGGACGGACAGGCAGATAGCCAACCGGACTTCAACTTCTCTTGTCATGCTGATTATTCATATATTATTATATATAACCCTATATCTATCTCGACTAGTTTTAGGTGATACGTACAGCCGTTAGGTGAACAAACCTGTTATACTCTGCAGCAACATTTTGCATGAGTATAAAAACACGAATGATCTATATTTGCCGAATGAAAAGCAAAGCTGGGATGGGTTAATCGAACCACTTATAACATACTTCGATAAAAAGTTGCATAAAATAACGCTAATGTTCCAGGAAACAAGAACTTTAGTCTGTTTTAACAACAAAAAGATGAAACGAATTTAAGTAAACTGCCACTAAGGTACACTCTGGGGTGTGTGTAACGCTTATGCCTAATCGGAATCCACTAAATGTAAACACAGCTTTTCACACATAAAAGGGTGCTTGCGCTGGTGGTGTGTGTATGCACATTATCTGTGAAGACTTATCCGCTTTGGCTGCAACAAACGCCTGCCTTCACACCCGCGAGTGCACAGCGGAGCACACATACACATACATGTGTGCCGAAACACTTATGTGGCCTTGATTGGCCTTGACCGAGCTCATAACTGAACTTAAGCGCCAGCGCACAACCCCCGCCATGCAAGGCGCGTCGTAAAGCCATGTGTTCGCCACGCTCCGCTCACAGCCGCTCAGTCGCTCAGTTGCTCAGCCTGTTTGTACTAAGAACCAGTTAAACAGTCGCTGTTAACTCTCACTGTTGGCGTTGTTGTTGTATTTAAGCCGCTAACACCGGAAGCGTAGAGAGACACACAGATAAAATATTAATGCCCACTGAAAGGCAGAAGCAGAAATAAAAGAATCTCCTTGGCTGCATACGCACCATTCCACCTGTTGGTGGTCGAGCCAACCGGGCGTATGAGCAATATTTGTGAACATGTGAGTATGTTACGTTATCTCATACGTGCGCGATGAGAGCAAACTGTGTATTTTCCAGTGTGTGGCGTTTCGCCCTCTCGGCAGCTGTCAATCGAACTTGTGATGGGAAATAGCGCGGACACTGGAAACATGCGTAAGCGGAATCAGGAAATTCAAAGGAAGAAGTCAGCAGAAATACAAATGTTTATTTATATATATGTTCGACTGTCATACTGAGCGAGCGTCCTTTGGTGGCATTGAAATTGAGCGCATCTATTACGTCAACAAGTTTTCTTTGCAGAAATAGGGTGACCAGGCGTGTACGCTAACAACGAATCTCGTCGATATTTACGATTTTTAGTTGAGTGGAATAAGTAGATAGGTGGGTAGGTGGTACTATGTCGACTTAGTTCCACCCTGCGCTCCTGATTAAGCTCATCAATACAAGAAGTGAGTTAAGTCCGAGGCACCGCCTAGATTTCTTATTACAGGTCTTGCAATCACATAGCAGATGTTCCAGAGTCGCTTCTTCTGCTTCCTCTTTACTTTCTTCAGGTTCTATAGTAATAGATGCATGGTATCCCTAACCTGCTGACATATCTACCAATAAAATAGTGACCTGTTAGAGCTGCTCTTAGAGTTTTTATGTCATTATTCAAACTGCATTGTTTTAATCTGGTCACACTTAACTTCACTCCCCTGAGTGCCCCGGCGCAGCTGTAGCTCTCAACATTACACAGTCTGCAAACAGCTGTTAGCGTACAGAAACAACAGGCGAACTGTGCCACCCCGAAATGCCCAGAGCAAGCTGTGATTCCACATGGCACACACAGGGAGTGTGCGCAACGCAAAGAAGAATAGCAGAACCACAATAATGACACTGCGAGATACGCTGGCACACTTTGGTGGCAAAGCCTTTACACATATGTCAGCAGCAACACTTGTCTTCGAGAGCGCACACACAGTCGACGGCGGACGGTAGTGCGCTAAACGGCTTATCCTGCCACTGGCGGTGAATACTTTTGAAACCTGCCTGTTCTGGGCCATTACTGTTAGCAGCTGCCTGTGGAGCGGCACGGCAGCGACACACACTCATCGTCGGCGGTAAATACTCGTCACAGCTTAAATAACCACTTGAGCAGCTTTAGATAGTGAAAGGGCAAAGAAAAGTGATAAATAACCACACAACAACAGCGTCAAAAGTTGGCATTTAAATTAAATTTGTTATTTAACATTGAAATTTGACACATGTCGATGTCGATAGCGGGGCGGGCGTGTGTAGTGCTAGCGAAAACTTGCGGCGGGCTTTGACACTCTCCACCAACGGGATAACGCCTTGGCGTGGAAGTGCTAATCGAAGCGTTGTGCAAGTTGTCAATTTATATCGCTTACTTGCAGCTAAAAAACTTGAAAGTGAATTCTTTTTGACTTTGCCGAAGTGATTTATGGTTTTCGCGTTGTGATGCCTAAGTAGCGTTATGTTATGTTATGTAAACGTTGAATGTCAAAGCGGATGCTACGGCTGTGACGTAGTGTAAGCCATTGAAGGTCCTTCAAGGCGTCTTTGCCTGGATGTGTGCAAGGTAAAAAGGCAAAAACAATGCACGAGGTGAATATGGCCCAGCCGTGCGCGGTCGCCCAAAAGCGTAGCGCAGTGTTATAAATATCCGAGTCGATTATCGCCACTGCAGAGTGCTAATGTGTGCCGTTTGTGCTGACGCTAAAACCATAAAGAATCGTTCGAAAATAAAAAAAAACCAAAGAAACACTAAGCACACATGAACACACACATAAGCGTTTACTTCAAACACATTAACGAGCGGATAATATGCGAAGCCGCGTTGATGGTTGTGTAATCACAGGGTGGCAGCGACACGCCTGACACAAAACTGCTTGATTGCAGCGTCTGTCGGGGCGCCAAAGATGATTATATTATAAATTTTTCAATTTCGACATTTAACGGTGCCCTTGAAAATGCTGCATACAATTCAGCAAAGTTCGTGCGTGTGTTTGAAGCATACTGATGTGATATAACGGTTAATCATAGTGAAATTAAAATGAAATACAAAATTACAAATTAATTTGACGCACTTTCAAAGGTGAAGCAAGCTGAGTGTTTAATTTTTCGAAGGTTAAATAAAGTTACTCGGTGGTAAAGAGAGGAAACGAAGCGGAAGTAAAGGTGAAATGCTGGTGGAAGCTGCAGCAACCACTTATCGCGTGTGAATTCTGTGTATGTAATCGTTCTGCAACAAAAGTCCGCTAATGCCCAGCTCGCTTTACGTCTACTACGTTTGGCCCTTAAAAGTGATTTCTTTTTTGACTGAGTTAACCTTCAAAATCTAAAATTCGAAATAATACTTCTGATGTCAATAGTTGCTTAAAAATAGTAGTATGATAGGTGAGATACAAATACTTTCAGGGAAGAACCTCCTGAAATAAACTCAAAAACTCAAGCCGACGCTCAGCACATAATCATGAAAAATCATATCGAAAGAGCAAAATCTATAATTGTGTAATTACCAAAATTTAAAAGCATCGACGTGGAAGATAAATCTCTAAAGTGAACAACAACAAGTGGATAGTGGATAAATAGGCATTCCAAATGGCCAACGAGGCAACTGTGCGGATTGGCACGTCCAGGCAGCACAGTGCACTTGGCGGCTAGCCAGTCCGCTGACGGTCAGGGTCTCGGTCGCAAACTTAGCCTTCCGGTAAACGTTCATGCACTGGGCAGATTGGACACACATAGCTCCAGAGACCTTCAATGAATGTTAGATAAGTTTCTATGCCAAAAAGAAAGCAATAAAATAAACACATACATACGTACATTCGACTTAAATAGTAACAAATCTGAAAAGTGAGGGAAACAAACAACAACAATTAAAAAATTGTGAAGAACAAAGAAAACAACGAAATATAGCAACCAGAAGCGGTACTGGGAACCATAATATTTGGAAATGTAAGTGGGTCTGTCGTAGGAGACACTTTAGAAACTGAAGGCATAGCCCTATATAATTTTTAATATTTAGATAAAAGTTCGTTTAGAGTGCGTTGATTATTGGTATGTCTTTTGTTCTGATTTCTTCTTTTTCTTTTTTATTGGCGATTGTGCTGAGTTTACAACAGCGCGCCGATCGTTCTTGCTTTTCGCTGTTTGGCACCAATTAAAGATTCCAAGCGAAAACCGGTCTTTCTCCACCTGTTTTTTCCAACGTAGGGGAGGTATTTCTCATCCTTTGCTTCTCCCTATGGGTACCGCAGCGAATACCTTCAGAGCTTAGATGTTCTCGTCCATTTTGACCTCGTTTATTCTGCCTTTACTAAGATCTCATTTACAACTGCTCTAAATTACAGCATATTTTCATCAAAGGAAAATGGCTATCTGAAATTGGAGTGAAAATTGAATGTTTTTTGCAGTAGACAATGTCCAGAAATCGATAAAGTCCACCCAGTCAGTGTAAGCAATGCCATTGAATTTCCACGGTATACGTCTGACTAACTCTTCCTTAGCTGACATTCCACAAGGAAGTGGTACAACATAAGCCAAGCTCCCAACGAAATGGCAATGCAAATCATTTTCGTGGCATTTTGTGTCATTGTCACTACGTAGGAACTCGCCCATTGTCACATCTCTGTGCGGATGTGAATTTAAATATTTTTAGATGAGGCAATCAGCGCACAACCAACCCACATGCCAAGTCCTCCTGCACTCCTTGTTCGAGTTCGTTGCTCTGCACCAACCAGTACCTTATTGAGCGAAAAAATCCCTCTGTTCTTAATTCATCTCCAGCAACTTTGACGAACTAGTTCATTGTGTGGCTTCCTTGTAGCCACCACGACTGCGAAAGTTGAGTAATCCAATAATTGCATTTCATTTATTGTACTCACAGACATTTGTATATGCGAGCGGTTCGCCGGGAATGTTGACACTTTGGCAGGACAGTTTTTGTCTAGAGCAATATAATTTGCACATTTGCGAATGGAATTTTTCCGACAAGTCAACCAGTATAATGACCTTGTCGTTGAATACCCCGTTGAAGCTTCCCTTTCAATGAATACATTTGGCTTGCTCCAATCAATAATTAAAACCCTAGTTTTTCTAGCTGAAAGGTGCCAAGAGGTAGTGCATACCTTTAATACCACAAAAAGCCGTTAGCAAATTTATAGGTTATATTCAGGTTTGAGGATAGCAAAACCAATGTTTACGGGCTTATGAAAACATTATTAATTTTAGCCATTTGTATTAATTAGTACATGCGTTATTTGCTGCCCACAGTTTCACATTAACTTTTTTATAATAGCCTTTCGCTTCATTTGCGGGCTCTCTCACCCTCTATTCTCATTGTACACATTCTGAGCTCTTGCTCTTTCTTTGATAAGCGTTACAAAGCAGAGATGAATATCGATTTCCACTTGAACACAATAAAACAGAAAACACCGTGCGATTAGCATGTAAACACATACCTGAAAAATAAATACATTTCTGTCATTGGCTCATCAACGGTATGTTACGCGGTTCACAGCAATTCGGCACGCTTATCAGAACGAGTGATTTATGTGCTGTTTTCGGTAGCGAGTACACACAGACATACACAGGAGTGATAAACTCACTTTGGATATATAGTATCGCTGAATCCCTGGTTTAATATTTTTAAGTTATCTAGTATATATTATATAATACTTTGGAAATATCACTGATAAAACGAAGGTATAAATTGAATCGGAATGAAAACTTCAAATACCAGCAAAGCAGTGTTATTAAAAATGTTTGGATTCTTATAAGAAGTTAGTATTGATTAATATTTCTAATGTACAGGGTAGGCCATTTAAAGTTGACCCATTTGTTTCTAAAAAAAAAGAACAAAAGAAAACAATGTTTTTTGTTCATTTCAAAAATAATTTATTTTGGTCCAATGGGATTTGTTTCAGCTAATATTTAAAAATTGCACCTTTAGCTTTGACAGCTAAATGCACTCTTTTTTCGACATTTTCCATGACTTTGGCCAATGTTTCGGATGATATGGCGGCTGTTTCACGTCGAATGTTGGCTTTCAGTTGAGCTAAGGTCTTTGGCTTATTAGCGTATACCTTGGATTTCAAATAACCCCACAAATAAAAGTCTGGTGGCGTCAAATCTGGTGATCTCGGTGGCCAGTCAACATCACCATTTTTCGATATCAATCGCCCGGGGAAAAATGGTCGCAATAAATTGATTGTTGGTCGAGCTGTATGGCATGTAGCCCCGTCCTGTTGAAACCAGAAGTTATCCATGTCATTTTCGCGAATAATGGGTATCACAAAATCCGTTATCATGGCTCGATAACGCTCACCATTGACTGTTGTCGTGGCTCCATCATCGTCTTCGAAAAAATACGGTCCGATGATCATATTCGCGCAAACACCGCACCAAACTGTTACTTTTTGGTCGTAAAGAGGCTGTTCTTCAATTAATTGAGGATTTTCGGTGGCATAAAATCGGCAATTTTGCTTGTATACGCCTCCATTCAACGAGAAATGTGCCTCGTCTGACATGATGAGTTTTCGCCAAAAGTCAAGTTCGTTTTCAGCCATTTCGATGGCCCATTTGCCAAAATTAAGGCGTCGCGGATAATCAGCTGGGTTTAGTTTTTGTGCCATTTGAATTTTATATGGAAACATCTTCAAATCTTTATGAATTATGCGTCGGAGAGTGGTGCGAGAGATGTCTAATTCCTGAGAGCGGCGGTAACTCGATGTCGATGGAGTCTCCTCAATACTGGCTCGTACAGCTTCGATATTTTCATCAGAACGTCTTGTGCGTTGTCTGGATGCATGACTGGCATTACTGAGATTACCGGTGTTCACAAATTTTGCGTATAAAGACTTAATTGTGTTCTTAACTGGAGCACTTTTCACTTTATTTTTTTTGCGAAACGCACGTTGAGTTAACACAATTGAAAAGTTATTTTGAATATAAAGCTGAACAATTTCAGCGCGTTCTTTTGGAGTGTACTGTTCCATGGTATAAATTGTCTTCGAATGACGCTTCTAACGCGGTATGACATTAGCCGATTTGTCAGCGCTGTTAAAAGTTACAGCTTTGCCAGATGGGTCAACTTTAAATGGCCTACCCTGTATAACTAAATCTAAAAAGATAACCTGCCAACTCTTTGCATCCAACGGAGAACGTTTTGCTTTTAAGCTACGACCTTCAAGCCTCTGTTGTGAAGATCTTTAGAAAAAGTATGTGTACAAACTTTAAGATCCATTTCTCAAAAACTGACGGTTCAGTTCGCATATATAACGCATTTTACAATAAGAGCGCTACAAAAGTAAAAAAAAAATGATGTGGGATATCAATGAAATTCTTTATTCCTGTGAAAGTACCATTATGTATGGAATTCCATTTCTTTTGCTTGCCCACTACGAGCACGCTTGCAGAAGTCCAGACTCTGAACCCAATTTTCGACGGTTTTAAAGCATAAATCGGCCGATACTTGTTTAATTTCACATCCGATATTGACATTGACCAAAGACGCCAAAGGAAATAGTCTAACGGCGTCAAGTCACATGACTGACGCGGCCAATTGACTGGGCCATTTCGTGAGATAACACCGTGCGTTCATGTGATTTGTGGCGCCGTCCTGTCTGAACCACACATTGCCCAAGTGCATATAATCCTATTCGGGCCAAAAATATTCGATTATCGTTTTCGCAAAATTCGCCTCAACGTCGTCATAGAGATGCCAAACGCTTGAGAACGACGTGTGAGAGACTGATTTGCGGATTCCTCAATTGATGCGCTAGCGGCAGCAATATTTTTGCCACTTCTTTGTCTCACTGGCAAGGGTACATTTTATTCTGTGGCTGTGGATTCGAATTTTTTCACTAGACACTCAATTGTTGATCTTACAGGATGATTATGACGACCATAAAGTGGACGTAGCGCTCTTAAAGTTGAGGCCACTGACTTCGAATTTCGGTAGTAAATTTTAATAATTTCGACTCGTTATTGGACCATATATTTTTCCATGATGAAGTGGCAAAAGAGCTGGAAAAATGTGGTGTCGTTTGCGGTCCCTAACGGTCTACTTTGTGTACTGTTTCTATAAAGAAGAATTGTACAACCAGACGGACATGGTTAAATCGAATCAGTTCATTATGCTGATCGTTAAAGAACAAACTTTATTGGGTCTCCGACACTTCATTCTGAGTGTGCCAAACTTTGTTCCTATTTAAAAATAATTTTTAAAAATTAAAATTAATTTAATCTCTTCCTCAAAACAACTGCTGAGTACCATGTTTATTAAAATAAGTAATAAATTTAAATTCCACGGTTTTTAAAGCTAAAGGCGCTCTTAGTTTTGTTAAACGTTGGTCTAAAGAATTTAGAGATCCGCTTACCACAAAAATTCTTTTTACATCTCTGGTGAGGCCTATTTTAGAGTATGCTTCTGTGGTTTGGAACCCTAGTTACCAAACCCATTCAGATAAGTTAGAGTCCGTTCAAAAACAATTTTTACTTTTTGCCTTAAATCATTTGCATTGGGATTCCAGTTTAAATCTTCCCCCTTACACTAACCGCTTAAAACTTATAAATCTCCCGACACTCGCTAGTCGTAGGCAGATGCTTGGTATAATATTTCTTGTAAAACTCATGAATGGGTCAGTCTGTAGCCCATCTCTCTTATCTGATATTAATTTTAACGTTCCCGCTCGCTCTACCAGGCAGTTTAGACCCTTACTTTTAAAATTTTCTAGAACAAATTTTGAGTTAAACGAACCATTCCGCCGTATATGTCATGATTTCAATTCTCATTCCAGCACATTTGATCTAACAGACTCACTCTTTACTATTAAAAAAAAATTAACAAATAACATTTAAAAATTATAACTTTAATTTAAGTCTTGATTTTGGCTGTTGAAATTTTTGTTTCTGTAGCTGAGCAGCTTAAGATCGCAACGCTAAAACTCTCTTGCCTTTTATGGCTCGGCTTCGGTTGGACGGGAGGAGAGTAATCGTTGGGTATTATTATTAAAATGACTGATGTATATATATAATTGTATTTACCATGTACAAGTATACATATATCCCGCTAAATATATGTACTTCCTCAAATTACATGTAATGATTACTTTACGCGTTTTCTGTGGAAAACAAAAGTGTTCTATTTATAAATATAAACAAATATTAGCTTTTAACAGTAATTGCCCCTGAAATATTTGTGTACTTGCCACATGCACACCCACACCGCTTCCGACGAATGGAAAGCGAGTAGCGCAGCGCGCTTACAGCCGGTTAATGACACTGCTCGCCGATTTACCGATAAGTGTAACAGAGACACTGCAATAAATGGTGCGTTGTGCCGACATAACTACTTTAATTGGGTAGTTACTTGATACCTGAGATAATTCAACCAACTTTTCTAAATCGCATTTACCGTTATTTTTACGAGCACACAGCCACCTGCACGAAAACTGCTGTGGACTACTGCATGTTGCAGCAAAATAGTGCATTCATACAAATGTGTGTTGGTGTTTCAGAGCAAATGTCCTAACCTTTGCGGTTCCTCGAGATTTCGAATAAAAACTGCGTTGTTGACTTTTATTTTAGTAGTCGAGAAGTCAATGAAGTATCCAAATGCTTGCCGTTGGTTACCAATAGGTTACCTTTCACAATAATATATATTTGTTAATTTTATACCCTGAAAGTGGGTTCAATTGAGAAATTTGTGTCATTTTAAACTCTGTGAGAGTTGGTAGAGATTGATAAACGAACCTCTCTATAGCATATATGAATACATATTTCAACGGGTTTCTTGAATATCACTTGTGCTGATTACTATTCAAGGTTGAAAGTGAATGTTCTTTCTTTTAAGAGTATTTACATAATTCTGCTCGCCTCTGTTGAAACTAAAGTCTAGTTACTTACTCGGGTATCGTCTCATATATGCAAATGTATATGATATATATGCAGCAATAACGGTGTCATAACATCACACTTAATGATTTATTTCCCCATCAAATACTAAATTGCTTTTATTGAAATCAATTATTGACACTATGTTGTGCACCATTCAATCAGACCTGCACGAATTGAAGTTCTCACAATTGTGTCCACTTTGCATAGCTCCAAGAATGTTTTCATGCCGTTATAAATAAATCAGTCTTGTCAAATACAGCTTTCCCAAACTTTGAGGTTGTCTGTCTACTCACATGACTTATTTTTACAGGTTTCTATTTTTTTCTGATTTTCTTATTCCTTGTAATTTTTCTGAGTGTACCGAGTTAGAAATATATTTCAAATATGCAGCTTCACTTATATAATAGGCAGTCATTTAGAATTACGAGCTGCAGAGCTCTTCACCTTCGATTGATTTAAGCGAATGTAAACAAACTGAGAAGCAAGCGAAATTTCAGACAGTTTAACAATCATTTATGGCAAATAGAAGTCACATGACTTACATGCATGCGTTCCATTCTATTCACTCAATTGAAATCCGCTAACAATATTGTACCCCAGAAAGTTGGCGCATTCGGCTGAAATATGCGGCTTCATGCACTCGTGTTTACAATCAGTTGCCGCATACGTATGTGGTTCGTGTGTGTATGCATAGCTGCATGCAACGTGTTCGGCCACACGAGATGCGTTTCGATGATGAACTTCACAGCTATGCAGCAGTCAATATTTGATTTGAGGCATCTTTCGCCTGACATGCCTTGATCGGTCGTGTCGTGCGCGCTGAAGCAGGCGGTTGCAAGCTCGCATCTGGCGAAACAGTCCAAACAATCTTACACAGACTTCCACATGTAATTTTAAGACACTTATGTTTATGTCAAGTACTGGCTAAACTTCTTACTCTAAGAGACATATATGGCTAAGACGAACTTATGAATTTTTTTTTGTTTTTTCTTGCAGTCCACCGGGAATGAGGATCCAAACGAGGTTTACTTGGATTCGGAAATGGAAAAAGTTTTCGCCGGTCCAAGTGCCCATAAGGAAAAGTTCGATGTAACGACATTTCAGGACGCAAATCTGCCGATCGGATCGTATAAGCAGAGCAACGGTAAGTCGAAATTTTGCTTATTTTTCATTTCTAAACCAAAATAAAACCAAACCTAAGAAATTTGAACTGTCAACAGCGAACAATTTATCATCAAATCAAAAATAAGGAAAAATATAAAAAATAAAATATTTGAAAATTTATTTAAAAGAAAGTTAAGGCAAAAGTTAAGCATAAAAGTGTTACAAATAAATAAATAAAATAAAAATTATTGCAAAATTATTTCAAATTATGAGTGCAAGTGTTGGAGACAACGAAATTTATCCGGATACGCCCATTATAATTACAGTGCATCGTAAAAGTGAACTGAACATTGAAGAAGATTCTGAATATGAGAGTACAACAGATCCCGTTAATACACAAAACTATGACGACCTACCTGAGGACTACCCACTAGTATCAGAACGCGCTGGACACGGTGACCACTCGGTAAGTATAACGATCAAACCATTTTAGAACACGCCAACCGAAATCCGGCACAAGAAAACGAAAGCTTGGGAATCTCTTATGAATATACGTCAGAATGCAACCCTAACTTCATTTTTGTATTTATGTCAACAGGATAATTCCGCCGAGGAGAAGCAGGTGCACTTCGGAAAGAAAAAGGCTGTAGTAACACCGCCCACTTTAGTATACGATGAACAACCCGCTGACAATATACACGAACGCAAACGACGAAGAAGGTACGTAGCATACACACAAACACACAGCTCACTTTCCGTGAATTATTTTCACAATTAATGCTCACGTTTTCCACAATTACTTTTCATTAAATAATTGGTGATGAATAACTGTTATTTACGATTTTTACTTTGCCCTACAGCCGCCATCAGTATTATAGACAACGTAAATTTTCCCATCAAGACAGCGTGGAAGCCAAAAAGGTGGTCGAGGAGAATGGCGAGGCCGGTGTCCGCAAGGTATCCGTGCAACCGGAGGATACCACATTAGAGGTAACCAAACGTGTTCGATTCGTCCTTAAAATGTTGTTAGAATTTCATGTGGCAATAGTTTAGCTACCGACCATATTCATAAAAAATGAGAATACACCAAATTCACTACTTTGATTTGGTGCAATGACATCAAGGCTGCGTCTACGAAGCGCATTTATTTGAGTAAAATAATCTTAGAAGTTCAAAAATATATTTATGAATATGCTCGGCACCGATTTCTGTTTTAGTAATAGACAATAGAAATCTCTAGCAGACACTTAACCCAGTATCTTTATAAGCTGTAATCATTCATCACTTGCTTTGTTTTGTGCTTTTCTCTCACCTTTTTTGTGCATAAAATTTATAAATTAAACAAAAATTCACGAAACGAAAATGATCAATTGAAACAATCAATGCCAACAAATTTTGACACCACAGCCAGCTGCGCAGGTTGTTATTCACTGCAAAGGCTTAAGCATAACCTTTCACTGCAACTATTTTTCTTAATAGCTTACTCAAATGTATTTTCTCAACTTAATAGGAGGCCGATCTCAATGAGTTGAGATCACATCGTTCCGATGATCCGCGTGCGCTCAGACGTCACAAAATCCACCATTCATCAATCAAGTTGCGCGAGTTGCCGCAAATCAGTGTAGCGGGCTTGCAGCTGAAGAAGGTCTACGACCACAGTCCGCACGAGGTAATACCACAATAAACAGTCATTACACTGACTTAGTTTATGGAATATCTATATGTTGACTCACCAACCTTTAACCCTCCGGCAGATATTTGTGCAACTCGATGAACTCACTGGCTTAGGCGAGGAACGCGAATGGAAGGAAACAGCGCGTTGGATCAAGTACGAAGAAGATGTTGAGGAGGGCTCCGATCGCTGGGGCAAACCGCACGTTGCTTCGCTCTCCTTCCACTCGCTGCTCAATTTGCGTCGCTGCCTCGAAACGGGTGTCGTGCTGCTGGATTTGAATGAGAAGGACCTGCCGGCTGTGGCGTACCGCGTTGTGGAGCAGGTATGTGGTAAAACATTATTGTCTGCCATTTTCTATAAAATAACAGAATATGCCAAATTTCTTCGATATCTTTTATTTTGGTAGTTAATTTTTTTACTATTCCGCAGATGGTCGTTGAAGATCTAATCAATGCCGAAGACAAACCAGCGCTCATGCGCTCATTGCTGCTGCGTCACCGACACGTCAACGAGCACCAGAGTGGCTTTCCGTTTACGAAGCGGAAATATAGCAGCTACACAAGTCTACAGGTAAGCGGCGCTTAGCTTTGACATGCTTATGTGATATTATGTTATCTTTACTTTTATCGTAATTATTCAAATGTTAGTGTCAGTGCGTATTTATCAGTAACTGCTTTGCTCTCCGTCAAAAACTAACAAAGTCACATCGCACAGACCCCGTCTGTGTTCCGAGCTAGAGTGCTCGTGCTTCTGTATTTAATGATCATGCTTAACTACTAACCGATATTGTATAAGCCAAGTCACTCCATATGTTTTATTATTTTGCGCCAAATTTCAGTTTCACATCAAAATCTGTACATACACATTCGTATTTATTGAATTACTAATCGTTCATGTCTCGTATTATATACAGTATTTACTACATTTATTCACTCTTCATTATATATTTTCGTTTTTGGAAGAATTGGGTAATAATATTTTGTATTTTGTATGTAAGTCAGTGTTAATGTATGTACATATCTCAGTGTAAGTCAAGCTTAATAGTCGTACTGATGACAACTTTGGGCCTACACCTTGGCCGGAAGTTTGGAGAAATGTGTCCTAGATCTGTGTTTAAGATTAATTTGTACTTGCGAAGTACTAGGACGAGACCGCACTTCGGATATTGCTCTCACCAATGCTACCAACACTCAAGCTTCGCGCTAAACTCTCTCTCTAGTTAGATTGTTTGGCGGACTACTCAATAAATTTTATCCATAATAAATCAACCTCCCTTGCTGACCGCCTCACACAACTACATATATGTACATACTATATGCCATGTGAAAAATAGTTATTGATTGAGCTATTGGATGTTTATCGCATAAAATTGTATTTACGTAATAAAATTAAACATCGCTTTATTATTAATTACTCATATACATACATATTTATGCCGTTGGTATATTCATTTATATTGTATGTCTCTGTCTTTCTCTTTCTGTTTCCACTTTATATTATATTTTCTTCACATAAAAACCGTCAAATCGTCAAATCGGCAATGCTATACCATACCATCGCAAACGTTGGATAATCATAAATTTTTATTACCCTGTTTTTGTTCCAAACATCGGCATGAAAATGTCTTCACCCGCGCCTGTGCCTATCCATACATATGTACTTACATGACATTTCAATTGCTCATCTCAACAAACCCGCCACATTGTGCACCATCTTGGTCTAACTGTAACTCTGTGTGTGTGCCCAAACAGAAATCACCGCAAAAGAATGGCAGCAAAGTAACCACTGCGATTGCCAAAACTGTAATCTCATTAAGTTTTCTTGCAATACATATGCTATAACTACATATTACCATAGTATTTATTAAGCTTCTACAGTAGCCGTCCAATTATGTCATCCAACTGAGAAGAAAATAGCCTCCAATGCTACTGTGAGTAAAAAAGTAAGACTTTTTAAATTAAATTTCGAGCGAAAACCCATTTGTCGAAAGTTTTTTTAGGTTAGTATAACTGACAGTTACATCTGTGGCAAATGTCACATCAAAATAATCAATAGTGCTTAGTATATGCTTGTCTTTCTGAAGTACATAAAGTGCATTCGGCAAATTTTACGATGTGTGAAAAATAATATGAAAATATTCCACAAAGTGGTTCCATTAAATTTCGTTTGCGGAATCAAATTTCTGTTGCCGAAACGTTCAGAATGTTAGAAGAGGCCTTCGTGGGAATTGTATGTCGCGAACAAGTGTTTTTGATTGTTAAAAATTATTCAAAGAGGGTCGAGAACGGATGACGACAAAACCACGTTTAGGACGGCCATCAACATCAACTGATGATCAGCACGCCAACAAAATAAAGGAATTGGTGCCTGAGAATCGACGATTAACAGTCAGAGGTCTTACTGGTAATGTTGGAATATCCAAAATAATCACTGAACATCATTTTGAGAGATAATTAAAGTCTAAGAAAAATAAAAGCACCGTTAATTTCAAAATCACTCATTTTTACCCAAAAACAGCGTCGCGTTAACTTCTGTGAAACAATGCTTTTCGACTCCCAGGATGTAGGAGTCTTTGATCTATGCTTACAACCCGGAAACAAATGATTAGTCGGCCGAATATCCTAAGAAAAAAAATATATGCTTAAAACCAGGAAACATTTGATTAATCGGCCGAATATCGTGACAAAGATGAGCCGAAGCCAAAAAGCCACATCAAAGCAGGTCAAAAATCCAGGCTATGTTGCCATTCTTCTTCGATTATTGAGATATGGTGCACTCCGAATTCTTTCCGACCGACCCAACTGTCAACAAGGAATATTATATGAGCGTTAGGCATCGTTTTAGTGAAACCATTCGTAAAAAGAGGCCAGTAATCGCGCCGACAAATCTTCGTTTTTGCACCACGATAGTGCACTGCTGCATACTGCTTTGATTCTTCGTCAGGTTTTCGGCCAAGTTTTCAATCAGGATCACGCGGTAACCACCGCATTCACCTGAGTTAGTTTTGTGGGACTTCTGGCTATTCAGAAAACTCAAACGACCGCTCCGGAGAAACCGTTTTGAGTCAACTGATGCATTAAAAGTGAATCGCTTTCCGACCACTTTGAAGACCATTCCGGAAATTGACTGTAACAACTGTTTTGAAGGTTGAAAAAAGGTTAACAAAAGTGTATTACGGCCAAGGCGGACTACTTAGAGAGGACTACATAGATTTCAATGAGGAATAAATTAAGAATTTTAAGACTATAAACAAAGTCTTACTATTTTTTGCTCACAGTAGTATAAACGCATATATTTATATTTAAAGTAAATTATTTGTAAAGTCACTATACTATATAATAAACTCGCTCAGCTTAGTGACCACAATTAAACTCTCGCGGGAATGGACTGCTCAGCGAGTCGGGATTTTTCTACCTCCGAGAAGTTCTACATCTGAAACAAAGAAAGACATTTCATACTAAATTCATGTCTTCAACGTTACGCGTTATCGTATCACCCGCTATAATTTGCTTTTCTGTTCCTTGGGGCGCGTGTTCACATAGTTGAACGGCTACTGTAGTTGATTGCAAAAGCGTCGTAACTCATAACGAAACTGCGCCCGAAAGTAGTGCTCAAGCGATTGCTTTCGCTTTTTTACGATAATCTGTCTTTCGATATATCATTAGCTAGTTAAGAATTTGCCTTGACCTTTGGAGCACACAAAGCAATTCAAAGTTTTTGAGTTACGTCCCTCTTGCAGAACGCGGCCGCTTTGTGTTGGAATATAGTCACAAAGCAAACTTCAAATGTTATTCGTGCTTAATGTTCCGGAAAATGTCGTTGTTGATTCAACAAACACAAACAAAAATTTAATATGGAAGCCTCGAGCTGATATTAAAGTTTTTGGCGTCAAGCTTTCGTTGATTCTTTGTGCTATGCTTCTGACAACTCTGCTAAGTTGCAAATGCGTGTGACAAATTCATAAAGTGCTCCAGCACGTATGTATGTAAATACTTATGAAAATAAAACTATTTTTCTCTCTCTTTTGCTTGTTTTAAACGCGTTCATCTTGTCGCCTTTTTTTTTAATAAACTCGCGAAAACTGAAATTAAATTGAAAATTGGCTAAAATAAAAAAAATGTAAATTTATTTGACCGACACACAACTGTACACTATTTATCAAAAAAATCCTTAATCCCGCACCCGCCAAATACCAACAACACACATTTGGGTTGTAGTTGCTTTGGATGGGCGGCGAAATTCAGCAGCACCTTCATCAGCAACAACAATTGGCACTACAACAACATCTTAGCAACATTGAGAATGCCAAAAAGCGACGGTCCGTATGCGAGACCCTTAGTGCACCGCCCACATCCATTTCACTTAGCGGCGAACCGAGCAACGGTACCAACAGACGGCACTCCACCATGTCTTACTTGGGAGTAATTACAAATAAATTAATTTTATTAATTAAACTCAATATAGAAATATGTATAACGTTTTTCGTTTGGTTTGTCAGATTTCTTTTCCAGTTTTGTTCGTTCTAACTCCTCTAGTTTTCTAGTTTTCTAGTTTTTTCGAATTTTTTGTAAGTGAATGTAATGGAAATTATTTTGTTAAAGCATGTGCAATTCTTTTTCTTTGGAGCTTTTGCGTGTACCAGTTTTACATATAATGTTAAAAAATCTCTCTTTAAAAATTCTCTCCTCAAAAATGCTTTAAAAAAGTTTTTAGAGTATGACGAGAGCTGGATGTCTTCGCTGGAAGTTGACATGAATCGGCATGCTGTGGATCGTCAGCAGTGACCCAGCAAAATCTCGAAACAATTTTTTAGTCACTTTGGGACGATTTTAGAGCGATTGGTCAAACCGATTAATTTCTAGAGTTAGAAAATTTTTAATATTTGTTTTGATGTTTTTGTTCAACAAAAATTAATGAATTTTGATGGATCAATACAATCGTTGACTTTTATGGAAATATTGATGTCCTTTCATGCCTTCAAAGCGACGTAAATCTGTCTACAGAAAATTGAGTGTTCAACCAATTCTTATAAATTAAGCCGAATGTAGTGCGTTGGGTCATGCTTAACCTAGGCTAGGATTGTATTTCATACCTTTTCTGCAAATATATCCCGCCTTTTCTCGGATAAACTAAACGCTGTGATCCCTGGAAACTTAAGATATATACCATAGCGACGACTAAGAATTATAAACTGCTTTCTTTTTTGGTTACTTGTGTTGATTGAATGACTATATATCCGTATTTAGCCGCTTTAGTTTTTCTTAGAATAAGACTATTTTGAGTACTCGTTCCTCTTTGTAAATATAAACCATTATATTATTATCATATATCTATTTTACTATGCATGAGTTTTATACTTTCGTACTATTTTCGTTTGTTTCAAAATTTAAACGCATGCTTTAGTAGGCCTACTAACCTAAAAAAAATTAATAAAATTTTACGTCTCCCGAAGTTTTTCAAAGTTCTGCATAATTCATGTATATTAGCAACGTCCGTATGAAGTTTTTAACAAACCTTTGTATAATCCTTGCTTTAGAACCTCTCTGGCGAAGACAAGCGGCCCAGAATAATGCCGGCAACAGAGATTGGTGGCAGCAAACGCAGCAATGAGTTGAAGATTGACATGAGGGACGACTTGTATTCTTCGTCGCAGGAGAATCTGCAGAAGCTGCAAAATGACAGCATTCTTAAGCGCATACCTGTGGGTGCTGAAGCAACAACGGTGTTGGTAAGTACGAATATAACTCAATTTTTAACACTTAGCTTTGCTAAACTCAACTTCTTGCTGTGCAGGTGGGTGCAGTGGACTTCCTGCAACAACCAACCATCGCATTTGTGCGTCTTGCGGAGGGTGTGCTTATGCCCACTTTAACAGAGGTGGCCGTGCCGGTACGTTTTATGTTCATACTCATGGGCCCGCCGACCCTCGACTTGGACTATCATGAAGTGGGTCGATCCATTGCTACGCTAATGGCGAACGAACCATTCCATGCAATTGCATACAAGGCCGATGATCGTAAGGATCTGCTTTCGGCCATCAATGAGTTCTTGGATGATTCCATTGTGCTGCCGCCGGGTAATTGGGAGCGTCAAGATCTCTTGCCATTTGAGGAATTGAAAGCCAAGAAGGACTGGATTCGCTCGCGCAAGCGAAAGGCACTAGAGGTAAGCTATACGCCTAGAGTTTTTGAACGTCTACAGATTTTAGCAAATTTAATATTTAGGTTAAGAATGAAATGAAGGAGAAGATAAAAGAGGAAGCTAAAGTCATTGTTGAGAAGAAACCGGAATTGGAAAGTAGGGGATGGAAAGAAGAAAATTAATCCGTTAGAAAAAACGCACAAATGGTGGGGTGGACTGCGCAATGACCTTAAGCGCCGCCTGCCCATGTACAAGAGCGACATTACCGATGGTCTGAACTCGCAAACGCTGGCCGCCACGATCTTCATGTACTTTGCTTGCCTCTCGACCGCAATCACCTTCGGCGGTTTGGCCTCCGAAAAGACTGGCAATCTGATTGGTATTTCAGAGACTTTGTTGAGCACAGCACTCTGTGGCATAATTTTCCATACGATTTCTGGACAACCGCTTGGTATTATCGGTACAACTGGCCCTTTGCTGCTCTTTGACGAAGCGTTGATAAATTTTTGTCGCGAGAACAATTTGCCCTTCCTCACCATACGCGCCTACATCGGTGTTTGGTTGGCCATCATCGCTACCACGCTGTCTGCGTTCGAGTGCAGCGTTTACGTGCGACTGTTTACCCGATTCACACAGGAAATTTTCTCTGCATTGATCACATTGATCTATATCTACGAAACATTGATGAAACTAGTTTCGGTATATAAGAAGAATCCGCTGTTGGCCGACTATAATTTCCCACCACCAACACTAGCACCGCAACTACAGAGTTTTGATAATACAACGATGGAAAGTTTGGGTAATGTAACCGCCGATGTGTCAGTCTCGAACACTACAAACAGCATTGGTTTACTTTCGAACATTGTATCCCATACGAATATGCCAAACACAGCGCTTTTCTGCACGATACTCACCTTGGGCACCTTCACGATCGCCTACTATCTGAAACTCTTCCGTAATTCCCATTTCCTGGGACGAAATGCTCGCCGTGCGCTGGGTGACTTTGGTGTGCCGATCGCCATAGCGATTTTCGTCTTGATTGACTATCTCATACCGCAAGTGTACACGGACAAGCTTAGCGTGCCAGAGGGTATTTCACCCAGTGATCCGGAGGTGCGCGGTTGGTTGGTGCCCCTGGGAGGTATGCCTGTTTGGGCACCTTTTGCCTGTGGCATACCTGCCATTTTGGTATACATTCTCATCTTCATGGAGTCGCATATTTCGGAATTGATTGTCGATAAGCCGGAGCGTGGTCTGAAGAAGGGTTCTGGTCTGCATTTGGATATTGTGATATTAGGTTTTTTGAATACATGTTGCGGCCTCTTCGGCGCGCCATGGCATTGTGCAGCTACCGTGCGTTCCGTAACACACGTCTCTGCGCTGACGGTGATGTCAAGGTGCGTACTTCATTTTGTTATGTGGCATATTTATTATATATATATTTCATTGTTTGTATAACTTTTTATATTTTGTAGAACGCACGCCCCTGGTGAGACGCCACGCATCATCGATGTTAAAGAGCAACGCGTCTCTGGCTTCTTCGTGGCGCTCTTAATCGGCCTATCCGTGACAATGGCACCCTTGCTGCGTTTGGTACCCATGGCGGTGCTGTTCGGTGTATTCCTATACATGGGTATCGCCTCAATGAGTGGCGTACAATTCTTTGACAGGTAAGCTTTATACCCGACAAATTTCGACTTCGTTTTTAATCCTATGTACCGTTGTTGTAATGCTTTCAGAATGGGCTTATACTTTATGCCTGTAAAACACTATCCGCCCACTCCGTTTGTGAAGCGAGTGCCCACTTGGAAAATGCATATGTTTACCACAATACAATTGCTCTGTCTTACTTTACTCTGGGCTGTGAAATCGTCCAAAATATCATTGGCTTTCCCCTTTTTTTTGATTTTGATGGTGCCGATAAGACAGCGACTTGCCATGCTCTACACACCCGAACAACTGCAAGCGGTAAGTGAGCGCGATTTTATTTAGTTTTATTATTTGGAATTTTTCTATAATTACCGTTATTTGTTCTTTATTAAACCCAGCTCGACGGCAGCGAAGCCAAGGATGAGGACGAACCCGATTTCTACGAAGAAGCAACCATTCCGGCATAAGGTAGCACGTGTACATATGAAAAGCTGTTTTCGAAGCAAAACTTAAATAGATTTGAGAAGCTTTATAAATAGAAAAATTTTAGGATAATGTGATTTTATAAACCCTTTCAAATATATATAGATTCTTGTGTATAGGGCGGCTGACTTAGAAACCTGCATAAATGTAATTGAAGGAATTGCCTGTACTTAAGCATAAACTTATACACTTAAGTGCTTTATAAAATATTTTATTGTTCATAAAGTCATTTAATTTTTACACATTCTATTTTATGAATCTTTTGCTAGTTGAATTCGTTTTCATTTTCGAAGCTAGAATTGAAGTGTTGCATTGATGAATGTTAAAGGAACCACAACTAAGAAAGAAACAAAGTATTTTTCTACCCTAACGCTGTATAAATGAAACAAAAACAACAAAACGTACTTACTTTATTTGAATAAAGAGCAAATTGTATGCTATATGTGTATGTATATGTTAATTAAAAAAAAAAAAAACAAATTGAAAAAAATGTTGATGAAAAATGGCGTGGCGCGTCCACGATTAAAGTATTATCTTGCAAAATCAAAATTACTGATAACTGTATATGTATGTATATATGGTAATTAGTTGAAGGTATTGCAATTTTATTAGATATTAGTCTAGAAACATTAAATAAATTATTGTCGCAAATCGCCAGACAAGTTATGTAAAGGTGGTCCAAACAGAACCAATTTGAATAACCAATTTTAATGATGTATTACTAATTGTTATCGAAATGCACTCTTAGCGAAACCAAAATAGTTCATACTTAATGGAACCACTGAATGTCCCCTACTTAATGACTACTTAATTAATTTTTATTGAACTTAATTAATTAGGAACTCATAGCAGTGTGTGCACTGTCTATAATTAATGATTTATAGATTACAGAGAAACAAAAACACAAAAAAAAAAAAAAAAAAAAAAATAAATATAAATACAAATCATTTCGTGGCGAAATGCGTGAACTTAGTGCTTTGTAAGCCAGCGAGTCTATCGCTGTTAATGTCATTGTGATGTACTGTACTTATCAGCTTGGAACAATAATTGAAACAAAGAAATCGAACATGGAACACCGTTTATTAGAGATGCTAAATATTTTCAGACGCAAATATGCATACTTAACAATCAAAGATATGAAATGTTATTATATTTAGAGATGTATAAAAGACAAATTTTGAAAATCAACTAAATAATAATCCTATTGTTATGACTAAAATCCCCTTAGACTTAGTGAATAAAAATATTGAGTGATTTAAATTAACACAAAGCTTGCGTTTAAATGCATATGAAGAACTTGAAGGATGAGAAAAAATAGTAAGACTTTGTTCATAATTTTAAAATTCTGAATTTATGCTACAAAATATGCGTCGTCCTACTCAGGGTAATCCCACTTGGTCCCAATACGTTTGTGCCAACGCTTTTTCCAATCCTCGAAACAGTTCTTAAAGTCAATTTCCGTAATAGCCTTCAATGGGTTAATATGTTTAATGTCTTCAGTTGACTCAAAACGGTTACCTCGGAGCGGTCGTTTGAGTTTGCTGAGTAGCCAGAAGTCACATGAAGCTAAATCAGGCGTCTACGGTGATTGCGGCACGATATTCGTTGGAAGTTTGGCGAAAAACTCACGACTAAATCATGCAAAACCAATAGTTTTCGGTCCATAATTCCGCCATCTTTTACGAATAGCTTCGCGCAAATGACGTATAACACTCAAATAGTATTCTTTGTTGACAGTTTGGCCGATCGGAAGGAGCTCGGAGTTCACCACACTTTGGTAATTGAAGAAAACTATCAAAAGATCCTTAATTTTGGACCCGCTTTGACGTAATTTTTTCGGCTTCGGCTCATCTTTGCCAGAATATTCGGCCGATTGATCGTCTTTTTCAGGTCGTAAGCATTTATCCTAGATTATTCGCCTGTAATAATACGTTTCATGCTATCCTGGTACTCGGAAAGCATTATTTCACAGACGTTAACACGACGATGTTTTTTGAAAAAAATTTAGTGATTTTAGAACCAATCGTGCTTTCACTTTTCTTTCGGCCCAAATGATCTTTCAAATGGTTATAACTAATCCTTCCGATATTCCAACGATGCCAGTAAGATCTCTGACTGTTAATCGTCGATTCTCAGTCACCAATTTCTTTATTTTATTGACGTGTTGATCATGAGTTGATGTTGATGACCGTCCTGGACGTGGTTTGTCGTTATCCGTTCTCGACTCTTTTTGAATAATTTGTACCGATCACAGACACTTGCCCTCCAAAACCAATTGTCACCAGAGACCTTTTCCAACATTCGGAACATTATTCCGATGTGAAATTTGGCTTAGATGTCACTGGCATTCATACTTATGTAGGAAAAAAATATTTCGACGAATGAGTTTTCACGCAAAATTCAAAATAAAAAGTTTTACTATTACTTGCCCACAATAGTAGGTGCTGCGGAGCGTAAGACAAGAAAGTGGGACTGTTGGATCCGCATCATAATGGTTGGTCGAACTTTTCTTACTATCTATGGCGTACATTTTGTTGTTGTTGTTCGACTCTTTCGAACAAACGGTTGCATTGTGTGACATTGTCTGAAGTCGGGAAAAACCTTGTTTTGATCTTGATCGGAACAGATGTCGACTTCAGGTCCTGTGCAGCTAGTTCCGTGGATGCTTCCCAGAAAAACACGGCCACCATAATTGCAAGTGTTTGCTCTTAATTTACTTTAATTAATAAGGAGTGCACAACTTTTTGCATTTCACTTGCTTACATAACGTTTGCGATTATTTTCTTATGAGGAAAATCTATTTTTGAAAACATAAACAGTTCGAAGAACTCTGTGGCAACGTTCCACGTTATTGAAATTTTTGAAATATTTTCAAATTCTAAAATTCTAATTTTATTTTTCCGGCATCAATCAACTTAACTGTTCCGTAATGTTTACACTTTATTTACAATTTCACGCGTTGATTTTGAAAATGTTTTGAAAATCCAAATTTTATTGTACAAAAATTAAAAAAAAAAAAATTATAAAAAAGCAAAAATGAGTGAATGTGCGATGAATATAAGTGCGGCGGGATTAAATAACTTCTTGGAACTATCCGAATCGATTGAGGAATCACTAGAACTAGCCAAAAGAGGAACCGAACAAATACGAAACGAAATTGAATTGTTGAAACAAATACAAAAGTTTCATGAGGAATACGACTTTCTAACGACTGCGCTAAATGACAAAGCGAGATCAAAGTCGGAAATTACCACACTTAAAAGGGAACTCTTCACTTTAGTACGGAAACGCATAGAACTGCTTCGAAATTTCAATAAACATTGTGACGATTTTCAAACGGACATGAAGTTGATGCGCCGACTGCAGTCGTCAAGCGACTTACAATACGATATCGGCGATTTCGGAAGCGAATGTGACGATGCCGATGATATAAACGAGAGGGTCGGTATATGCAACACGACTGAAAGGGAAATATGGTACAGTGAAAGTTGGTTTTCTCCGCGCTCCTCTGGTACTACTTTTGTTTAGTCGTAATTGTGGAATAATTCTACCATCAATAAACCCATGCTTGAAAGACGATTTTCAGTAAGAGTCTACTCTATGGATTGCATTTTTATCAAATCGTGGGCATCTTGCACTAATAAGATACCCAGAAATTGCTTAAAATGCATTCCTGAGCTGCAAACATAATACTTAAGTACGAAATTATGGTATATTCTGATTCGTAATAAAACAACATTAAACACTATTCGTTACAAATATGATATTTACAGTCCATTGAAGCTATTGGTTTTTACTTAGAAGTGCAAAGAACCGACAAACGAACGATTGGTACACGACCTAAGTGTGAACCTGAATAAATTTTCCGAGAGTGCGTTAAGGCAGAAACAAACACGAAGCTTTGAACAGAGCCAGCAAACCATTTAAGCACATAACGGAAATTACAGACGACCTCTACTATTATGTGAGCTTCGTAACTACCTTATCGACAGCGAAGCTTTTCAAACTATGCCCCCATTATCTTATTCAAGACACTTGGATACCACATGCTTTCTGCGATGTTTTTCATGCACTCAGTTGCGATGTGTTTGTCCCAAAAAAGCTTTGTGTCCCAAAAAGCTCAGTAAATGAGTGAAAATCTGAGCTGACACTGAAACCGAAACTCTCCTGTGCGAAGCATAAAAAGCGGCGCATCTCAACGAGTGCCACGAGCGTAATAATTTACCACAACCTCGTCTCCTACACGCTTGTGGTATGCGTAGAACCGACTTCGTTGTCGTCCTTCTACTGCCATGGTCCTTTTATTAAGCAGTCGTGACATCGTGCGCAACATCGACAACTTTTATACAAAATAACACGAAAGGTGAAATGAAGAAATCAGTTCAAATCGCGACGTTTCAGCGTACGGATGCGACCATAATTGTGGCGCGTAAACGCAGCGTGCTTATTTCCTACAGATATATATCACAGGATTGCCGATTATAAAATCCACTAGTGCGAATTTCACATGATTCGCCCAAGCAGATTGGCGTTTAGTGAGCTAAACTAATTGTATGTGAAAGTTTTCGATAACGAAATGGTTCTCAGTGTGTGAGTGCGTATTTGGCAATAGTTTTCGCAAACATTGGCGGAAACGGAACCAATCGCCTACCAACCTCATTCCATTGCTGTGGTCCAAATATTTTACCATTTTGTTAGAGCCAGTGTCGGTGAAAGCACTCGCGCTGTACGCGGGAATTTCCGTCTGTCGTTCTTGTGTGCGTCGCGTTTCGCTGTAGCTTTCGGTAAATTCACGTTAATGGTTCGTGGGTCGGTCGGACGACTGATCGGTATTTGCATCGGTCAAGCATTTTAAACGATATATGACTTTCGGTGGCGATAAGTCTACAGTATTTGTGTGTGTGTGTGAAAATTTTATCAGCCGCTAACTAAAACCGAGCGCAATTATTTAATAGCTGACTAAAAGCGCCAGCTGGTCACTGCGTATGGATTTCGACCTTGCAGACTCGCATTCGTGGCTCCTTACTAAGAAGGTACAAAAACAAATGATTATGGTTCGTAATTCTCGTGTGTTATCACATTTTCAATGTGTCTCAGGAAGACTTTACTAGCCCTACATCCATTACCCACCGGAAGGCATCCACTATTAGTATAAATCATCAGCCCCTAGAGCGGGACATTGCAAGTTAGGCATAAAACATTCCAATTTACTATTCTCAATGCGTACACGTAGTATTTCTATATTATGAATTGCAGACCTTGTAGAACTCTAGAGAGAAATAATCCTTATGATGAGAAGCGGGAAGCAGAGTTTTGGAATCAAACTCGATCAGATTGTGATTATAAACATATAAGTATTAAAACCATTTTGTGGTTTCCTAATTAAAAAAACTCAGAAACTTGAAATTTAATTGGGAATGTTTATTATCATTCGAAAAAACATTCTTTGGCTTTTTTTTAAAGAGTATCCATTGAAATGTTGCCCGCGGCTACGTCTCGCATGTTCCATTGAGTCTGGCGAAGAAACCGCGTGATGTTTTGCTCCAAGGCCTGAATCGAAGCGGGATTTTTCGCATAGTCTTTAGACTTCATTCATCCCCACAGGAAAAAGTCGAACGTTGTGATATCACATGATCTTGGTGGCCAAACGATCAGCTCAAAATGTGAAAGTATGTGCTCATAAAAAAAAAAAGTTAAATGTCGCCGAGGTCACGAGCTTAAGCTCAGGCATACAATATTCGGTTAGCACGCCGCGATAACGGTCGTAGCGGCATAATTTTTGAAGAAATTTGCGACCGATGATTCCACTGGCCCACTAACCACACCCAACCGAAATCTACCCAAAGAGGCTAAAGTATTTCTTCTTGGATCACCAGTTATATCTGAATCATTGATAAGATCGTATGAAGAAATAGTTTCGGCCGAAATTGACAGTTTGAAAACATAAAAACCGCTAATTTGCTCCAACACTTGGATTATACTTTCAGGCGGTATTGAAGAATACTTAACTATTGCCTATTATTGGACTTCTTTAAGCTGGCTTAGGCTTTTCTGCCCCGCGAAAACCATTGAAGAAGATGAATAAGTAAATGAAACCACAGAGTTCGTAAATTTTAAACTTTTAAGAAAGGATTATTTCTCTAAACTTAATAAAGTATGTTTTTATTTCTGTCAGTCGAACAATAAGGAAGATTAATAGTGGTCTGTAATTGGATGCTGATCTCATCACCATAATATAATATATTATTTTTCTTAAGAGAGTGAGAAGCATGTTTATTAGCTTTGATAAAACGTTCGGCAACCTAGGATGCCGCCGTTGCTAGACTAGTTCGTGGGAAGATGTGTTCGTCGCCTGGCTCGCAGGCGAAAGATTAGTCACTAAAGAACTAATGATGAAATATTTTCTAAATTATATGCTCACTCTTTTTAAGTGAAAATTCATTATAATATGGAATTACCCGATGCCCAAATGTTTCTTTACTTTGGAGTTCTCTGATGGTTTCCCATTTTGTGAGCATCTAGCAGCCGGAACGGGTGCTCCCTAGCCCTTTAAATTAGGGGCAAGCGTTGCTAACTGAAACTATAATTACTATTCGAATCAAAACTCCCGGGAGGTTTAAGCTATTATTAAATAGAGCAATATGGGACTGTATGTGTTTTTGTACTACTAATTTTAGTGTGAAAACATTAATTTTCGACACAAAAAGCTTCATAAACATTTTATGAATTCAATATCCATTCGGCCACCCGTGCACCCGTAATCAATAGCACGGCCCATCACATAATTGCGCGCCGTCCATCTGCCATTAAGAGGGTCACAATTCCAAATCAATTAATTTAACAACAAAAGAACTGTCATGTAAATAAATAATGACAAGTATGAAAACAAACCGAAATTATAACAATGGAGCGAAAAGCGACAACTGAGACATAATAATGGTATGTGCACAAAAAGTATGATGGCAAAGAAAAATGAGAAAACGATTGAGGAAAAGCGTTCAGCGTACACAACAGTAACAACACAATCCAAACGTAAATGTTTCTGGTATATAATGTATAGAGTAAATTAAGGATGAAATACATATTTACTTGCACGCTTGCATACACATAAATATTCGGAATAGACGTGGTACGCAACCTATCGATTGCTGCAATGCAGTGTTGTGCCTCGCCGTGAGTCTTTCGCTACGAAACCAGTTGAAGGAAGAGCTCACGGTTGACTGAGTGACGGCATCGTCGGCGCTTGAGTGATTGGACGCACCCACCGCATTCACAAACAGCACCCTCCCATTCGTGTATATCGTTTGCTGATTTCCTTGATGGCGATCTCTACTTGTACGAGTATTATGTAAACATCCGGTTGTAGACGGCCGGCCGCCAGTCGGCCAGTATTTGTCATTGTTGGGCCATCCTGTTGCGCTCCGTTTCATCGCTTTCATTTCCACACTGCTACACTCAATGCACTCGGCCCGTTCATAACAATTTTTAGTCTGTATCGTTTTTATTGCTGCCTGTATTGAACTGACAGACACATCAATTAAAAGCAATGTCAATGTACTGCCAACACTGGCAAGCGTAAAAAAAGCTCTGAGCCGATTCTGCGCCGCCGTCGCAATCCGGACAATGAGTTCGGACTTTTGTAGTTCATTGATTGGCGAGTAGCGATATGAGTTCGAATAAAATGAGTTGTTGAAACGATTCCATTGGCACACCTCATTGTTTGCTCGTCATATCCATTTAACTTTCCTTAATAAAATAATGGCGCTTCGTAAGCTTGCCTAGATGAGTAGATTACAATACAATATAGCGTGGCATAGGTCTGTTAGCTAAAAGACCTTAAAAAATGACAATCATGTGGTTAGCATTAGAACATTTAATAACAGTATTTAATAACAGTTGCGTAGGGAATTTTCGGCAATTTGAAAAAATGAATTGGATTTCAATTTCAGTTTGATACATTTTATGAAAGATAATTGACTTTCCTGTAAAAAATTATTAAGTTCAAAAATCATCCGAAAATTGTAATTAAACTCCTCGAGTGAATGATATTGTAAACGAATGTATTTTTCTAAGTTGATAGAACTATCTTTAATTACTATGACAGATATGGACGCAAACTGTTTAACTCGGCGGTACACCTCAGTAGTGTATAGCGATTTTTACAATGGTTAGAAATATCGAACAAAGATTTTGACTTGAATTTTGTATTTCTAACCAAATTTCGTTTGCGAAATCGTCGTTTCGTGGTGCTAGAAAATCGTTAGGCATGTGTTAGAAGATGGCAAGACTGCTCGACATTTTTCGCGAGTCCATTATAATGATTCTGATAGATATTTTGGGTCTCAAATGCGTTCTTGCTCTACTAGTTCCGATAAAGTTGAAGTTTGAAAAAAAAAATACCGTAAACAGGCCTCTTTGGACATGCTTTTTTGTGAAAACTCTTATTCCATATTTAAGGAGAATGGGTTAATGCTATTTTAACATGCAAACAAGTGAAGAATCAGCGGAATGAAGCAAAAAAACGAGGCGAAACCAAAAATTCACTCCAAATGTTTTTTGTTTTTTTTGTTTTTTTTGCAATATTCGTGATTTGGTGCATCATGATTTTGTTCCAAGAGGACAGACAGTCCAAGGAGTTCTATATGATCGTATTGAGGCATTCGCGTGAGAACATCCGTCGAAAACGGCCGCAACTGTGGAAGAACAATTCATGGATTTTGCACCGTGATAATGCACCATGACATCGAGCGACGATTTTTACCGAATTTAAGACGCAAAATATCATCTATCAAGCACCGTATCAGCAGATTTTTCTCCGTGTGATTTTTCTTATTCGAATAAAGGAGCTTCAGTCATACCAAAAAGTGCTTCTGAAAAGTGTTTCGAGGACAGAAAAAATCGTTGGCATAAGTGTATTACATCTGGTGGGGAATTATTTTGAAGGCGACTTTGAAAACATTGATGTATAGTTAAATATATTTTGTTTTATTTACATTTTTCTTATACTTTTTTGTCATAATGTATGTACATATAAAATTATGTTTCTTGCACGTCCCTCCTTCATAGAATACTTGCACCAAGTAACGAAAACTTTGAAATCATATGTTTTATGACGGTCAATTCAGTTGGTTGCCAAGATCTTTTGATTTTATTGTGTTATTTTTTTCTATAAAAATCCAAATATTAGTCGTAAAATGCTATAAACTGGTAGTTTATCTGTAAGCGATTAAAAAATTCATAAGAAAAACATTAATTTGTGTTTCACATTAAATTAGAAGATATTCTCGGATTTTTTTTTTCAAACAAAATTTAAAAAACCATAAACTTGATTCGCTTTTATGCTATTTTAAGTTCGTGTCTTACCAAACTTTTTATATGCTCTAAATTTGTCAGGATCAAGGTGTTGTCAGCATTTTATAATAAAAGAAACGCTATGAAAGAATGCAATATTCGATTCTTTACAAAATTATAAATTGATTACAATCACGCCTGGTATCATATTAACTTAGCTTATAGATTAAATACTCACTTAGTTCTATCACTACATTTTGCTTCGTAACCTGAATATTTATATTAAAGTACTTAGTTAACTCTAATGAAGCGCGTGTTCACACCAAATGTCACACAATAAATATTATATTAACGGTTCGAGCTTAGGTGGAAAGTCAAAATGGATGCAAATCATCTATCGCACATATTAAGCCTAGGGGAAGATTGGATGAACTGCATAAACGTTTGACACTATTCAAGTAAACTCTCAATTTATAAAGATAACTCCCAGATTGACCGACATTTATGCCGATAGGCACAAAGTCTGCTGAAAAAACGAAAATCATTACATGTGAAACGAGATGAGATAGTTTGTAGATCAACTTCGCTTATTTTCGGCACTAACCTATAGTATAACCAATATTACATATGAATCGATTTATACGGTATTAAGCTAAACGAGGGTTAGAAAATGTAATAATAGGCATCTATGTAAGTGCTTAAGATAAAACCAAACCGATATTACGATACGACGGCATGCTCTCTGACCTACATTAAGATCCTTCACTGATTAACCCCTATTTTTGATAAGAAAAAACAAGCCAGCCATGTTCACTGAGGTCCTATATTTGTACATATAGACATGGACAGTGATAGTCCGACTTTGAAACCTCGAATTGCCATATTAAATATAAATTTTGATGATGTTGGATTTGATCTGATTTTTTTTAAGCAAGTTATCGCACTTTTAGTAGTTTTACATAACAGTTATATTGGAAGTGGTGCAATAACTAACATTCTGTACGATTTTGCTCATGTTAACCTCTAAAGGGGAGAGTTAAAAGAGTTCTTCTTTAGCAAGTTCATTCTAGTGTGGTTTGCAGGTTATTATTTGAAAACTTTTAGCTTACAGATTTCTCACGACTAAGATTCTATAAGATTATATATTAATTTACGGCTTAGTTATGATACTTTATAGGTTTTCAACTAACGGTATTTTGTGGGCATGGCAATTTTTCTATTACAGGCTGCTACAATATCGACCTTCCCATAGCACAGAGGAACATGAGAACAAAGCTTCATTACTACAGCTCAATTTAAGCCAGCTTAGCGCAGCCCAATCAGGCCTGAGGAACTAACGATCCCTTGATTTAAAATTGTTTCTTCATACAGATAATCTGAATAAGTTCTTAGTTTATTTAACTATTATATTCCGCAGCAATGCGAGAGTAGAAAAATTATTGGAAGAAAGAACCTAATACCAATCAATAAGGGCGGTGCTTTAATTTCGTTCTATTGGCACAAGCACTTTATCCTGAACACCTTTTCAACTAATAGCTTATTATAAAAATTTTCAGGACAATTCTTAAAGAGTTGCGCCAAGACAGAACTTCAGCTCGGCTGCAATTTAAAATAAAATAAACTTCCTTGTGCTCGGGTTTCCACAAAATTCAAATTTAACTTTGCGCTGATAACTTGCAGAGCTCACATGTGCCTCTGTGTGAATGGGTGTGTGTGTGTGAATGCCAACGAAACTGTTTTGGCTCGCAATTATTTACTCAATATCGATTGAACTCCGGAGCACACGTGAATGAATTTCGCCTGACACACACACACACACACACACTCGCATACAAAAACACACACAATTGGGCATGTTTTGCCAAATGGAATTTACATTTTTTGGGTTTGCAATATTTTTATACAAGCCTTGCTCTCTACTCCAGCGACTGTCATTATAGCCCATAAATTTTAAGATTTGCATTTCGAACTAACTGCCAATTTCTTGGCACACTTTTGCCAATGCCACACGGCGCCGCACACCAAGCACGTGCGCATGTATGTGTGGGTGCGCAAAAAGTACTTCCGTGCCTTGATACTTGTGTATGTGTGTGTTTGCCTAGAGGTTCGTATGTGCCATCAGCTGTTTTGGATAAACAATTTCGCCAACTGGCCGTCGCCAGGTGGAGTGGGCGTGCAACTGGGCAGGGGCGGAGGACGTGCCGAGCTGGCAAGAGCTCTCACGTTTCGGGCATTACGGAAATTATACAAATGCCACACGAATCTGCACATTTTGTAATATAACAAGCTTTGTGCGCCTAAATGTATTCTCGGAAATAGCAAAAGTAGTAATAGAATTCTCTTTCGGTGCGGTGAGTGGCACACAGGTGCATACAAATATTGGGAGTGTGTTGCGCGATAGTTTCACAACGTTGGAAACATATAAACACACATTTCGAGCAAAGCACAAGACATTGGCTTCCTCAACAGCGCAATACAATAACACTATACGAGTACACATATCTACATATTTATGTATTATGTGGGTATAGTGTTATTGTATTGAATTACATAGTTGCACGCAGTTTCGAGAGCTCCGATAGATAAATCATCAAATACATTTATGTTCACTTGTAAACAAGCTGTAATGTACTTAAACTTATATATTACCCTGAGTCATATGCAAAGTAGCTGGCAAATGTTCCTCAGCACAATTTGTAATGTAATCGTTTTTTGTGAGTGGTGGGCCTTCAGCATTGCGCTGCTGACTTGCTAGATATAAGTGACGAAGGCATTCTGATAGTTTGGTGGATACGGCTCGATCGGTGCTTAATATCTTAGTAAAGTTTAGTACTTGTATAAGAGCTAATATTCGAGTCCGAAAATTATTTATAGGTAGTCGAAGAAGTCTTTTCGTATCTCCAATCAAACTACTAATATTTTAATATTTATAATAACATTAATGAACCAAATACAAACCATTTTGGTCGACCACTTTCCGCCATTTTTACGCTAGAAACATTATTTCATCAGTGTAAAAATTTTCGGTTTTCACGGCGAAAAACTGCGACACGTAATTTTACGAGGCTTCTTTTGAAGGCAACTTTACTCCTTTAAGAGAGTTTGAGTTGACCTGAAATAAATGATAATCCGATGGTGTAAGGTCAGGACTATATGGTGGATAGTATCAAAACTTCCCTGCCAGGCTCTTCCAGTTTTTGCCGATCATTAATGATATATGTGGTCTAACGTTATCAGTTGATCAGTTCTGGACATTTTTTCCGATTGCTTGCTTCAATCTCATCAGTTATTGACAGTAAAATATAGAATCAATCGTGCGACCAGCGGTCATAGTGGATAATTCCTTTCCAATCCCACCAAACACTCAAAACACTCAGCATAACTTTTTGAGGGGTCAATACTGGCTTTGTGACCATTTGTTGAATTTCACCACACTTGGACCATAACCTTCTTCGCATATTATTTGATCCACTTTTTGTCTCCTGTTACCATTCGCTTCAGAAATGGTTCGATTTCATTTCGTTTCAGCAAAGAAAGGCAGATGTTGATTCGGTCCATTAAATTTTTCGTTTTCAATTGTCTATGTGGTACCAATACATCGAATTTCTTTCTGTAGCCAGCCTTTTCTAAATGGTTTAAACCCGTTTGATGATGAATGTTAAGTTTATTAGCGATGTCATGGCTGCTTATGTGATGATCCTGGTCAATCTTTTCCATAATTTCATCGACTTTTTTATCGATAGATCGACCAGAGTGAGGTGCATCTTCACAGCAAAATGTCTAGAATGAAAGCGAACGAACCATTGTTGTGCTACACGAACTCTTACAGCTTCCTCTCCGTAAATTTCACAAATTTCATTGGTGGCTTGCGTGGCATTCTTCCCTTTTTTTACACAAAAATTTCGAAATATAGCGAATTTCTTCATAATTTTCACTCATTTTTGGACTGTAACTATTTTTTCACTTCCCGGAATTTAATTATTTTTTTTTTTTGGTTAAATGAAGCCTAAAAACTTCTCTTTCCAACAATATGTGGTATGACACAAAGTGATTGGTAACACTGGAGATATGCGACTGCAGCGACATCTATTGGCAAAATACGAAAAGACTTTTTCGACTACCCAATATTTAAATATTGGAACAGACAAGTGATATAGCCCCAGCTCTTGCCATTCAAACTGAATTTTGCGCAGCTTCCAACCCCAAATGCAGTCATGCTGCAAGGTCGCACGCAGAAGAGAACACAACCGCTATGCTGCACCGTCTGGTTATCTATTTATTTGGCATTCACCTTAATTTTCGTGAGACTGAGTTTTACGAGTTAAGATGAGGAAAACTATGGATGGCCATGTGGGTATTATGGTTGGCATCGTAAATTCATAAAACCCTTCACCGTTGGAAGATTTACGATTCTTCAGTGATCATAAATTCATGCACTTAAAGCAGCAGATATTTCCACTCATGTAACTACATAAGAGTATCTACATATATATGTATATATTAAGTATAATGCCAGCATGTACAAAGTATGGCGTGAAAAAGTGGGTGCCGGGCAAAAACAAAAGCAGCTTATGACAACACAATTTCGCAGACACTAAAATTATAGCCGATATCGGTGTTGCCAACCTTGCTGTTGTTGTCTTTTATACGAGACGAGGTGAAGTGCTTACTTGCAGTACATCACTCAAGCGAAAGTAAGGCGAAATTGAATGCTTAATACCGTTATAAAATACTTAAGCTGCAGTCTGCAGTGCCCGCAGTCTCCTCCAGTCCCGAGTTAGCTAGTTAAAGCGGTAAAAATGCTCTATTTAATAAGCTTTAAGTTATATTAGAAATATGTGATTTGAGAATAGAAGTTTGAGTGATTTATCTAAAATTAGTGGATTTATACAAGCAGTTGTTTATCGAAATTCAAGGGAGTCCCGAAATTAATGAGCAATTGGAATTTAATAGAAATTAGAGATTTTTTGGCTTTCAGTTGTAATTTTTTTATTGAATCATAAAGTAAAGAGGATAGGGTTATTACAAAATAATACATTGGACAAATGACCTTCTTGGCTTTCCATGACAAATACAGGTTTGTTTGTTGAAATTTTCTGCTCCTTTAAAGCACACGTGGTTCTTGTTACAATAGACCTGTGATTTGAAATAACCACATAAAAATAAATCTAATGGCGCTCATTGAAGTGTTTCGGCTGTAACCTGAGCTCTTTGCCTTTTGACTCTGGATGATCCATTTCAAGGTTCCTACTTTTTTAAGGAAAAAACACAGGAACTTCTATTTAATGGGAAATGTTTATTGTTATTCGAAAGAACATTCTTCGACATGTATTTTTTGAAAATTATTCTTTCAAATTTGGCGCGGCTACATCTCAGATGATCCATCCATTGAGTCCATTTTCCGATAACTTGTTCAAAAATTTGACTGGTAATTTCGAACGACATGGGTGATGTTTTGCTCCAAGGTCTGACTCGAAGCGGATTTTACATATACTCAGAGAAAAGAGTGTAGAAATATATACCATTTATTTCACCGGTCCTCAAACCATACCAAACAGTTTTTTTTGTGGATGAAATTTCAGCTGTTGAATCTCTTCAGGTACCCACTAAGCCAATAATGGGGCTCATCGCTGAACAAAATTTGGCTTGTAAATGTCTGATCTTCTTGGAACTTGTCAAGAGTCCATGGAGCGAAGCGATTAAGTTGCTCAGTTCTTGTTCAAGTTGTATTTTGTACGCTTATAATTTAAGATCTCGACGTAAAGTACGTCAAGTAATTCTAAGTGAACGATTTAAGTTGTTCGATACTTTCCCGCCGAAATTAAAGTGGTAAAATTTAAAGAATTCCATTTTCCTCCCAAATGGAAATGGTCAAAAGTAACATACCAAAAAAAAAAAAGTCTCATATATACAAAGCAAAGCTAACTGCTAGGGGTTGCAATATACCACCACTGTGACGTTTATTCTTCTTGTTGGCTTCTGTGACACATGCTACCGCTCGGACATCGCCGCTAAGCTGCTACTGCTGCTCCCGCTGTTTCGGCCACAAAGTGCCCAACTAACAAGCACTTAGTCTTAGAAGCTGCAACCTACTTCTCACAGCTTTCTTAGTTGCCACTGCTGCTGGAGGCGCCGGTTGGGTCATGTGGGTCGAGAACACGCCACAAAAAGTTACGTTCGTTGGGTGGTTTGAGTAGGTTTAGTAGCGTGTGTTGGTGTGCCTCTTTATGAATCAAAATTCAGTGGCGCTGGGGACAGTTACAAAAACCGGTGCTTCAGTGTGTGCTTTTGCACTGCCATTGTTTGCTAATGTTTATTTTTTCTTGGAGACGTGTCCGGCGCAGTTGTGTCGTGTTCATTTGTCAGCGCGCCGAACGAATGGAAAAGTAAAACGCTTCAAAATTATATTCGACAATAAAGTAAAACAAACACATGCGCCAGCGTGTAGAAGAACTTTTATTTTAGCAACAATAACAATTCACACATTCGCAAACATCCTTGGAGACTTGCCATTAACACGGGCGACATCTTGTGGGGTTGCCACACTCAGACGCACAACGCTACAGCATATGTGTGCGGAGGCTGGTACATATGTTGAGATATAGTAGAGCGTATATAAATATGAATGGCGATTATTTGAGTGGAGGAAAAAGAATATTTGCTGCCTTGTGCCGTAAGCCTCCCAGAGCAGATCTATTTCGTCGAGAAAGAAATGTACCGGTACAGCAGAGTGTGTGTGTTCGATCGGAGGTTTTGTTTGCTCTACACACACACCTTTGTTCGTGTGCGAGTTTTGTCGGCTGCTAAATTTTCTTCATTTTTGGCGCAGCTATTCTACGCGTTTTACTTTCACTTTCGTCTCAGCTCGTGCACGCCGGTGGGCCAAGGACGCTTTCGGGTGTACCGACTGCCGAAGATTAATGATTATTAGCTTGTATCCCCGTTGTATCAAAGTGTGTATTTTATGAAATCACGACGTGCGCCATATCGCCGCCGACCAACGCCCCTCAGCGGGCTGTAGCCTTATAAATAAAAGTAAAATTTCACACAAACACACACATACATTTATACTTGTGCGTAGAAAACTCAAAGAGTAAGCATTAGGCGCATGTGAGCCACATCTTAGGCCAGTGTATAGCTATATACTCGCTTTCGTAGGAAGAATTTAGTTGAATCGCACGAAGGACTCCTTTCTGCTTGCTTAGCCGCACATCGGTCGTCAATTGCTTAATAACTGTTATACAGGAGAAATATTTATTTTGTGCTGCAAAGTCAATGTCATATTTTTATTACTAGTTTCTAATTCACTAATATGTTGCTTAGTATGAGCAGTTGCTTCTGCATTATCCTTGAAGTTGGCGACCTTTGGAAGTTCAGTTTCTCTACTAGTTATCAGTATGTGAGTGGCTTAAACCTTGAAGGGGACCCAGTTCTCTGTGTTTAAAAGCCATTAACTTTTGTGTGTAAACTTAAGCAGACATATACGATTGTGAGTGTGTGTAGCGAAGTACAGATGAGCACACCTATTCTTTACGCAGCGCCGATGCTCTATCCCGCCCCTATTTGCCTGTCATCTGCTCCACCTTGATTTACGCTCCAACTTGTTATGTATTACACATATGTGGGTTTGTGTCATTTCCCATTTATTACTGTATTTTGTGAGGAATGTGCTCACCTACACACACGCACACAGGCAGTATGTACGCCAAAATACGCGCTTGTGTTGGTTAATGTGCGAGTGTAGTAAACATATAGATCCGTGCAAATATCCATCATGTCATGCCTCAATGTGTGTTTACGTGTGTATGTGTGTGTTTGTGCGCCCGCAAATAGATGCGTGTACACAGATATTTATTATTATACAAATGCTGCACAAACGCATGCACGCGCGGGCACAACTCAATAAATATTTTCAAGATAATTTATATGCAAAACAAGCTTTGACTTCTTTGCCTTGTTTCCGAACTTTTTCTTCTTCACCCGCTTATGCTTTTTTATTTTTCTTTTCGTTTATTTTATTTATTTTCTGCGTTTTTCGCTAATTTTTTCGTCCTCTTTTTTGCTTCTTTTTTTGTCGAGCTGCCAGCCAACATTAGTTGGTGCTGTCGTTTATTCGGATTTTCGGCTTTGACTTCAACTTTTTGAGTTGTGGCTTGGGGGCTGTGGTTGCGGCTGAGGTCTGGAGCCCCTGAGATTGTGCCAGTGACAGTGTTTGTCAATGTGGCGGTGAAGGTGTGCGGGTGGGTGGGTGTGTCCTGAAATTGATTTTTTCACACACTACCCATCGCAAATTAACATAAACGAAGAGGCTTACAAACACACACTCAAAGCAAAGCAAACAATATACACACATACATGCATATGCATTACACAAACGCTTGTAGTATGTATGTAGGCGCTCGCATGTGGGTTTTATAAAATTTATGAGCCCGTTTAAATTGTACTGATTGTTTGGCATTTTATAAATGAAAAACTTCCCAAAGGAAAATGAGAAACTCGCAGTCTTCGCAAGGTGAAAGCGGAAGTTCGTATATATATATGTGTGTGTGGGTACTACAGTATCGCATGGGTCTATAAAAGCGCGCTTTGCAGCATTTGTAGGAAGCGCACAGGCGCTTGCTTATGCTACCGATATCAGGCGTTTTCTGCGCTTTGGGTATGTGTGTGTACTAAAATCGTTTATAAGGTGTTCAGTCAGGTGTTCCACACACAGTTATCTTAATAAATCACGCGAGACAAAGCAAGTATCAACTGGAAAATTCAATTCACTCATTTACTTGGCATCTTTGTAATAATATTTCTCTGAAATAAATAGCTGTTAATGTGTGGCAGAGAAGATAGCTATCGGAATTATCCTTATTTCTTAATAAATAAGCGGAAGAAATACGTCACTTGGCTACTTTTGTGTCACACCCTTTACATACGTGCGTTCTAGCTTTGTTATTACCCCATTGTTTTTGTCATTGTTGTTGTTGGTGTCAATGATCATCAATCACATTTATGAAAATGATAAAATTTGCATAATAGAAATTTAATGATTGTAAATTTTTATGATTGTTAATGAATCGGCGAACCTTTTCAAGAGCATACAATATACTTTCTAAATACATACATAAATACATAAATACACATTAACTTATCATATATAGTCACTCAACTGTGTCTTCCGATATTTCGTCACATTCTCCATGTGAGCGTGTGTTTCATTCATATAAAATAAATTACGCCGAGGCAGCATGGATATTGCTGTTATTGTTGTGATTTTCTGCAAAGGAAGTGTCACGCTATTGTCCCGCTCCTTGCTTAAAGGTTTGTGTTTCTTGCCATTATTCGGTAGATAAGTAAGCGCGCTTGTAGGCACATAAGAATAAGCAAACGTCACACTCAAGTTGAGATATCACTTTGATGGATTTAATTTCTTTAATTATATTCCTGAAGCGTTTGCGGTATTGAATGCGTGTGTTTGAGTTACGTAACACATTCTCCATTCTGTGTTAATGTGTCACACGCAGGATTCCCACTGCCACTAATGAGTAATGATTTAGGCAGCAAGCGGTTTTTTCCCTGTGACCTGGATGTCTTGCTGGTCGACATTAAATTTAGATAAAGAAGTATTTCAAACTTCTCGGAGCAAGACAGTTATTTAGTACAATATGAAATAGAAAATACATTTGAAGCCACAATTTGTATAAATAAAAGAAAAGCGGTGACAATCCAGATGAAAAGTTCATTATTGAAAAAGTGTGTATACAGAACACGGACTTCTTTCAACGATCTTATATGGTTCCCAAATCGCAGAATAGCTAAAAACCAATACTTAATCATGCTTGCTTTCTGATTCTCATTTTGATTTTGCTCAATCTTTAAAGTGGTTTCAACGTTTAAAGAAAAATATAGAAGGCTCTACGTACCTCAAACACTGACTGGAAAAATAATCCTAAGCTTGAGAATTGTAGCGATAACTTGAAAATAGTTTAAATTTTCTAAATATTGGTCGGATGGTACTTCGAAACGTGCTAAAAATTACTTGATTGTCAGGTTTTCCCACGGATAAAACAAATACCAAAAGAACACAAACCAGCTCGCTACCTTCTCTGATTTTCGCGCTCGCACTCCGCTAGTTCTGAAGAAGTTATGCGAAAGCGAGTGTAGTTCTAAAGTTTTTCCTTGTACTTAAAAAGCGAGGCAAAGAAAGAATAAATGCTCAGAGTCTTCAAAATACTCTGAACTCATCGAGGCAATTCAGACTAATGTCGTGCTGGAATCTTTACAGGTAGCTTCTAACCATCCATGTCCACTTAGTATTTGGGTAGATCGCTATCAGTCTGTGGGTCCACCGTCCTTCGATTGAGGTTTGCCACTGCTGCAGCTATAAAACTCTGATTACTTGTATATCCGCTCGTGTTCGTCACCCTGGTCAATGGTGCATCATACTGGCTATTACTTCAACAGCTTCACTTGATATTATTCGGAAAGCACGGATAACACTTGGTGACGACACACTATGACTATGCTTATTTGTCTGGCATATGTTTTAAAGTCTAGTGCCTGGATCCATGTTGAAACCGCATATGACATAACCTATTTCATTGCATTTGCGAGTAAAAATCGCCGGCCGCTTTGTTGGTATAAACTTTTGGGTTTGCTGGCGACTTTCCGCACTTACCTCCTCGTAGTGACGCATTCGGTTCTTACGCTCCTATATCAGCTTACGTACCAGCAAGTCCGCATTAGTAACATAGACACAGATTTCGTAATTTGAATAATGGCTGCACTACGTCTTTTAAAAGTTCAATTCAGAAGCATGAAATTAGAAAAACCTCCTCGAGCCACTTTTTTACAAATACATACAAAGCTGTTTAGTAATTTTTTATTTTAGGAGCTCCAGACAGAGGACTCGATTTCAGATTCCCATCTGTGATAAAGGATTCTTCGAGGTTTGGACACAAAGTTTTACGATTTCCTAACATTCTTCCAGTGAGGAAGACCCATCTCCATGGTGGTTTGGTATAAGTATTTGAAATGCCTGAAAAATATGTTTGACTGTCGTTCATATAGAATATTCTTTGCCTCTAATTCGAAGGTGACAACTTCCAAAAAAATTAAGGTCTTCTGAACAGACAATTTCGTCTTCGAAGGTGACAACTCCCATAAAAATTATGGTCTTCTGAACAGATATCAAAGGTGCTTTTGCCGTTTACACAAACAACTTACATGGTTCTGATCATATTGGAATATAGTACTTTCAAAACTCGCAAATACACGCGCACACAGAAACTCATACTCATGTTGATATTTAACTCTTGCTTCTTCCAGCGGCCGACGGCTTGTGGGTCGGAACGTGCTCAGAGTTCAACGGGCGGAAATGCACATTTGGAAAGAACTAAAGCCACGAAAGTCTCGCTTTCACTGCATTACACAGGCAGACGAGCTCCTGCTGTGCAGTGGAACACATCGACCAGCACCCACGCCTTATGCCACCGAATCTAAACAACTTCTATACGCTCTTTCACAGCCTACTCGGATCAGTAACTTCGAGTTTCGCCCAACACACGGACACCCACTTGCACATGTGATATACCGCTCCAACAGCGCCTCCCTGTTGACACATTACTGCTACACTTTGTAGGAATGATGACAGTTCGTCTGCGTGAGCGAATGAGTGAATTTAGTGGTGCTCGTGCCAGCTCCAAACAACGGCAAAGTGTAAAAAGCTCTTGATAGCTTGGTAGAGGCAGGCAGGCAGGCCTTCAGTCAGACAATAACAAAGGCACGCTAGCCGAAAGTATGTGTTTGTTTTGCCTGTCGGCTGCCTGGCTGCCGGGATGCCTGCTGCGGTTTAGTTAGCGAACTAAACATGGCTGGAGGCGAGCGACGGTATAGTGTGGTAGTGATTGTTCTGGCGGAGTGTTGGTTTTGCGGTCGCTGCGTGCGAGTGCTTTCGACACACACACACCCCCACTGCACGTAAACATTCGCTTTCAGATTCATTCTTGTGGTCGCACGGCTTGACGAACGTGTGTGCGACGTCGCCTTCATTCTAACTTTTCTGAGCAGTAGGTGTTTAAGAGGCACCATGCGAAGGAGGCGCAAGGCGCACTCACCCTTCATATCTCGCACCCAAACCCTTCGCATTCCTCGGTCACCTACGCTTTTGGCGTCAACCGAAACAGCAAGAGCACACATTCACTCGGCTTGCATGTGGTTGCCTTCGGAGAGATTAGGTCATGGCAGGCAACTCGTGCGTACGCATTCAACGTTACTTAAACTATTTTATTGGATTTACAGTTTGCGGCGGCTGCTGTTTTCATTGTTGTTGTTGTTTTTGTTGTTACCGACGACCCCTCAGCGTCTCAGCTTGAATATTTCTGAGTCTTTTATTCTTCCTAATTTCATTTTCTCCCCTTTTTTGTCCGGTCGCCGCATACTAAACTCGGTTGAGTGTTTGGCGAACGTGGTGTCAAATTGCTGACGGCATTTCGCCCTTTATTGAGTGCGCGCAATTTCCTCGACTTTGTTTTTTCGCATTTTATGACGTTTTCTACTTCTGCACTTTCGGCTGTATAGGTATAGCAATTGAAGTTTCTTTCCGATTTCATCTCTGCAAATTTTGTTTACATGAACCCTCAAGTTTTCGCTGAGTTGTTAAATAGTTTTATAAATTCGAGGACACCTTAAATATGAATCGAAGTTTAAACTTATTCACTAAATTAAGACTCAAGTACTCCATTTTAATAGATTTAATAAATTCATTTAAGTATCGGATTTTGGATTAGGATTCAATCTACTTTGTGGGCTTCTTATTCATAATCTTCCCCGCTCGCTTTTCAATGTTGACTAGTTTCGTAGAATAAACAACAAATTGTAGCCCCCCACAAGATTATCGAATGGACCACAAAACCACAAACGCGACGAATCGCCCCAATTTGGCTTTTTTCTCGGCTTCTTTCACACAAATGTAGCAAATTCAATTTTAATACGAGCGATTGCAACGAGGAATGTAAATGTATTTGAACTCACACAATGTTATCAACCCATATTGCTTGACCCAGATGCAGTCGGGCAAAAAGTGCCCTGTTGGAAAGAACTCGCAATTCGCTCGCAAACACTAAAGGGACTGGACTTTCTTTAGCACCATGATATGTATATGAAAAAACTTGGTTAAAAAGAAAACTCCACAATTACTGGTTTCCTTTCAGAGACTTCCAGTTGGAAAATCTATAAAACTAACTAACACTTTCAGGGAGCTGAACCTATGGTCTTGCAAAAAATTCTTTCAAGCTTCTGTTATTTCGTCTTAATTTTCTTTTATACACTTGTACACTCTTAAATAGACATGGATTGGCACGTTTGAAATAGGCAAACAACAGGCCGACTAATTTTTGCAGCAGGGTTATTGAGGCATCTTTGTGTCCTCACATATTTAAATAAAATGAAAAATAAAAATAAGAATATTTATTTGTTTGCTTTTATAAACCTATACTCATATTTGTTGTGTATAAAAATGTTCTGAACGCATGTTGCATGAAAATCAGTACGGAGGGGTAAATTCGACTGAAGCCGTTCTCTGATGGCCGACTAACAATATGGAATATTTCTAAACGAAGTCCGCACATTCGTGGGTATTAAACATATAAGAGCATATTGGAGCTACAACTTTAAAACCAATGTTACAGTTGAGTGCCTAAATCTTCAAAAATCTGAAGTTAGATTCATTACCTTTGTATTTCAAGACAAAAAGTAGTGCGCAAGTACCCAAACCCTTCCATTTTTCCTTGAAACTTTGGATGATGCAAAGTCAAGCGAACGTGGATGAGAGCCTACAGCATTTGCAGCTCGATCTTACAACTAGTTTCAAACGACAGTAATCTTCTTCTTCAGTAGCATAGGCACTGCTTACCTGGATATAGCCGAGTTTACAACATCGCGTCAGTCGTTCTTCCTTTTCGCTGTTTGGCGCCAATTGGAGATTTCAAGTGTAGCTAGATCCTCTCCACCTGGCTTTTTTAACGTAGTGGAGGTCTTCCTTTTCATCTGCTTCCCCCGGCGGGTACTGCGACGAATACTCTCAGAGATGAAGTGTTTTCATTCATGAACTGTGTCAATGTCGTCGTATATCTCGTTCAGCTCATCGTTCCATCAACTACGGTATTCGACGTTGCCAAAAGTTGCCAAAGCGCAAAGGACCATAAATCTTCCACAGAACCTTTCTCTCTAAAACTCGTTATGCCGACTCATCAGATGTTGTCATCGTCCATGCCTCTGGACGGGAATAGTGAATGACTCATAGAGTCTGCTCTTTGTTCATCAAGAGAAGACTTTATCTCTGAATTGGTTACTCAGCCCGAAGTAGCATCTGTTGGCAAAAGTTTTTCTGCGTTGGATTTTGCGGCTGACATTGTTGTTGCTGTTAATACTGGTTCCAAGATAGAGGAAACGATCTACAACTTCGAAGTTATGACTGTCAACAATGACGGGGGTACTTAGCCTTAGATGTGCCGACTGTTTGTTTGATGACAGGATATATTCCGTTTTGTCCTCGTTCATTACCAGACCCACCTGCTTCGCTTCCTTATACAGCGTAGAGAAAGTAGAACCAGCGGCGCAGTTCTTATGGCTAATGATATCAATCTCAACGGCATACACCAGTAGCTGTAGACTCTTATAGAAGATGCTACCTTCTCAATTCAGCCCTGCAGCACGTATTATTTTCTTCAGAAGTAGATTGAAGAAGTCGCATGTTAGGGATTCGACCTGTCTTAAACTTCATTTGGTATCGAACGGCTCCGAGAGGTCCTTCCCTAACCTATTGGTTTTCCGGGGATACCTAATTCAGACATAGCGGAAGTTCCTTTTCGTACTATCAAAAGCAGCTTTGAAACCGACGGAAAGGTGGTGTGTGTCTATCCTCACAAACGAAAATAATACACTTGGGAAAAATGGCACGGGTAACGGTGCGCGCTTACATGTGTGTTATTATTCGGAACGATAGAGAGCAAATCGAAAAGTAAAATAATACAAGCAAATTGAAGAGGAAGCACAGAGTATACTTTATGTAAAGTGCATAACGCATTACTGCTATTTTGCAACATTGCAACAATGCTCTTTTTCTGGATCGAACCGATACGAAACTCGAGATGCGAGTATGTAAATGACCGAGAAATCAAATGAGTGCGTTGGCAATGTAGCCCACAGGGCTGGCGTTTTGGCACGACATGGTTTGGAATATGTCCTTGGAGTGTGTGTGGCATCGGGCTGAGTAAATATATGCCACATCATTTGTATTGGAGAAAAACTTTGGTGAATCGCATTTTCTTTTCTGAACTTTAAATGAGTTAACAAAACCAAACATTTGCTTCGCAACCTGAACGCAAACAAATACATATATATACGTTGTTGTAGTAAATTCTTGCTTGTTTTTGTATTTATTTGTCTCTGTATTGGCTTTGCACAAAATTTACGGCAATGCGCTGAAGCTGAAAGCAATTGTTTTTACTTTGCTCCCTAATCCGATAAGAACCGAACAGCTAAGTTATTAGTTTATTCATGGCTGGAGTTATATTATTTGACAGGCACAAGCACACAGACACACAACATCCAACTTGCAATCCGTAAGCACGGCAAAGAACCTACTAAGACTTTATGCATCTGCGCTTAAAGGCGCTCGAAATTGAATATTTTCGTTATACAGTTATATACATATATATGAATCTGTTTGCATTGTGGCGTTTGGGTGTTTTTGTTTCGAATACTTAAAAGTCCAAATTTATGGAATAGAGTGAGCTCGACGCCCTCAACGGCCAGAAAGCGGCTACGTTCACACTTGGCGGCCGTAAAATGAGTACAGGAAGCGAGAGAGGCGCAGCTGCGACAGTAACGAGTCCAACTAAACATGCGGCGAAGCTAGTGCTGCCGGCACCGAGGATATCATCACTTGCACTGTAAGGCTATTTAGTTGCATTGGTGCAAAAGCTTTCGGCGCCGTGATGATCTGGAAGTGACGGAGGCCCAAGGAAGTGGCACATTGACCGGCCGGTGTTGGTTTGGCCAACATTGCGGTGCAGTGCCACACACACCTTCCCAGACACAAACAAACTTTATCCTATGAAGTATGCTGCACTGAAATTCATTTGTATGAGTACATATTTACTTGCAGTGCGGAATAGTGGGAAGCATGTTGGGTTGCCAGAAAATTTTCATAAGAAAATTGTAAGTCAAATAAGCATTTTTGAGGACTAGATATTAGAAAAATATAGGTGATAATGTGTATAGTATAGTGTGTTTTACTAGCCGATTTTCGATGTTTGATACTTACGGCTTGAAGAAGATCTCACAAATAAGTTTTGCTCTGACTTAGATGGCAAGGCCAGGATTTCAAAAGTAAACTTTTTCATTAATTTTAGTTGATCTTTCATTAATTTCTACACTCTGTCTCTGCGATTATTTTGTGCGTCTCAACACTCGCTCCAGTGTCAAGACGCGGACAGATATTTTTCCTACCCTCAGAACCATAGGACTGAGTCGATTTAAAAAAAATTATTGAATCTGTCTTTAAAATTCTTTAAAAACTTTCAAAATAGACTCCTTCTGCGTTGATGCAGTGCTGTCAGCCAGAAGGCTATGTGAGCCGGGGTGTTGTCGTGGTGCAACTTCCAATCGGCTGCGATGCTCAGTCGGACCCGATTGACCCTTAATTTAAATCTCTTGAGTACTTCCATGTAAAACTTTGCGTTGACGGTTTGTCCAGGAGGAACAAATTCATGATGGACGATGCCTGTGATGTCAAAAAAGACAATGAGCATCGTTTGCACCCTCACAGAAACATGTTGCACGAAAATCTTGCACCTTAAGAGTCCACCAATATAATTGATACCGTATTGTCAATGCTCGGTTCAAATTAATTAATCCATTAATATCTCCCACATAGTTGCCATTGTTACCGCGGATGGTATCTAAAATCAAAGACTAAATTACTGAAAGGTACCACGAAGCGAGATATGATATATCTTTTCCTCTCGCATTTTTGAAAATGCGTGTTTGTCTGAGCGTACATTCGCGTTCTCATAAGTGGATTGTAGAACCCATTCCCCAAAATTGAAATGGAATTAACAATGGTGAACTCGCGGCATACATTTATACATTCCCCGCAGGAATCGCCGAGCTTGACAAAGACGTTAAGAGTTTAGCAACATGAATTTTAGATATAATGTGCAAAGTATCTGTAATCTTTCTTCTTCTTCTTCTTTACTGGCGTAGGCACCGCTTACGCGATTATAGCCGAGTCAACAACAGCGCGCCAGTCGTTTCGTTTCTTCGCTACGTGGCGCCAATTGGATATTCCAAGCGAAGCCAGGTCCTTCTCCACTTGGTCCTTCCAACGGAGTGTAGGTCTTCCTCTTCCTCTGCTTCCCGCGGCGGGTACTGCGTCGAATACTATGTCAATGTCGTCGTATATCTCGTACAGCTCATCGTTCCATCGAATGCGATATTCGCCGTGGCCAATGCGCAAAGGACCATAAATCTTTCGCAGAACCTTTCTCTCGAAAACTCTTAAGTTCGACTCATCGGTTGTTGTCATCGTCCAAGCCTCTGCACGAAATAGCAGGACGGGAATTATGAGCGACTTATAGAGTTTGGTTTTTGTTCGTCGAGAGAGGACTTTACTTTTCAATTGCCTTCTCAGTCCGAAGTAGCACCTGTTGGCAAGAGTAATCCTGCGTTGGATTTCCAGGCTGACATTGTTGGAGGTGTTTACGCTGGTTCCAAGATAGACGAAATTATCTACAACTTCAAAGTTATAACTATTAACAGTGACGTGGGAGCCAAGTCGCGAGTGCGACGACTGTTTGTTTGATGACAGGAGATATTTCGTCTTGCCCTCGTTCACTGCCAGACCCATTTGTGTTGCTTCCTTGTTAAGTCTGGAGAAAGCAGAACTAACGGTGCGGGTGTTGAGGCCGAGGTACTCTATCTTCCTTCTTCTTTACTGGCGTAGACACCGCTACGCGGTCATAGCAGAGTTAACAACAGCCCGGCAGCCGTTTCCTTTTTTTCACAATTTGGCGCCAATTCGAGATACCAAGTGCAGCCAGGCCCTTAACCACCTGACCTCTCCATTGGAGTTTAGGACTTCCTCTTCTTTCCCCAGCGGGTACTGCGTGGAATACTTCAGAGCTGGAGTGTTTTCATCCCTACGGACGACATGACCTAGCCAGCATAGCCACTGTGTCTTTATTCGCTGTCGTTGTATAACTCGTAAAGTTAATCGTTCCACCGAATCCGATATTCGCCGTTGTCAATGCGCAATGGACCATAAATCTTCCGCAGAACCTCGTAACTCTGTTGTCATTGTCCACGACTCTGCACTATGTAGCAGAACGGGGATGATGAGCGACTTATAGAGTTTATGTCGAGGGAGAAGTAGTACCGGTTGGTAATAGTTATTCTGCGTTGATATTGTTATTGGTGTAAATCCAAGATAGACGAAATTATCAACGATTTCGAAGTTATGACTGTCAACAGTGACGTGGGTGTCAAGTTGCGAGTGCGAGGACTGTTGGTTGATGACAGGACATATTTCGTCTTGCCCTCGCTCATTACCAGACTATTTGTCTCACTTCCTTATCCAGTCTGGAGAAAGCAGAAATATATAACTGAATCTAAAAAATAGAGAGAGAGGGCGAGAGAAAGAAAGACCAACACATTGTTTATCATCGCAATCTTAACTTCGTCAACCGATCTTTGAGATAATAACATGAAGGCCAATTGGTAACGGCGCTTAGTGGAATATAAATAACCGGCTTTAGGCTGGCGTATTTCCCTACAGGGCACGAGTTGTAAGAGGCGCAAACACAGCCGTATTTAAGTGAGTACCCACAAAGGGAACCTGTTGACAATGAATTTGGCAGTTGGCAGCGATTGGCAGCATTTGGCGGTTGGCAGTGAATCAAATCAAACACACTGCCGTCCCCACAGCCGACACACTTACACGTGTGTATGTTCATTGTTGTTATTATTGTGATTGCGATTGCGTTGGCTGCCACAATCGTATTCGTCTCGTAATCGCATTCAAATTCACAAATTTCGTCGATTGTCAACGCAATTGATGCTGCCAACAAATGCAGATGTCAAAAGCGAAAAGTCGCTCTTACTGCTGTTGTTGCTGCTGTGAGTACTGCTGCCGTTGCCGCTGTCGATTATTCCCTGATTGACTGGCGTATGCAAAGTGGCAGTGATTTTCGGATAACTTTGATACACAGTTAGCTGCTGCATGCCCATTTGCAACTTGTTGGAGTGGATTATTGTTGTGTCAATTGCATGTAAAACTGAAATTATTGACATTCTCATTTTTCGCTGGCGCGCGGTTACGCTCCAAGTGCGCTTGCCTTGGCGACAAGTTTACCTTAGTTCTGACAACCATATGTGTGTGTTGCCGTCATTTTTATATGGTTCTGTAATATTTTTAATACTTTTCTTCAGCACTCAAATTCAGCCTCCTTGACCGCCACTGCAGGTATTCCCCTCACTGTACCCTCTTCCCAAAATGTTATTAACGAAACACACCCTTCTACTCCTTTTGTCTTACTTACATATACAACATTATTTCACTATACGCCCGTAGCACTGTATGTGGCAAGTTCATTGCTGCTTCTCCTCCTGTATTTCTTGAGTACCACGGCCGCGTAAAGAAAAGAAGAGGGACTGAATATGTATGTAATTTTGATTTATTGCAACGCTGCTTACTTTGGTTTGTCACAGGCGAATGGGAAATGAATTAAAATCGGGAAAAATTTACATAAAAACATTAAATATGTGTGTATGTATGTGATGCCTGTAGTTGGCAAGTCTACATAAAAGCTAAATTAGAAATCTGCATTGGCGCAGGACGCACAGGCATCTCAGTATTTGAGGTTTCCAGTCGTGTACACTATTTTGTGGTGATGGTGAATGTGGCGGTGGCTGGTTGGTCGGTGGTTTGAGGCGCGCATCAGCTTGTGGCTTGCGGATCCCTTGTGCCGCCCACCGCAGTTGTTGAGTTCAGCGGTAAAACATGGTTTTGATATTAGCATGCGTACATTTGCGCCGCAGTTCCGCAGTACCGTCGAGTGCGACAGGTTACGGCTGCAGCGCCACCTTTCTTATATCCACTTCAGCCGGCACCACGGGTGGCCGAACTTCAATGCCGCGCACTGGCTGTCGGTCCAAGTGATGAATTACTTTGTAAACTTCACTTCTATTCAAGTCGATTTTCTTTTCAGGCTTCTGATACTTCATGAAGTTGACTCTGTATGTGTGTGTGTGTGCGCGCGCATTGTGGTGGCCCGACATGCGCCGACATACGCCGAGCACAGCAGCGCAGAAAAAGCACGAACACGAATTAAATGGAATAAAATAGAGGATAAAGAGAAATTATTTTCAACATGCAGCAAGTTGCTATGCAATAGTTGTAGCAATTGTACAGACATAATAGAAATGAGGAAAGCGGCAAAAAAGGTGAAATGTGAATTGTGAAATGTGAAATGGTGAATTGCTGGCTGCTGGTGGAAAAAGTATGAGTAAAATGAAAAGCATGTCGATAAAAACGATTGAATGTTGAATGAAATAAAATAAATTGCTTGGTGAGCAGGGACTTCAAGCTGCCAGTCAGCCAGTCAGCCAGTCAGGCGTTCAGCTGGTCTAACATTGCGCTGACCCGACCGCTGAAGTTACACGCGAGTACGAGCACGAACTGGGCGAGGGGCGGGGGGTTAGGAAAAACACGGAACAAACAAACATTAAAGCACATGAATGAATTTGATTGAAGTGCAATTGATTGTTCATCACTCTTTGCCGTAATGATGCTGTGAGCGCGTATGTGTGAGTGGTATTTATTGGGTCGACGAGTGTGCAGTGTTCGATTTTACATACATATATGTATGTGTGTATGTAATTCTAGAGTGGAAGACTGCGCTGTCGTTTATTTCTTTATGCGAATAGTTCGAATGATAGTTGAAACTGCAATAACATTTATTCAATATAATATATACAAAAACAAGATCACATGCAATTTTTTTCCATTTGTTAATATTTTATAAAACAAATTTTAATGACTGATTACCTGGAGAAGAGGCAAATGGATTTCTTAAACGTGGCTGAAGTTTACACTTTGCAATGAAAATATTTGGTTGTCGAAAAAGGTTTTTCGTATTTCTGTTCAAACTTCAACTATTTATTTTTTTTTATTTATAATGAACTTTAATGAACTCAATTTGTATCATTTTGGTCGAACACTTTTTGCAATTTTTCTGCTAGAGACATTATTCCATCAGAGTGAAACTTTTCTGGTTTCTTGGCGAAAAACTACGACAAGTAATTTTCACAGGGTTCACTTGAAGCGAACTTTAATCCTTTAAGGGAGTTATGCACTGACCGTAATAAATGGTAGTCCAATGGTGGAAGGTCAGGGCTATATGGTGGATGCATCAAAACTTCCCAGCCAAGCTCTCTCAGTTTTTGCCGAGTCATCAAAGATGTGTGTGTGGTCTAGCGTTGTCCTGATAGAATACGAAGCCCTTTCTGTTGATCGGTTCTGTCGGTTTTTTTCGATTGCTTGCTTTAATCTCATCGGTTGTTGATAGTAAATGTAGCATCAATCGTTCGACTAGGTTGGGTTAGCTCATAGCGGATGACTGCTTTCCAATTCCACCATACACACAGCATAATCTTTCGAGGCGTTAATTCGGCTTTGCGACCATTTGTTGAGCTTCGTCACGCTTGGATCATGGCCTTTTTCGCACATTATTGTCGTATTTGATCCACTTTTCGTCTCCTGTTACCATTTCGCTTCGGAAATGTTTCGATTTCATTTCGTTTCAACAAAGAATCCATTTCCATTAAAGTGGTACCCAAACATCGAACTTCTTTTTGTAGCCAGCCTTTTCTAAATGGTTCCAAATGGTTTGATGTTGAATGTTAAATTCCTTAGCGATGTCAGGTCTCATGCCTTATGTGACGGTCCTGGTCAATCTCATTTTTCAGAAGCAAAGGTGAAAAATCTTTCACTACGAAATTTCCAGAACAGAAGCTTGCGAACCATTGTTGTGCTGCACGAACTCTTACAGCTTGCTCTCCGTAAACTTCTCAATTTCCATTAGTGGCTTGCGGGGTCATTTTCCCCTTTTTTATACAAAAATTTCGAAATATAGCAAAGTTTCTTCATTTCATGAATTATTTATTTTTTGATTTAATGAATCTTAAACCCTTCATTTTTTCAACACTATATAATATGACACAACGTAATTGGAATGAATGGAGATATACGACTGCAGCGACAACTATTGCCAAATACGAAAATACTTTTTCGACTACACAATATTATAATCATAAGCTATAACCAGTTTCAAGCCTTGTATTTGCTATAAGTGCTTCAAACCCTCAATACAACCCAGCAAGCTGGGAGTGTCTTTAAGTGGAACCGTAGAGTGGTGGCATACAGCGCATATCAAAACCGACAACTTATTACATTTTTCCAGCATGGCAATTTTATGCATATGAAGTGAGCTACGTTTACAAATTTTATTCGATTTACTTTTCAAATAAAATATTCTCCGGCAAAACATAAAATAATAAAGATTATTCTTTTCATGCGCATGTAGACTTTCTTACACTTTCTTAGCAGCGCTGTAGGTCAGCAAATATTTCATATTACATGAAGCTCCAACGTAATAATGCCGAGTTCAGCAAGGTGTGCATAAACTGCCATATGTAAAAATGGAATGAATGAATGGATTCAATGTGAACATGAAATCAGGCGAAGGATATTGGGTTGCGATCTTTGTGCAGCACTCTGCCAATTAAAAGTTAGCAGTTTCATTTCCTTAACAAAATAGCAAAATGAATTTCTCTTAATTCACTACTAGATAAATAGAAAGTGCCAATTTAAACTTCGGATGAATAAATATGAACTATAGGCAACAAAAAAAAAAAAAAAATACAACAAAGCTATACAAAGACTGATGAAACTCCGTTACCTTTATTCTTCAGTTGCAAGTGAATGAAAGGAATCCATTAATTGGCAAATAAATGTGTAATTGCTGCTGCCATTAAAAAACTGGCAAATATTCACGTGAAAGGCTGCACAATACACGAAGTAATGGATGAGAAAGTGAACATGAATCGAAAATAAATTGAATGGAAAATGATATCACACATACATACAAATAATATATCCATAAAAATTCAATGGGTTGAAGATATGGACAATTTGCCAATCACTAAATGGCAAATTGAAACGTGGCTCAAAGGAAGTGAGGGCACATAATCTTAATCAGGCTATGCCGGGGGTAGTGCTCTTCTATACACACGCTTACACGCACAAAGTAATTTAATAATTACAAAACTGTGTATATATTTATATTATAAATGTTAGTTGTATGTCGGTCCGTGTAAATCATTTCATGCATACCTTGGGTCGTAGCCAAGCAACGGACTTTCAAATGTGCAACTGCGTTGGTGATATTTACATATGTATGTAAATGCCGATGAGTGCCGACGAATGCAGATGTGATGAAATGTGCGCACAAATAACATTATGTAGTTGATGTTTGGTTGTAGTTGTTGTCGTCAAATGCCATACATCATGAAGTTGATAACGAAAGTAAATGAAATGAGTTAAATGCAAAAAATGTTGTAAATAAAATAACTGTACAAATGGCGTGCGTAACTGCGTATTATTATTAAAATCATTAAGCTGTTGATGAAATTAATTTTGTAACTTTGTAATTACACAGTCTCGAGGTCACAATCAGACAACAATATTAAAGTCAGCTGTCTGTGAGTTGAACTAAACTTTAATTTTGAACTTTATTAGAGTCATCATCGAGCTTTAGATGAGCTTTTTTTGCTTAGAATCGGACTCAAAGCTTTTACTCTAAATACTACCCTACAAGGGCGGATCCAAAGTAGAATTTTGGTGCGGAACTATATAATTTTGCATTTGATTTGAATAAACCCAGTGGATCCGCGCCTGATAACCCTAATAATTTAAACTCAGACTAATGTCGGGGAATGTACTTGACTTAGCCACCTCTTTTCGTTCTAAGATACATATTTCTTACCGCAAAATTTTAGTTGAGGGCCTAATGATATTTCACGTCCCGTCGGTGTCTTAATGGTATTTTCAAAGCTTGCCTTCGGCTTATTAGCTTTATGTGCTACTAACAAATGCAAGCTTTCGTCTGCCACTCTCAAAAATTTTACTCATAAAATGTGAAGAAATAGATACCTTTTCTTCTGACGAGTGTACATAGAAATAAAATTGATTATAATGCTGACGAGCTTTTCACTCACCCAATATCTAAGTAAATTCTAACAGAATGTTCGACAGAGGTTTTGTGACCTCCACTGAAACCATACCAATAAAACCTATATCTTTTTCAATGTTTAAACTCGAATACGAGAGAAAGAAATATCAGGGGAGGCCGCAAAACTTTCTAAGTATGGTTATATACCTTGGTCACAAAGCTCAATCAAAAGCTTCCTTGATGAACATGATTGTGCGCACAAAAATCGATTAAAATAAATAAAATAATATATAACTTAAAAACAGAGGTGAGTTACAAAAATAGTTACCCCAATGTGGTGCCGGTTATGAGTTCCGCTTGTGCACTCAGGGTTTCCGCTATGAACTCATCATTGTAGGCATCCTTGGGTCGATACCAACGTCTGCCGCCGGGCAACACAAGCGGACGCTCGGAAGATGGTGTCAGCGGGCCAAAGGCGCGTTTCGAGCGACGTGGATTATTTTTGCGTTCCAATTGCTCCTCGAGTTCCTCGATCACATCGTTGCGCTGCCAGTTTCGAGGCCAGTTTCATGTAATTTACGGTCATTTCAAACTCAAACAAATATACATAAAGCGGGTATAGGTTACAGATATGTGTACGTGGGTGCAGTATGTCAGTGGCAATTCTCAGAAATCAACGGTTACTTAAAGAGTTAATTTTTCTGTGTGAGTTTTATGAGTCATGCATAGGAAAACGAAACGCTGTAGTCGGGTTTCTGTTTAATTTAAGTATTTATTTTGTTTTCGGAAAGTATTATTTTTGCTAAAAATGATAAACTTTTGATATTGCGGTTGGATTTTGAGAGGCTGCCGATTTGGTTAAAGCACGCTCTTGCTTAAATTCTCATCTTCATAATTCAAAGCGTACTGTTTGCCGCTGTAAAAGACCAAAAGCTTTAAATAGGGCTATTATTTAGTGGATAATAAGATATTTGAAATTTCTTAGGGTTAAGTAATTATATTGGTTCGGGTAATTAATTGAATTTTTATATTTCCAAAAAATGAGCTGGAGAGTGAAAAGTCGATAGTAATAACTAGTTATGTCTTCAACAGAAGACGAACGGGTAGAAAGATAGCTACGGTTGTTATGTGTGACTTTAAACATCTTTTTATATGCACCATCGGCACTAATGGAGATTTTCATGAAGGGTTTTAATTACTAGACTGTTTCAATATTCTCCCATCCTCAAAGTCTACATATCTAAATCTATTTATTAAATTAAGGATCCACTAAAATAATTAACTTGAATTTCTATACTGGCAAGTATTTTGTGTAACTAGGAAACCACATTCTATGATAAAAAGTAGTGTTACCAACCTTTTGTTTCTTTGCATTTTGCTCCTCCTCCATTTGCTGTGTATCTTCCTTATTTTGTTTTGCCTCTTGAATCTTCGCTGCATCCAAAGTGGGGGCATCAGTTGCAATGCTTTCTGTAACCTCCTCTGCAACGACAGACACACTCTCCTTAGCTGAACTATCCTGATCGCGACTGGAGTCCAGCTCTTGTGCTATAAATGGAAAATGACCGTTGAACTGCTTCCTGTAGTGCTTCTGAGTTTAACATTAAAACTCCGCAAACACAACTTACTTTCGCCTACCGCTTTATTCACTTCCGCGTCTTCGTCTATCTTTTCTAGATTAATTGAGCGTGTCTCAGCTGAAACTGGAACTGAAGCCGGCGGTGGCTGGGCTCCGGTCTGCAACTGGAACGCTGGCAGTAGTGTTGCCAACTGCTTTGTGACTGCGTCAAGTGTGGATTGTATGGTGGATGGCAGGGAAGAAAGTGCGGCCAATTGGCGTTGCACATCGGCCAGTTGACGTTCAAGGGCTAGTTCCTCTTCGGTTTTTTCACGTTGAGGTATGGAGTTGTTAGGTTCGGTGGAAACTTCTGGCGCAGCTGCAGAATCACTTGCTGTTGTAGACACTTCAAGTTTCTCTTCCGATATTGTTGTCGACTCGTTTGTGGACGATATTTCTTCGTTAATGCTTTGACCCTTTTCTTCGTTTTCTGCTTGGTTATCGCCAGCCAATATTGGTTTGTCAGCCGTGTCCACTTGTTCACCTTCTTTGTCCTCAGCTGGTGGTTCGACTACAATTTTTACTTCCTCCAAATTAGGCAATTCGCTGTCAGTTGGTGGAGGTTCTTCAATTTCCTCAACCTTTGGTGGTGACGGTTGCTTAGTTTCTACTGGCACTGTCGGTTCAACTGGCTCTGTCGGTGGTGCGATTGGCTGTGGCTAACAATCAAAGTTGATTAACAGAAATAGTTAGATAACAGTAGCTTAGCTACTTACCATCGGTGATACAGAACGCGATCTTGGGGCTGATTTAACTATCTTAACCTTGTATGCATTGGCGGCTCTGCGTTCGGCCTCAATTTGTTCCTTGCTCTTCGGTATGGGACGATCAGGTTTCACCAGAAACGTTGACCACTTTTTGTTTTCTTTCTCTTTCTCAGCTCTCGTTTTGATCGCATCTTCATTGAGTGTTCGTAGCACATCGCTGGTCATACAGACACCAGGCTTGGGAAAAAGTCTGTAGAAATTTACGCTAATATAATAAAGATTAACAAATAATCATGCACCCAATGCAAACTAAACGAACCCCAAAACGTTATGTTCCGTTAGGACCTCTGATTCACCCGAAAGCACCGCAGCGATTTCTTCTTCCACCAACTTGATTTCCGTTTCTTCCGAAAGCACCGACGACGGTCGTTCTGGCAGCTCGGGTAAAATCTCTGTCTGCAGCTCCGCTTCATCTTCCAATTGAGGAGGAATAGGGCTCTTACGTCCACTCACATCGATGAAAGTTAATGGCGTTGTGGGGCGCTCGGCTCCGTAAACCGGGAACATTTTCGGCACCAATTGCTCTTCCCCCTCACTGCCGAACAAATATGATTAGAATTTAAATGACTCTCAACTCACCACAAGGATCCTGTACTATTCATTTACCGTTGAACTCCGATGTAGAACACATTTCCGCAGTGCCTAATTACCTTGTCTGCCTCTTCGTGTGTCAGTGGCGAGGTGGCCGTGTCGTTAATGCGTACAATGACGTCACCTTCACACAAACCGGCTTCCTCGGCTATGCTACCCTCATTGACCTAAATTAACGAAAAAGTTATACGAAATATATGAAAATCAAACACCATACGACGGCCTCCTACACAAACAAGAACCGTTAAAATGAAAAGGAATAATAACATTAAATTCCCTTTCGGCACAGTCGCCGCAATGAGTCAAGTGGCGGACTGTTTGCTAGGTCAGTGTGTTAATTTCGGCAATGAACTTTTTCACATACCCATATTGGACCCCCCCAGAGAAGTGCGTGACAGCGAATGCGACAGCCTCATTTGTTTGCGTTCTCACTTCACGTCCGCTGCTGCTTCGCGACGGCGACATTGAATGAAAATGCTCCTGCCTTCGTGGTTTCCTTTCTGTTTATTTGCCTGTCTGGCTAGACATTGAAGTATTGCAAGTTACCCGATTGACAGTTGTCGGCTCGCAGTGCGCGACAGTGAAGCGCTCACCTCGACGCCGCTGGCGCTCGGCAAGAGGCACGCAGGCGAAGCTATGAAACTGTGTGTGTACACAGAAGTGTGGCAATAAAATGCGAAGAATGCAAATACGCAACGGCACAAAAGAAACTCGAAGTTTATGGCAAAACAATGAGTGATAAAATGGAGTACGCACTCAGATTTCCTCTCGACGACAGTCGCCAAGGCAGATATATGCAGACTTTTATCTCACCTTTTCCGTTACCAATTAAATAGTCGATTTTTGTTCGTGGAAACCACCTCTTAATTGTGTAGTGGGTTTTCAAATGGAGTTAAGTGATACCTCAAGCAATATGATAAGCTCTTTCGAGCTTAGACTATGAGGAGAGGCCTAGTTAGCTTTAATTATACTCTGAACAGTGTGTAATAGAGTAAGTTTGTCACGAAGTTTTTACCACCCTGAAGGAAGCGTTGGAGACCCTTTAAAGTATATATATAAATGATCAGTATGTTGAGCTGAGTCGATTTAGCCATGTCCGTCTCTCGAATCTGTTTGTATAAATGTTCACAACTGTTCTTTTTTAAGATATATTTCCGAAAATTTTCAAACGTCATTGTTCTCTTCAGGAAGCTGCTCATTTGTCGGAACTGCCGATATCGGACCACTGTAACATATACTGCCATACAAACTGAACGATCGGAATCAAGTTCTTGTATGGAAAACTTTCACATTTGACAAGATATATTCACGAAATTTGGTATAGATTATTTTCTAAGACAACAATGTAATCTCCGAAGAAATTGTTCAGATCGGTTAACTATAGCATATAGCTGCCATACAAACTGAACGATCGGAATCAAGTTCTTGTATGGAAAACTTTCACATTTGACAATGGATTACTGTTTAAGGTAATAATATAAAATCCGAAAAAGTTTTCAGATCGGATTACTATAGCGTATAGCTTCCATACAAACTGAACACATAGTTACTAAAAGAAATGCACCTTTGAAGGGTATATTACTTCGGTGCAGCCGAAGTTAACGTTTTTTCTTGTTGTATATATATATAGTTTATCTATTAGATCTATTTACTAATTGAGAGAGAGATAATTAACACTTTTTATATTAAAAAATAAAAGTAAGCAAAAAGGCTGTAGCGAATGTGAGTACGAAAGAGAGCCCAAACGTGAGCATCTTCAGGTAATTTATTACAACTTAAGCGAAAAAAATGTATAGAATTTAATTTTCATATTTTGAGAGAACTGCACTTCACTCTCTTAAATTATGTTTACCATTCTTTCGGCAATACTTTACAAACTCAGACATATTTTCTTCCATATGCCTTAATCAAAGCGATTTTGTTCCATGTTTCCTTGAACCATTTCGCTTCGAGTTCATTTTATTTGATACAACACGTCTTGAATTTTCTCTTATATAAACTTGACTATGTGTAACGGTGAACATAAGGTGTGTGTAATTAAAAATACAAACGAAAGAAGGTAATTCCAATGAGTGAGTAGGAGAGAGCAGTAAGTAGTGTGGCATTCTTGCGAAAGTTAGCTGACAATAATGGCGATGTGATGATTGATGGTTTGACAGATTGGAAAGAGAGCGACGTGGAAGGTTGGCCGATTTTCTGATTAAATAAAGGCAAAGCAGCGGCGCTGCGTAGCGATCCTTTGCACGGCTTTCGTTCATTTGTGTGTCTCTAGCTATGTGTGTCAGTGTGTGGGTGTGTCTGTGTGTAGATATCCAAGCGTGTCTTATCGTATTGTACTGTCGCACGCACACACTGTCACCAACACACACAAGTGCACTCAAATTAAGGCGATAATAAGCGCATTTGAGTTCGTATGTGTGCGTTCACCGCACTCTTGCGTGTTGATTGGCAATAATAATAAAATATTTTATGGCCTGTTAATGTTAACGAAAAGTCATTTTAATTATTATTCCATTTGTCGCCATACTAGCTAGCAAGTGGTCCTTTATATATTTTCCTTCACAGCGAAATGCACATTAAATTGTAAAAGTTGCAACGCTCTGCCGTTTATTGCCAACATCGTTGAAAGCGAGCGCTTTAATTCTTCACCCTCATACACACACACACATACGCCCAACTCACACGCGCACGTACTTACGCACACAACAACGCAGCGAACTTTTCACTACAGTTACGTAATTCCATTTGACCACAAAATTTTTCATTGTTACATTTTTCGCTTTACTGCCTTGGTTGCAGGACTGTCCGAAACTCAAACTGGACCAGCAGTTGCCCCATCGGCTTGGCCAATGGAGCGCTCATAATAAATAGAATTTCGGAGGCATAAATCCGACTTTGCTTGTGTACTACGCGTCTACTAACCTTAACGACCGTCAGTGGAAATTCGAAGTCCGCACCGCCGACCAAACGAAAGCCCCAAGACACGTTCTCGAAGCGACACATTTTAATATCGATCACCATTTTGTATGTTTCAATTTATGCTCGACTTCTTGCGGCAATATTGATAATAGATTTACGACGATTAATAAATTTCCCGTGCAATTAGTTTGTGCTCGGTGTTAGCCCAGCCACTTGGCTAGCAGATGCTACGGCGGTGTAGTCTATATTGGCAACTGACGCGACGACGGCGATGACCATCGGGCTACTACTAGCCGCTTGCCTATTGACGCTTGGCGGTGAGTGCTGCTCGACCGGCAGCCGATGTTGCTGTTGTTACTTGTTGCATCGTCTGAATCGCTGTTCCTGCTGTAAAGTCACGAACCTCACGGCTGCCAATCGCTTCCTCATTTTCTTGCCACACAACAAACTATACACACACACACAGCCACGCACACAAACACACGCAACTTCGTTAGCTCGCCGCTGGCTGATAATGAAATTTATGTCGTTGAGTGTGACCGGCTGGCTAATAAAGTGGCTGCCGCTAACCGCGCGCCTGTCCGTCGGACAATCAATACAATTTGCCGTGTCGACGTGACTGGCTGACAACCATTTCTCATTGATTGGGCACTAAGATGTTGGCGATAATTTATTTCTATTTATTTCTGTTGCTTTGGCATTTTCGGCTCTAATGCGTTCGCCGCAATTTGTGGCTTGTTTCGCAATCGCTTTATTTGCCATGTTTATTCACCTTCTATTGGTTCGCTCATTTATTGTCGCATGGCTTCTGCATTGTGTTATTTCATTGTGACACGAATTACTCGCCAATTTTTGCAGCACACAATTCGATTTGTTCTAATGCAATTTCTCACTTTCCGAGTAACAGTTTATTGTAAGAGCCTTGTCATCGGTAATTATCGGTAATTTTATCGAAGAACAAACTAGGGAAAATGACAGAGATCTTCGTGGCGTTAAGTATCAGATTTTTACCATCCGGAGGTGTTAACGAAGCTCAGGCGAAGAGCGGGCGTAAGATTAAAAAGAAAGTACCTGAGTCTCGCCAATCAAATCCAAAACGACCAAGTATTTCCTGAACAAGAAATTTAACAGTACATATGTACTACATTATAGCATATGAAGGTTTAACAAGTCAGTCCTTCTTCCGTTTCGCTGTTTGGTGCCAATTGATATTCTAAGTGCAGCCAGGTCCTTCTCCACCTGGTCCTTCCAACAGAGTGTTCCAGGTCTTCCCTTCTCTGCTTCCCTCTTCCGGTACGACATCGAATACTCTCAGAGCTGGAGTGCTTTTATCAATTCGAACGACATGGTCTAGCCACCATAGCCGCTGACTCAATGTCGTTGTATATCTTCTACAGCTCAGCGTTCGATCGACTGCGGCATTTGCCGTTGCCAATTCGCAAAGGACCATAAATCTTCCGCAGGACTTTTTCTCTCGAAAAGCCGTAACGCCGACTCATCAGATGTTGTTATCATCCATGCCTCTGAACCATATACGAGGACGGGGATTATGAGTGACTTGTAGAGTTTGGTTTTTGTTCCTCGAGAGAAGACCTTACTTCTCAATCGCCTACTCAGTATGAAATAATACTTGTTGACAAGAAATATTTTGCGTGAGATTTCGCGACTCACGTTGTTGTTGGTGTTAATGCTGGTTCCTAGATAGACGAAATTATCTACGACTTTTAGGTTATGACTATCAACAGTGACGTTGGAGCCAAGTCGTGAGTGCGACGACTGTTTGTTTGATGACAGGAGATATTTCGTCTTGCAATCGTTCAATACTAGACCCATTTGCTTCACTTCCTTATACAGTCTGAAGAAAGCAGAACTAGCGACGTGGTTGTTGAGGCCAATGGTGTCAATATCAGCAGCTGCAGACTATTATAGCAGATACGTTCGTTTAGTATACTCCAGAAGAAGTGCGTCGTTTAAGGTTGAACTGCCAAAGAACTCAACTCACTTCTGGAGATCTTCCAATTTCTTACTACCCACATAATATTCTGGTCTTTTTGGGTTTGATTGTGTCACAACGTAATTTTTACGATTCACTTTCTTTTTCATTTGTTCTCTCCCTGTTCTGTTTGCTTAATTGTCTTTCTCTTTTTTTTTTGTCCTCTCGCTGTCTAGTTTCCTTAATTGTTATGCAAGCAACGCGCGACAATTTTTCACTTACAAAGTGCTAGTTACTCGCAATCCCGCAACATTTTAAAGCTCAAACTTGTAATAATTGGAGCTTCAGTGGGTGAATGAGAAATAATACAAAAACAATCACTTGCTATTATCTGCCATAAACTTTTGCACACTTTGTATTGTTTTAAGTTACGAAAACATCGTTTCAACACTTGTGAATGAAGTAGAAAACTAACTCATGCATATAGACTTAAAGCAACCACTGTCATTGTGCATACAGTATGTCTCAAAACTACTCGCAACTTTAGCGATATTTGTCAGCACTGAACTATCATCGAGAAATGTTTAACTATAGTCGAGATATTCTATCTAGCAGCGAGGATACAAATACATACCGCCCTAGACTAAGGTCCAAGTTTCTGGAACCAGAGTTTAGTGGCTTGCCATTTAGGTGTGTCGATACAGCCCAGAATTGAGACCAGACATTTCGTTAGGAAATGAAAGCCTTGTTTTTGGATATTCCATCACAGAAGTAACTATCAACGGCTGATTCAAGTACAGGTACTTTGTTCAATAGTCTGTTTTTGAGATCACGTGTGAGTCTTCTCAAACTATTTTTTCATCTTCAGCAAAGATTTTACACATAGATCTTAGAGAGTCGAGTTGCAACTCGGATTGACGTATCTAACAACTTGGCGCATTTTTTGTGGAGATCTTAAATTGAAAGCTACAAATATAGCTTTTAGTAGAAATGAAGCTACTCGACCTTCCCAAGCGAAATCGCTTTGCTCTATGGGATCTTGAAAGAATCCAACAAGATCCGACGTTTTCGAGTAAAATTTGTCTCAGTGATGAGGCCCATTCTAACTTGACGGGTACGTAAACGAGCGAAATTGCAGCATTTAGGACGAAGACCAGCCTGAAGAGAATCGAGGACTGTTATTTCATCCAGAAAAACAACGGTATGCTGTGGCTCTTTCGAATGATAATAAACATTCCTCACTAAATTTGATGTTTCTGTGTTTTTTCGTTAAAACTGTAGGGAACCACGAAATGGATCACATTTATAGTTACATCTCATTACTGCTGGCTCTCTGGTATCGAAGTTCTCTCCCAAAGTATTGATTGACTTTTGGCTGTTACTGTATGCAGTTGCCACAATCAAATTTGCATATTTTTCTGTGACTATAAACCTCAAAAACGGACCGAAAGTTTTTGACGTTCGCATAAATAAATATTTGTGTAGGTGTGTATGGACGGATGCGAGCTGTGCGTGTGGCCATTTTCGTATAAAAAGCGAAAACATTTTGCTCAGTTGTAAACAAGAAGTTTAACCCTTTTCCACTACAAAATTCGAGCAAATTGTTTTCAAATATAAAACACAATCCTTATGCTACGGACTTGGCTCTTCTAACAATATGCAACCATTTGCATTTCAACTACAACCACTCGGACGGACTATATGGACATGTGGCTGGCTACAGCAGTGCTGTGCGGCAGCCCGAACCTAGCACAAAGGCATGCGCACACAAACAGCTGAGTAAATATGGCAACAGTATGCGAAAAATACAAAATACAAAATTGTGGTTGTGTTGTGAATATTTGTGTGTGTGCGCCTTTCTCCTCTCCCTGCATTTATGCTGTGGTTGTGTAACACTAAGCCATAGGCACTTTGTCAACTTTTATAAAATTTAACGACTTTTGTAGGAGTTTTATGTGAACAAAGCACACATAAACACACACACTCACAGGCACACAAAAAAGCACATACACTCTCAAGCACACAGATGGGCATATGCAAACAAGATGTGTAAGCAAATATTATATTTAGGTGGACATTTACATTTATATAAGCCCAAAGTGTTCGTAATAAAGTTGGCAGATATTGTACAGATTTGTTCTAATTGAAAACTACCTGTAATTGTTAGCAGGCAAAAACGAGGCATGCAACTTCTGTCAATTTGCCACCGCACAAATTTTAATTGTCCTAGTTGCAACACTTACAGTGTTTGTGCGAGTGTGCATGTGTGGCCTGTTTTTTCGGGCTTTCAACCGCAGCGTTTGCAGAGCGCTTTATTTGGGCGCTTTGATTACAAGTTATAAATTACAGGCACAGAATGCACAGACTCTGAATGCTTTCAAATTTATTTATTTAATTAATTAACTTATGTCATGCGTTATGAATCAAGAGTATTAAAACTCACACTCACACGCACACACATGCGCACACACGGACGTGCTTTGCCTGTAATTTTCAACGAATTTAATAACTATGCAAGGCGCGTTCGTGCGGCAGAAACGATTGTGTTACGAGCAAATGCTTGACGAATTCGAGTTTGCAAAGGTATTAAAGCGCCCAATTTCGGCCCCTGTTTTGGAGAAGAATGAACACTGCTCCAAAATGCATTCGGCACTTGCAGCAAGAGCTAAATTTTTACTGTCGAACTAACAAAATTGGAATTTTTAACACGAGACGATTTTTGCTAATATTGCATATCACCCATTTGTGAACGTACATATGTGTTTGCTCGCATACCGAAATTCATACGAACAGTATGGACGAAGTATGTATGTGTGTTCGGAGGCTCACAATTGTACGACTATGTTCATGGATGCCATGGATGCAGCAGATGAACAAATGGGAAAACAATAATGCTGCTGACAGTTTTTGGAAAACTGCTGCATTCTGACCATTTGCAAACAGTTATGAAAAGTTAAATTATGTTACATTTCATATCAGCTGCAAACTTTAGTTCGAGCCACTTCGTTTTGCACAAAGTCCGGCTCGTTTTCAACCAGCCCGTACTGGTGATTGGAGTGGCTGGCCCATTGGCGTTGTAATTTTGGCTTTGCGGCATACTAAACGCCATCTCGTACGAATAAAACTGCTTCGTTCCGGCTGTCGTTTTTTGTTGTTGGCCTCCTAATCTGACGCCACACATGCATGCATTTACGGGGAGCGAGGACTCAGTGCCAGGGTGTAGCCCCACACCTCTACATCCACAAGTCCATCCACATGGTTTTCGACTGCTTCAAGCTGCTCTGCACTTGCTCGTATGCGAGCGGTCTCAGCTTGTTTTGGCAGCTATTAAGTATTTAGTATTTAGTTAGCTTGTATAGTTTACGTTTATCTAATAACAGTCAATGTTTAAGAAGCATTATAGCAAATTGTATTTAGGAAGCTGTGCAGGTTTAGGTGAATTATCTGCTAGATGAAGGAATGAACTTAAATAATAGATATTTTTTATGCGATTTTTTTTGAGTTGTTGTATTAGCAATAAATTGTGCTGAATGTTTCTTCTTCTCGTATTAAATAGCAAATACTTAAAACTGCAAAAGTTAAGCATTTCGAACATACTTTTTGAGATACTCATATTGCCAGAAAACTGAGCAAGCACTTTTGCAAGCAAAATGTAATTTAGGAGACCCATTGTGATATCACCTGGACTACAATTCCCCACTCTCTGAACAACCACGTGCTTTTGATGAAGTTTATCACTACGAAAATATTTTTTCTGGTAACCTCCGAAATGCCGTTCCGAAACCCTCGACCGTTAAGTGCAATTATTTTCCTATATATTTCCATAGATTCGCATAGACGATGATTTATAATTTCCTCCTCTTCTATCTCCTGTTAGCTTCTAATTTATTCGTTATATGGCGTTCTTACTTTACTGACATGTCTGCCTGTCAGACAGTGACCTATTAGCACTCCTATCTAAAATTCTTATAAAGAGTCGTTCATTTCCAGGTTCTCTCCTTTTTTTTAATGAAACAACACAGAAGCTTCAAATTAAGCGGGGAATGTCTATTAAGTATCATTCGAAAGAACATTCTCGGGCATTTATTTTATGAAGATTATCTCTTTCAAATCTTGGCCGCGGCTACGTTTGAGACGGTACATCCGTTGAGTCCGAATTTCGATGACTCGCTCGAGCTGATAACCTACGAATGACACGCGTGATGTTCGATCGGTAAAACTTAGCTTAAGATTGTCATCACTGGAGCAATGCCTTGTAGTCGGGCTGCTCCGGACCACCTCGGTAAGGCATAATAATTGCAATGGATGGAGCCTATGTTAAGACCCGCTCAGGCTATATGATACACAGGGCGTGGAGCACGAGTTACTTGGTCCCATGCTGCCCCCCACTACTGGGACCTTAACCTCTACGACTGTGCAATCTGCGCCTAGTTCGCGCACTGCGCCGTCATTGCCCAAAAAGGCTTTCCATGGACCATAAGAGTTCAAATAGGCAGCATAACTCCCATTCTGATCAGCATCACCAGATCAGTGTATAGCTTGCTTCATCCCATCTGAAAGAATCGCGGAGCTCCGTCCTCATTTCCCAGTCGAAGCAGATGTTTTAGGGATGTTTCAATATGGAGATTCAGTAAATGGTAAGCCAAAACAAGTGGATAAAATGGATTGAGCACCTGAAGTCCTGCAACCTTTCCGCTGGTGTGAGTAAGTTTGGACTTCTGTCAATTCTTCATCTAATCCAAGGAGACATGATGACCGAGTAGAAATTCAATTCAATGGGCATGCCTCTTCGGACACGAAGAAGTTCGCGAGCTATTTTAGCCGGCAATTTCATTGCACCCTTCGGTAGCCAAAGCCAAACGATGTGTTATCAACGCTGCGCAAAAAGTCAGAAGACTGCGCATCACTTACTTTCACAAATGAGGAGGTTCAGAGTATTATCAACAAGGTAAAAACGTACAAATCGATAGTGCGACAAAAAGTTCAATATTTGTTAGTTTTCAAAGTCCGTTCTGAAAGCAAAATTCCTTGAGGAAATTATTACAAAATAAATAAATTATGCGTAGACCAGATAAAGCACTTCACTTGCTTTAATGCCTCGACTCAAATCAATATCTACTGTTGGACCCATGTGAAGCCATTGACAATTAAGAACCGCTTATAAGAGTGGAATAACAATTCAATAATAGACGAGAACATCAACGGCATCTCATCACTGGCGATGTGCTTACGACCAACTACAACCATACGCTCTCGCATAAACCTTATCAGACGACAACTTAACTTGAACACATTTCAAATGGCCAGTTTGGACATGCGAACAGGAGCATTTCAGCACTTTGCGACATGCAACAAATTTCAAACTAAATGGACTAAAGTAACGGTGCGGAGCATAAAAATACTAAGCCATAAATTTTTATTTCGAAACCATTTGCCTACAACCGAATGCGAACAAAAGCAACACACGACTAAGCTGGAGTTATCGCTTTGCGTAAATGTGTGTGTGTGTGTGTGTGTGTAGCACCATACAAGTACACGAGGGAGGATTGTGGGGCTGTAAGTGTATTACGAATGAATTATCATTAGACACAAGTGCAAACACACACAGCAATAACAACTGCGCTTTATAGTTGTATGTGTTTACTTAAGCATGTATATTCTACATAAGTGTATCCACAGCACATTTGTGTTGATTAGAGCGCATTCCAGGCGACACTTCGGCATGGCAGACACACTCGCAAGCGGATATGCATACACACGTCGCTAACGTCTTTACGTGGAAGCTTGCGTACTCGGACAACCATTTATGAAAGTTGGTGAGGCGGAGGTGCTTAAGCTGGCAGTGCAGACGGGGACCGGAAATAATCACACAAACAAATAAAGCAAAGCGGAAGGTCTTACGAACAATGAGAGCAAAGTGTGTGCACAAACGAACAAGCAAACCAACAAACAAACAGATATTAATATGTTATACAAGTAAGAGAGAAAAAAGAGAAAAAGGCAGCATACGTCAACCGGAAATAGCCACATTCCATTCGTACGTAATGAAAAGTTATCATGAAAATTTAATGCGATAACCCACGCAGCACACGCCATCACACACACACACCATTGAACGATTAGAGTGCCGGGAGCGAGAGCACACCGCCTTTTGCATTGGTCCTTTATTCACACTAAATGACCCACGCGGCGCCCCTGCAGCACACACGTCCCTTCAATCAACCAACCGACATCAAACAACAAGAAAGCACCAGCCGTTTGGGGAATGCGGTGCTGGGCCAAACATGTGAATGCAGAGCAACAACGAATTGAAGAGCGACAATAACAGGACAAAACCATGGAAGCCAAAACAAATAGCGAAATCAACAACAAACAAATAGAAAAATAGGAAAACCCAGAGAAATAAGAATGTACTAAGTAGAAAACAGCAGACAAGCGCTTTGGGATAGGAAGGAACGTGGATTGCAAAGGAGAGTGTGCAGGCAGTGAGCTGCCATAAAAAGGAATCACTCGTAAAAACGATGCAGAAGCGAACTGCAAATGACCAATAACCAAACAAAATATGTTGATAACAACAAAAGGTACCCATATGACAAGTGGACACAACGCTACACACATACATGCCCACCAATTTGGGTATGCCTGGTGAAGCATTCGGCAGTTGAGCCTCGTGCTGAGCTGAAAGGATTAGTGTGCGCAGCTATTAGGGCTTTATCGCCGGCTACACGCAAGCACATTCTTAACGTAACGCGTCTTGCCACAGACCCCAACAAAAAAATGTATGAAGTAAACCACAGGGTCTCTCAGAGTTCTTTGACAAAACTAGTGAATTTTCGATCAAACTTTGACAACTAAACTATTTTGGCATTTTGAGTTCGTAGATTGGTAGGGTTCCACTTGAAGGGGAGCTTTTAATTCAGGTAGGTGGTGCCAAGCGAGTTAGCTTTGACTGTTAAAGCTCTTACTTCCATGGTGCTAGAGATTAGAGATGCACAGGGTTTGTCCGGAAAGTAATAGGACTTACAATATTTTAAAAACTTTTAAAATAGGCTCCTTCTGAGTAGATCCAACGCTGCCAGCGCGGTATGCAAACATTGAAGGCTTTAGGGAAGGCATTCTGCTTGGATCTCCTTTAACGTCTCAAAATGCTTGCCTTTCATCGGCCTTTTCAAGTCTGTACGACGGCTACGGAAACGTTGGGATGCCGGCCTCGGTTTGGGAGCTGTTCACAAAAAAGGCGGTGTGAACCGGAACGTTGTCGTGGTGCAACTTCCAATCGACTGTGATGTCTTGTCAGACCCAATTGATCTTTCGCTTGAGTCTCTTGAGAACTTCCATGTAAAACTTGGCGTTGACGATTTATTTAGGAGTTTCAAATTCATGGTGGACGATGCCTTTGATGTCAAAAAAAACTAGGTCTCCCAGCACGGTCTTCATCAGCGATCTCTTCCCGGACCTCCAAACAGGTAAACTCTTGAAACTCTTGACCATAAGGAACCGAACTGGTGTGGAACTGGTTGGAGTCTGGACAGTTTTGGCTTTATCTTTATCTTATATATAAACTTGATTTCGTATGAAACTTGGCATCTCGCAAAACCTTATGTACCAAGTCCTCGATAGTCAAATGAAAAAACGGCGGCTGGCTGGTTGCACTTGCGGTACATTTCCGTTGTCAAGTAGTTTGCAACTAGTTCTTTTGAGTGCTGAAAAGACATGTGGTCAGCAGGCAAGGTTGTGTGTGTTGCCATGTGGCTTAAACTGTGGTGCCAAATGTATAATTTAGATAAATTTACCATTTTATGTTGCATGCCACTACACATTGTACGTGTGTACATATGTAAGTATGCGCAACTTTTTCACATTTGTTTTAAGTTGCCCTTCCATTCAATTTGCGATGTGTACTTGTTTAGTTATAGCGCGCAGAAGTGGCAGCAAGTGCTGTTGACTATTTCAGCTACTTGTGCAGCATAAACAACCAATCAGAGCATTTTAAGTGCTTGCGTAGTGCATACTTATCTATTTACACTCGACAGTTAAAGAGCTACAGAGGTTTAAGTGATGTGCCAGCCAATGTAGACGTTGCCATATAACTACAGTTTTATATTTAGTTTCGAGCAAGCTCTGGTTATTTCCTCCCACACCACAGTTTTATGTCGAACAACTTTAATATTTGGTGTTTAGATACATATGAAGTTCAAATAAAAAGCTAGCTTGTCTTACATTTCACTAAACTCTTGACTTTATGGTGAATGATCAGGCTGGAAGACTCACATAGTCTTAGTCTTTCTAATAACCCTAAGTACTTCACACGCACATTATTTCCCAACCAGTCAGTTATAACCTACAAAGTCGTTATTCTATATAAATCGTACCGGCAGTAGCTGTAGAGCAGGCAATCGCTAAAAAAATAACTCAAGACATTTATTAGATTTGAACATAGTTAAGTTGTCAAGTGCCAAATTTGTGCACGTGACTGCATATGCAACAGACGTAAGTGTATTAGATTGTAGATGCTTAATATCATCATAGCGTTCAACTTAAACCAAACTTTATTTTCCTGAAGTTTGTACTTCTTGTGGCAACAACTTCCCTCTCAGATATTACACAATCTTACATACATATTCACACAGCTTTTGGACCAAAGCTGGTTTCCGCCGCAGCGTCCAACGGCACTCATGTTGCAATCGATAAGCTATGGACGGAAAATAAACACAAATTTCCCCAAATATGCCGACAAATCGAAGTACGGCAAATGCATGAATATGTATGCAAAGACATGTCCATTTGAAAAGCGATACAAGTACCGCCTTGGACTAAATTTGAAAAGCTCGTAAGTTCAAAGTTCTCTTCGGCACATTTAAAATTGTAAAAATATTAAATATGAAACTGAAGTAATAATAAACGATATAATGCTTTCAATTCTAAGGGGCTTTCATAAGGGCTTACATAGGTTTACAGGGTTTCAAAAAATCGATTTTTTTGTTTTATTGAATCCTACAACACCTCTATAATATTGTCCTAAGTTTTCACGTTGATCCGTGCAATAATTTTGGAGATACAGCCTTGAGAACTTGTGTGTTCGAGGCTAACTAGGCTTAGTGCGCCAGTTTTTTCTTGAAACTGTGGTCTTGAAATCGGTCAGCAAGATTTCTCGAAAACTATACATTTGATCTATATTATATTACACAGGTCTTTGCGGTGCAGTTCTTAAAGACTTGGACGAATGATTTTTTTTTTTCGATTACAACTATTTGAAAAAAATATGTCGCCAAAATTTTCACTGAAATTTTAATTATTTTTTTGTAAAAATGTCCACCAAAATTCTAGTTTCAGTTTTTTTTCCTTCGTCTAAAAAACTTAATTAAAGTTTTAAATAAAATACGCATTTTTTCACTTTAGGTGATCCTGTAAGGAGTTATCCTGCCGAGGGTTCACTGGAAATGGCGTCACAGTGGCTGAGTTTAAAATATTTTTTCCAAAAAATGGTTATTTTTGACCCGAAGAAGCCCACGTAACCCCTTAAAATTTTTGTCAAAAACCCAATTTTCAGTTTTTTTTCCTTGAAGCAAGTTCTAAGTTAAGGTTTTAACTGAAACACGTATTTTTCACTTTAAGTGATTCTGTAAGGAGTTATCCTGCCAAAGCGGGCGCATTATTTTTCAAGAGGTCACCGGAAATGACGGCGCAATGGTCGAGTTTAAAATATTTTTCCAAAACTTTCGAAATTTCTTTGCTAATAGTGTATTCTTCAATAAAAAATTCTAATAAAATAATTAATTTTTATATGAAAAAAAGTTGTTCTTTACCCGAGAAAACCCATGTAACTCCTTAATAATTGTTTCTGCTATTCTCAATGTGAAAGAAATGAGCGGATTTCAAAGTCGTATATCTTTTATCACGAAACTTGAATTGAAATCCAGTAATATTTGCTGCATAACTTTTATAACGACTTATCTGCCTTCTGCCGCAAAGCCAAGCGTTGTGTTCTCAAGTTGACGGCGGTAGGTTGCAACGAGCATTGGGCAACTGCGGTAGCTTCTTCCGTCGGTTGCGATGAACTCGCTGGTGTTCTCCGTTTATTTGGTTGGTTGGCTAGCCAACTGCTTGACCATTACACAAGAACTGGACACCAAATGGACAAACGTGAAGCGCCGTTGGCCTGTTTCTGTGTGTGTGTGAGTTTCGTGTACAAACTTGCAACAAGAAGAGCAGTTGGGCAGTTAAAAAGAAGACACATAAACAGCGCAGAAACTCAGAGTTTATTTGAGTATTTAGTAAATACTAAATTGCACATAAATTTAAAGAAATTCGGGCAAGCATTTTTAAAGTTAGGACAAGAAGAAAGCACAGCACCTGAATGAACCTGGTCCGTCCGCCTTAACATAAAAGCTCTCAGAGCCATTATCGTAGAACAGGAATTTCGTTAAAAGCGTTTGCAGTCAAATGCATGAAATCTGTTAAATAATTATTTATTTTTTTTTTTGGTGCGGCTTTGGATTTAAATTTTTATTAGTTTGCTGTGTTGCGTAAATCTCGGTTGTCTATTTCAATTAAAAATTTAATAAAATCCTCCTTGTTTTGCTGCCTGCAATCAATTAACATATTGTTGTTGTAAATTTGTTTAGAATTTTATTGTCTATGAAAGTTCATGCAAACTCTGCCCGTAGAACTTTGCGCAAAAGCTGTTTTATTATATAGTTTGACGACTGTTTTTGTTGTTATTGTTGGGCGAAGGCTTACGCAAATGTTTGCGTGTTATATAAATTTAATGAAAAATTTTAGTTTTTTGTTGGTTTGTTGCTGTTGAAGCCACGTGAAAGGCAGCGACTGCGTGCAGCTTATCATTTATATTTTCGTTGCTATTTCGTTGTAGAGGGTATTAAATATTATAAGCCGAGCACTCAAAATACTTTAAACAACTCTGCAGCGATGTGCATGCTTTGCAACTTTTCGCGCTAGGCTTGGAAATCATTGCTCCAACTAATGCCACTACATGCGGAGAGCCAACCACACGAGAGCGTAAGGCATTGCCACAATTGTGAGGGAGCATCCTGAAAGCCGCTGGTGCATGGCGTTATTGAGCCAGAGCTTTTTGTTCGTGTTTTAGGTTTTATTTACTTTGCGTTGCAAATATTTGCGAATTGAAAATTGTATCAAAAAAGATTTTTCACTGAAACTATTGGCAGGGTAAAACGGGTAAATCATTCATTCGGAACCATGAGCATTAAATCAAAATATATTACTGAATGATTTTCCACGAATTTCTTTATGGGATACCGACGATACTTATATTCGAACTAATTGCCAAACGTCTGATGTCTTGACGAAAACTTTACTTGATTTTGGAGCTTGAGCTTTTATCGACTCGCTCGACTTCCTTTGACAAGTACAATCGCTTAATATTCCTTCTAACCCCTATATACTGAATTTGCGTAACTCTGCTTTCGATTTTCTTACACATGTCATATATATCAACTAAATGATGCAATATGTGAGAAGTGGCGCCGTCTGGTTCGAACCAAATGCCGCCGAGATCACGAGCTTCAATTTTAGACAGAAAATAGTCGGTTATCAACGGTCGTCATTGACAGTTACGTTCTCACCGGCATCATTTTCGAAGAAATATGGACGGTTAAATCCACCGGCCCACAAATTACAACTAATCGTTGTGTTTTCTGGATGAAATGTTCGCTCTGCAACCTCTTCAGATTCGTCCAAAATGTGGCAATATTTCTATACTTAAAATTGCGTATACGCCTGGGTATACATTTAACGCCAACTACGAAATATTTTCCAGTTCTACAAATCTATTAATATTTCTTATGAATTTTTCCAAAATTTAAAATCGATTTTCGGCGCACCTCATGTTGTATGAAGTCCATTCGGCTTGCGTGTGATTTAATTTCTTTAAGCCATTTTTTAATGTAAAGCTGCATGAAAGTCACTCAGTATGGATGCTAACATAAACATATGCAGATCTTCGCATGTGCACATAAGCATTTTTTAATATAAGCAAACATATGAAATGTTCATATATATATATATACATATAATATAAATATATATAGTGAAATTGACAGGGATTTGCGTGTATTCGTTTGTGTTTGTTTATATTGAAAACTCTTGCCGTGGATATTCTTTTCACTTCAGTTTGATTGGAAGTGGAAATTGGTGGAAAATATCAGTTAATTACTCGACAGACACACACACGCGCTTCGTTTGCATGTATGAGTGGAATACTTTGTTCGCATGTCATTGAGAGCGTCTGCAAAGCTCGTACGTAGGCCAACGAAAAACTTTTAACCGGTTTTTACATTTTAAATATTTAATTATTCGGTTTGGCCTCATTCGTTTGCACTGCACAGGCGCGCACACACACGCACACATGTACACGTGCAAACATAGCTTTAAGTATATTTACTCGCAATGTCGCTGAAACAGTCGTGCACGCAGACATATGCCAGCGTCTTATCGCTGCCTGAACGAACATCGATTTTTTCCCACAAAAACTTTCATTTACACTCCACTTAATATCAGTTATTCGCCTAGAAATTCCGTATTTCACTTAAGCGCGCAGTGTTCGCATATAAATATACATTAAATATTTATTCCGGCGAAGTGCGGACATGAATGTCGCCTGAGAAATGTTGAAATGTTTTTTGATTAACACGCAAGCCTTAATTTAAGAGCGATGCCAAACCACAAAGGCCACATGCTCACGCTATCACACGCGCTTATTCCTACCGCCATACATACTTAAGTACTTATTGGTGGTTATATCCTTACCCACACGTGTGTGCGTCTCAGTCACGGAAAGTACAATTTTTTACACGAAACTCTTTTTACACTTTTGCCTTGTTGTTGTCTGAGTATTCGTGTACTTTGTTCTCAGATTAAATGCTCCGCTCGCACTAAGGGAGGTATGCTTGCACAAAAGTATATTTCTTATTATTATTATTATACGAGTATTGGAGCATTTATTTGTATGCCCCTTGTCATGGGAAAGTTACCAGCCAGTCAAAAAAGAGACACTTAAGCACCTAAAGCGATTTTTGTGGACTCAAGCGCTAACTCGAGTTGAGCGCTGTCTTAAGTGCGTCTTTTACAGGTAAATCTGTTGGTGAAAACCAGACTATGCCTCAGTCGATTTTGATCGAAATTCGAAACTTCGTTGCCTGATAACTTTTGATAATAATCTCTGAAACTATACAAGTGCTCCGAAATGACAGTTCCGACAAATGAGCAACTTCATGCAGAGAAAGAATCGTGGAGAAAATTTCGTATCGATATCTCAAAAACTGGGAGACAGGCGGACAAATATGAATTCAAGCTAATAAACCCCGGACTAAGTACCAAAGAAAGACGATATGATATTGAGTTCTACGTACAAAAACCATATCGCCACGGAATCCCTTGTGAATTGCGAGAATTTGCATGAAACAAGTGCACTGATTGCAGCCGGAACATTTGCACATTGGCATGTGTTAATTTGGCGGTATTAATAAACCCCATTCATATGTTCGTATGTATGTATGTTTGCATAGAGCTTACCGCTGTTTTTGCCCGGTTGATCGGGTTTTCATGCCCAACTACATCTGTCAAGCGCATATCGACTTGTTGCCTGCTAATTAAAGCAAATTCAATGAACAAGCTCGTTAAGCGAAAAATTGAGCTCTTCGGTAGTTCGTGTGAGATCGAATTAATGAGAAGCACATTTGCGGTCAACTTTTACGATAATCGATGAAAAGGCAACCAAGCCGACGCGAAGTTAAAAACGTGACTCAATATGAAAGTTAATATGCGCTGGCTGTTTCCGACTGGCAAGTTTTTCATAACGATAAATTCAAAAACGCTATAGGTTGTTGAGTTAAGCATGAATATCGCAATTTGAACGATATTCTTGCTTCCTTCGAGAGAGTTGAAAGCCTGAAGGCTTACCAATTTGCGGTAAAGCAAAGCCTTAGTTCAAAAGCAGCAAGCTTGAGCTGCAGACCGTATGCTTTCCTTCGCCTTTCTTGTACCTTTGTATGTTTCAAACTTCGCGTTGAAGAGTTCGACTTATCGTAAACAGGTTTGTACTAAAACAGGTCGAGTTGGAACTATTCTAAAATCCTCTGTTTTTTGTCCTAAACATAATGTTGTAGACAGATCAAGTTGATCCGTTGAGCCGTTAAACGTTATTCTTTATGAAACTGAGGATGATAGTATGCCACTTGAAGGTTAAAAGGTTTGGCAAGAATACAACAAATGCTAACGAGTGCTACTAGCGCACTTACTACCCACAAATTCGTAGGTACTAAATCTACAGCTGGTTTAAGGGGTTAAATGGGTTTACGGGTTCCAAAAATCTAATTTCTTTTATAATTTGATTAAATTCTACAACACCTCAAAAATATTGCCCCTAAAATTTCAAGTTAATCCGAATAATAGTTTCGAAGATACAGCCTTGAGAACTTGTGCGCTTGAGGCTAGCTAGGCTCCGTCTTTAGAAGCGCTTCTTCGAAACCGTGTTTTAGAAGTCGGTTGGCAAGACTTCCCGAGAACTACTCAACTGATCTTCACGATATTACACAGGTATTTGAGATACACTTCTTAAAGACTTGGACGAATGATTTTTTTTCGATTAAAACTATTTGAAAACAAAAAAATTTCGCAAAATTTTACTGAAATTCAAACTTTTTTTTTAATAATGACTGCCAAAAATCCAAATTTCAGAATTTTTTCTTCGTCTAAGTTCTAAGTTAAGGTTTTAACCAAAATACGTAGTTTTTCACTTTAGGTGATCCTGTAAGGAGTTATCCTACCAACACGGGCCCACCATTTTTCCATGGGATTTTTTATATCAGAAAAAAATTGTTGAAAAAATACGGTTTTTTACCCGAGAAAACCCATGGAATCCCTTAAGTGTATTTCGAACCTAATCAAATGGTCTTAAATGGACTCGAAGCAAGCGTCAACAGTATTGTTAGCAATATTAATAGTGTTCGTTTTCATGGACCTATCTTCCTAACTCGGTGGGAGTCTAAAAGGATTCCTACTTTAGGTCAATAGCATTTTCTCCGGTTGTCCTCCTTGCACATCATTGCCACTTGATCAATTTCTTCCAGAAAAAGAGCTATTGTTGTCGTATTGTATTACAACAGGCAGGAAGTGGTGTTGCCCCAGATGATAAATGGGAACATTCCCATGTGTCGTTATTAAAAACAATCATTAATAAACCCATGACTTTAATCAGCCATTTAATCCTGTGCTTCTCAAATGAAGAAGTCTCTTACAATGCTTTCAAACTACTCGCTTTCGCAACCTGAAGATTCCAATATAATTCATAAGAAAATTTTGAAAATCATTTAAAACTATCTGGTGAAAAAAATGACTTAAGGCTTCAGTTTTTGTTGGGGAATGCGGTCGCGGAAAATCTTCAACGTATAGAAAATGTATTAACGAATTAAAATTCAATTCAATTATTAAATCGTACAACAAAGCAATGTTTATTCGGCAAAGTTGGTGGCAGCAGCATTTGCAAGCGGAACCCCGCCCACTTTGCAGCCACTCAAGAGCACAATTAATTAGCGTATAATTCCCAACTAGACTGGGCTTTGGCGGAATGTGTGTGTGTGTGTGGGAGACCCCACAATGGGAAACTGCTACTGAAAGCAGCCGAAAGTAGTTCAGCAAAACTGCCTGCTGTGGATGCTACACATTTGCCACGCCCAGATATGCGGGGCGCTTCAGACGTAATACAAGCGAGCAAAGTTGAAAGTTCGAAACAGAAAGTTTTGCCGCCATTCAAAGAAATGTTCGAATTACGTTTGGTTAGAGACAGTTCACTTACTTTGTGTGTTTTGTTTGGCTGCTGCGAAGGATTACGCCAGCAACCACGCAACCAGCAATGCTCTCAACAAAGCCCTCGCTCGGTTGGCCTAAAGCGCGCTCACCAAGTCGGGTTTTCATCAAAATAACACCGAAAGTACAACCGCATGAAATTGCTGCCATCACAGTGTGGATTTGCTGTTGGCTTTGTTTTATGGCTGCCGGTTGGTTGTTGTAACCACGAGCGCACTATTAAAGACCACCATTAACCTAGTGTGGTCGAGTGTGTGTGTGTGCGTGTGTGGATTTCAGATATGTGCGCTGACGCTTGGCTTTGTTTGTGTGGCTTTGCCCATACACACAGACACAAATGACCTTTCCCATGCGGTCCAAGGCTTGCGAGGGCTGAGGCTGGCGAGGGCCGAGGTTTGGGAGCGCTGAGGTTTGTCAGGCCTGCCGAGTGGGCGGTGAGCGCGTTTAGCTCGCAGTTTGCTTTTATTGAACAATTCATTTTATTTTAATTAATTGGAGCGAAAACCCTAAAATGGTTTGTATCTATCAGCAATTATGTAAATGCATGTGAATACAATGATGTCGGTGATGCCGGACACTGGCATAAAGCAAAAACCTTTCGCAGAGGGGGCACATATAATTTGGCTGATGGAAAATTTCACTTCAAAGTGGTAGATCTGAATGTTTGTTTGGAAGTGAAGTGTTTATAATCGAGCTAAGCTTGCTTTAACAGAACTCATATTCACCAGGACTCTTATTTACAAATTGTGGAGAAAAAGCGACACCGACAGTTGGGTTATCAAAATTCAGCAAAGTAATATTGCCATTGCCTCTTAATTGAAAAACGGGTTCCTCAATCAAACGGTAACTGCTGCGGTCTTACTAGCCATAAACCAATCCCTTTGCGCACTACCCAGTCGAGCTTTTTGAGTTTGGCCATTTTCTGGCTTTACTTCGATGGTTTTGTTTCATGCAATTTCGTTAGTGTCACCGAAACCAGCGTCAGCACTAAACCCTCTTCCCCCCCTTCCGGGCATACGCAAGTGAGCACACACACGTCCACACATGCACACCCATACACAGAAAGGTGGTGAAAGTGGTAATTTAAAATTTTAATAGCTCTTTTGTTCAACAGCGTTTGTCCAAGGCCGGTGGAGGTATGTGAGTGTGTGTGTTTGTGGGTGCATATGTAATGTGAATTACACAAATGCTTCATTAATTTTATTGCACAGCAAATTTGCGAAATTTAATGTAGATTGAATAATATTTTGGTTTCCGTTTATAACTTTTGATTTAGTGTTTGCTGTTGCTGTAGTTGTTGTCATTCGACTGTGTTGCTTGTGTAACCCGCTCGTAACTATTGCTTTTACGATTATCGGTTCTCTAATTAAATTAAGTGTTGCGCATTTAATCCTTTTGAAAAATCATGTAGTGGCACAAAGCACAAACGACTGAGCCGCGGACACGTGTTCATTTGCGCAATTAAAGTTTCCAAATTACTTCGCAACCATTAGTCCCAACCACAGCACACACACATATAATAACCCGGACCAGCAAATTTAGCTTTTTGTGTAGAACTTCCGCAGCAAGTACTTTAATGTGAATATCGGTGGCTTAAGCGCACTGAACCACCGAAGTCATTGAGCGCGCTTTTTGCAAAGTTGGTTTGAAGGCACTCGGTTTGGCTTTTGAGAAAGCTACCAGTTTTGGATTTTTGAGAAAGCTTCCAGTTTCGAAAGTTTCTAAAATAGCAAAATTGCAAAGCTCTATAACAAATTAAGCAGATAACACTGTTCCTGAGATAACACCTATCGCAGCAGAAACCCGTCTTACTATCTCGCAAAGCTGCTAACTCGAAATTGGTACTTCATGCATTCTTCTTTTCCATCGGGGCGTAGACGCGATATGTTGAAGGACTTCGCTTTGATGCGGTGGATGAAGCCATGTATAGAACTTCACGCAAATGAAGAAAGATCTCTGAGATCCATTCACTTGGGAGTGGTCAGAAACGATTATTATACATAAGGCTCAAGTAGCTCACGACTTCCGGTCTCAAACTAAGTAACCTCTGGGTAGCCAAAAAACCTTTGTTTGAAGGCGAGCTAAAGTGAGAAGCCGAAACATTCCCTCCACAGAGTTGTGCGCTGGGTTCCACATAAAAACCTTACTAATGAAATGGAAACAACAGCCTCGTACAAGTGACGCCCGTTTCGATGACCACCAATAGTAGGACTATCTAAGCAATTTGTGTTTCTATTTAACTTGCTTCTCTATGGTAACTTAAGTTAGATAGACATGCCATGCAGTGCAAAAATGTCAAATAGACCCTGCAGCAAAATACATGAAAAATTACCAAAATAATTTGTCTAAAATGCGAAATGAGAAACAGACAATGCGCAGTCACGCCTTGCGCTCGTGTGATAAGATTTTCCCAATAAATCGCCTCTGCCATTAACGGCATTCACACAAACCCACATTTACTTATAAAAACATTTATGAACTTCACACCTATGTATGTAATTTGTAAAGCATACTGACTTAGCCAGCGACCCCAACTCGGTCAGATCGCGCATTGATTACACGAAAAAAAGAGCGCAAACGAATAATTTTTCGCTTAAATACCCTGTCTCGCACCTAATTACAGCGACCCTCATTAGTCTCGAAAAAAAAGCATGAAATTACAAAAAGGCACCTGTCCATCCAAAAGAAGGTGGAGACGAAGCATATTAGATTCTATGCGTACGGGTTAGGGCGGTATTTTTTACTGGAGCAACGTAGAGGCGTACGAAACGAAGTGAGCCAGTGTGAGAAACGAAACTGCGTTTATATGATTTGTCAACTTTTCATTACTTCTATAAGAAATATTGTAAAACTCTTGCGTCGTTTATCGCTTTGCCTGTGGTTTGGCTACTCTAAACCTGCGCCGTGGCAGGTAAAATGAGTGCAACCCTAGTGTGAGCTACTTGTGCGCGTGAGTGTTCACTCATAGAATCACGTTCACGCGTTAACTCCATTACATGCCAGCGAGCTAGTTAACCAAATCGAGCCAAAGGACCTGGCGAGTGGCGCATATCCCAAAAAAAAAAAACATAAAAATATATATTATAGCATTGACCATAGCGGTCAGGGCATTAGCGGCGGTGAGGTGAACAGCACAAAGTCAAACAAATTCCCAACATAACTTCAGGGTTCATTGAACAAATTATTAGATGAGAGATAAATGACTCTGACGCCCACCAGCGCCATTGCCATTTGCATGGGTTCGTGTGTGCGTGCGGGCGCGCGTAAACGAAAGGCCGCCAGCAGGCTAAATGAACTGAAAATGGAAAAAGAAGTAGCGGCAAAAGGGTGATGTGTTATGGTATGCCACAATGCGGGGCGTCATGCTATGCCGCCGCCGCCACCCAGTAGCTGGAAAGGGAAAGGCACAACTTTGTAGCTGCGGACCCGCCCCTTTTCGACGCGCACAAGCGTCGGCCTAGAAGTAGACATATTTACATGTATGTGCTGTTACAACACATACTACATACATACAAAGACGCAAGTGGACAAGGGTCACTGTCGAGCGCCAAACCTTTGTTGCGGTGCGATTACTGTGGGCCTTTCGCTTTGTCAGTGAAACTGTTAAATGTTTAAAAAGGCTGTCGCAGTCACTTCCACAACACATCGCTCGCTGACGGTATGCCGCATGCCCGACACAGACGTGCGTGATCATTAATTGGCATTCAGTGCATTTAAGGGTGTTCTTTCATTCTCTGATTATCCTTTTTTTGGATTATGCTTTTTAAATAAAGTCAGTTCTCGTCCGAGCGCGCTAAAAGGGTCGATACCGTTGTGCAGCTGATTAAATATGTATGATATGCTGGCAAGTTGGTGTCAAAGCCAATTAGGTACCCAGAAAGACAGGTTTGGGGGCAGAAGTGTTTACAAAAAAATATGGGAATGTCGACCGCCCCTTCTCGTAGTCCACGACAACGACTTATGGTATATTGTTATATTAAGCAGCTGATAATTAGCTCGCGTTGTATTCCCTAAAAGTTTTTCTCGCCTTTAAATGCTGCTTAAAGTCCATGCTGGCCGCCGAGAATAAAGCCATTGTGTTGCGGTTATTACACTCATTAAATTGCATTAATAGCGCCCTCGCAAATCTTCACTAATCACAGTTTCATAGACAACGCAGACATATTTCGAAGTGACAAGAATCTGCTCGTGCTCGAATCCATTGAAGAAGACAGAGTCGCAAATTTGCCTACGCAACATTAATTTCAAATATTCAATTCAATTTTAATCTAGCTTGAAACGCATAAAATCTTTGCCGCAGCCTGCCGCGTTGCGCCAGACGTCGTTAATACCCGTCACCAGCGGCGTCGAGCCACCCAAAATGCCAAGCAGATTTATGAAATTATTTTAATGAAGTTTTATTACAGACATTCGTAATAATTAAAATTTCACGAAATTTACGCACAATTTGGGCAAACATATGTACAAGAAGATATATACGCGCCTTACATTGAGAACTTAGGACTATCCGGAGCACTCAGGGCCACACGCACTCCTACAACAAAGCACTCGCCCTGCCACAGCACTCAATCATTCGTTCGTTCACGCGGCGAACTCACCGAACTTACGCAGCTGCTTACTCCCACCGTTTCGCCGAACTCACGCAGCTGTTAACCCCCACCACCGTCGCCAATGCCATCACCTATACACGAACCTATATCAGCACTGGCAAATTCGCCAATGTCCCGCAGTGTACTTACCCTGCCCCGACGAGCTGAACCGTAAGGACTTGCTCGCTTTGAGTGGTGTTGTTCAGTTTGTTTGGCGCAAAAGTTTCGATTATTACAGCAAAATGGCTATTTAATTGGTTAATAAATTACGAAACATTCATTTGGCATTTTGCTAACTCCCAGCTGCCATTACCTCACCAGTCTAAGTCGTTCCAAAGTTGGCAGTTTTTTCGTTTATGGCCTTTTTGTCGTTTGCCGCTTGCCGCATGCCGCATGCAGCTGGAACCGGAATGGCTAAAAACTTTGCGTCTAACTTTCTGATTTCTGTGGCAATTAATTCTCAGCCTGATTTTATTATTTGCTACAGCGGCATTTGACAACAACAAAATCAAAACATGTTTGCAAATGTAAGAACAAAAAGCGTGAAAGAAGCTAGCGGTAGACATCTTGCCGCCCTCGAGGGCAAATAACGGATAATCTGTGCAGTAGTTGGCGCGTTCGTCTCTCCGCCCTTGTCGTCGAGTAATACGGTAATTGGCGTCATATTTACTGCAGCGAAGTGTCAGATGCGTTTTGTTTTTGCGTGCGCAATATTTTAGCCCACAAAGTCCTCTCCCCACGCTGACCGTCTGACACAGTAGTTGGTGCTGCGAAGGCGCTTTAATGTCGCAGACATTTGTAAGAACTTTGACTAATTGCATGCGAAGTGATCATGAGCACGCATAAAGTCAATGAATATAAATGTGAAATAACAGGTGGCAGCTCTTATACTGTACTATATAGAAGTATTGGATCGAAATAAGGAGAGAGAGGAGACAAAGTCATTTGACCTCGGCTGCTTGCGCGAGGGATAATCCAAGGATAAATCAGTCGCTCATTAAGACAATCAGGCACGTTCCTTTTATCTAAATGAGCTGAGCTTTTTTATGATATTCGAAAACTGAAAGCACTGCCAAGGTTAATATTGCCTGCCTAATGCAACTACTTTCTGAAAATTTTTAAAATATTTAGTCAGAAGCGTTCAACGGCGCGCTCATCCACTAAGGTCCATTCCAATCATGGCTTAACTTAACGCCATTTTGTATATAGTGCACCTAGACATCGCCGGAAGGTGTATAGCTGCGAAAGTGGCTATTAGACTTAGAGAATCTGGGTTCTTAAAAGAACGCGTATCTGAAAACTCGGATGTCCTCACACACTTTGACTGCATACCGGATTACTTAGATCCTTCTCTGCCCACATACCGACGAGGGAGCTATGGGTGGGAAGAAACCGTTGGAGGAGAGGGGCAGTGAGCTTCTTTACGGATGGGTAGAAGCTTAGAGAGAAGGTTGGTGGAGGGTCTACTGTGAGGAAGTCTCTATCAACACCATTTTCATACTTTCAGACTATTGCAGTGTCTTCCAAGGTTTCAGTCATTAAAGTAGGAGTAGATCTGCTTCTTCGGAGTGCAGCCTCTTTCAGATAAGTTACCATTCACTCAGACAGCAGAGCAGCGATACTAGCCTTGAACTCATTTACAGTGCGTTCAGGGTTGGTCGACTAATGCCTAACCTCGCTATCAATAGTGCCTCTGTGATAAGATTGGTATGGGTGCCGGGGCATAGCTGAATCGTAAGAAATTGCAATTGAAATTGTTGAGCTAGCAAGGAAAGATACTCTAAAACCGTTATCGGTAGATTGGGAACGGGCCGGTGATCCCATATCCGCTTATGTTCTACTACTAGATTGCTGAGCTTTGCGGAAGCTTGACCAGCGCTGGGCCACCATCGGTGCTTGCGCTGTCGCAAAAGACTTTTCGCCCAAAATTTAGTGATCTCTTTGCCCTCAGTAAGGCTAGGCTCTCCCTAGATGTGGTCAATGCTCTATTGACCTTAATGCTGTAAGGCTAGGAATCTTACCAGACGCCACCTGCCGAAACTGTACGGAAAAAGATGAGATGGACGCCACTTAAAACTTCCTTCTGAACTGTAACGCGTTTAGGAGGTCAAGACTTAAACACTCGGGAGCGCATACCTACAGACATGCCACGGAACTGTCGGGGGTTGAAACTAAACGCCTCTTAAAATTTCTATTGGCTACAAAGTCCGAACACAGAAGTTTTTCGTTTCTATGGCTTCACAAAGACTACATATACTAGTCCACGTGCCATCTTCGATCAGCCATCTAATCTAACCTAGACAGGATTTGTATACACAACCGAATTAGTAGTTGGTAACAGCAGAAATTGGACTCATCGTACTGTATAATGCTGGCTTTTTATTCGTAATACGGTACCTTCATGCGAAGAAAAGTTTATATTCGAAAATTCGTTCGAACCGCTCTCCTTGCATGATGATATACAACCTGGTTTAAAGACTCTTCTTTTTTCTTCTCTTTTTGTATCAAATCTTGCCAAAAAGTATATAGAAATGAGTTACGCTTTCGGCTCATATCCTTTGTCTACAGTGAGAGCTTAAAAAGGTGAAACGTTCTCTATTTCACTACAAGATCGCATGGCAGTTGGGGACATTCTCACACGACTGCATGTGTACATACAGCAAATAAATAGAAACAGAAATATGGGTAAATAAGCGCGCTGACCTAAACTTAGCCGCAGCGCATAAATTCCTCGACACAGCAACCGAATACGGCAGCGGCTCTACGAGGACGCATAATGAAAAAGTTTGAATAGTAAATCAACAACAACTAATGCGACGAATAGCAGCAAATAGCAGCGAAGCGCAGCAGCAAGTTTTGCGCTCAAATTCCGTTAAGCGACAATTAAATACATAACTCAACCAGAGGCCACATCGTGTGGAGAATTAAAGCCACTGCTGGCCTCAGCCTTTCCGTCCGCACCAGCGAATGGTGAACATTTAACATGCATTTAGCTTTGTGTGCGTGCACTTGGTCCAACTTTGATTTAGGTGACTTCGTTGAATTCTCCATAAAACAAAACATGAATTCTCTACGCTCTTCGCTATTATTCGTTATTAAGGTTTAGACCGTCTTACCCAATCTCACCACTTCCTTATCCGTTCACTATTTTCATTTACGCCGACCCTACATGAAATTATTGCTGTGTTTTGCACGATTTTCATATTTTGGGAAATTTATTGAGAAAATGTTTAACAAGAATTTTATTCATAAATCTTTGGGAAAATATCGTATTTACGCACAAAGAAGGTTTAGTACACATAACAGGCTATTAAACTGCCTGCCACCAACAATTCTAATGCTAATTCTTAACGCTGAACGAAGAGTTGAGTGTTGAGGAGTTCGCTCAGCTCTGTTTTGCCTTCGCTCAGCAGCACAACAACTTATGTTTATTCACTCGAAAGCTTTATAAATTTAGTCATAGCCAGCAGTTTACATTATGGCGAAATTCCAGACGACCCATTTGTGCCTGCTTCAGCTCACCCCTTTGTGTTGGCGCAAGTGAGGTTATGATAAAGTTCGAATTTTCCACTGTTGATTTAGGCGGCAAAGTTAGGCTTGTTAGTAAAACATAATAAATTATTAATCTTATAATAATTCGTTGTAAAGCCTAAAAACTCGACAACCGACACCATTTGCACATAAACGGAGCTTAGTCAGCAACATTCACAACGTTAAAAGGGGGTGGTTGGGAGGATGCGGACGAGAGTTTGTTATTGTTTTCGAGGTCTATTCATGCTTATTATTGTTGCTGTTTTCATTATTGAATAACAATAGCAATTGTTATATTGCCGTTATGTCTTTGTGAGCGCCCATTTCCTAAACTTTCCGACAGCAGAAAGCTGCCAAACTGCCTACCTTCACACGCACTCATATAAGCAGACGGGGCGAACGCACTCAGCACCTTTGTAAATTATTAACGAGGAAATTATTATGCAAATATTTACTTTGCACAACTTTGGAAATGCGCTGTAAATATTTTGATTAACTACAGTTAAATACTTTAAAATAGTTTATAGCCCTTTTAGGAATCCGTTTTGGATTGAAATATTTGTGATTATCAAACGCTTCAAATCGTTTTCTTCTTGCGGGGGATATGACTTAGGGCTTCAAATACATAATTATTATATATGTGTTGTTTTTGGTTAATTTATCCCTTTGATATTATGGTATGTACGTGACTGCTGGAGCCACATAAATTATGAGCGGTTGATGCCGCTTCTAATCTGGGTAGCAACAAAGATTATTGAAATAATTGCCGCTTTAACAAATATGTTTATGAAGTGCGTTGTAATGTTAGTGACTAATAATTCTTCTACTGGCATTACTTACAAAAGCGAGGAATTCAAGTGCAAACTATGAAGTTTTTGGTTCCAGAACCTTCATCGTGTTACCCTCAAGACAATTCTGAGTATTGGTTAGGAACTAGTGGTCTTTTTGGGTAAAGATAACTTGTAAATGCTGATAACTCGTCACAAAAATTCACAAAGTACCGATTTAGAATAAAAATTTTATTAATTAGAATGGTGGTTTTCTAGGCTGCTTGGTTCGAAACTTCGACTGCACAAAAGTTCAGCGTCCACCATTTCAGTTATTATCCTGATTCCAGTAAGGAATCTGGCTGTGCGACACTACTTGAAATATAACTTGCCACTTTCAACATACTACAACACAATCAAATGCTTAAACGCTGCACAAAAGCACAGTTATGATTCCGCTTTCCAGTTTCTTAATAATATAAACGTATGAATTTATAGGTTTCAAAAAAGTTCACACTTAAAGTCGTATGAAATACTAATAATGTGAAGGAAACTTACACGGCGCAACAATTTTAATAATTTTGTAGCACCACACAACTTAAGTGGCCACCGACTTGTTTGCAAGTGATTTTCAAAAATGCCACCAACTTGCTGAACTCCAACACCAGAATCCACCAGCAAGCTTACTCAGGGGGGATACATACGCCGCCACTGCCACGTTACCAAGACGGTAGCGAAGTTGTGCCGTAAGTGGTGATGGGTGTTCTCGGAATTGTCGACGCCAAGCCAAAAGAAATACCTTTCAAAAGGACTTGACTGACGGTTGCATCGCCTTCTTGCTTCCTACCAGGGCCTTAATGTATGCAAATTAATGAGTTCACGGGAAAAACAACCGTATGGAAATGTTTATTAAAACTGACGTAATTGAACGGCGCGGAAGCATCCAACATATGTGATTGAAGAAGAAGAAGCGGCAGCAGCAGAATGTGATGAAAAATGGAAACCCATATTTCAGGATGCATCCACACTTGTGTGAATACATATAGCTACACACAAGCTTGTGAGTCTGTTTGTGTGTATATTTGAACAAATTTACATTGTAAATGTATGTGGCATGCCGGCTTAAGCAACAAATGCTACATACATGCAGTACAACATGCACCCCCGCCAAAGCGGTGCGCAAATATTGCTCGCGGTCCCTTCAGTTGCGGCGCGAACATGCGACTTCGGTACGAAGGACGCAGCGGAGCTGTGGAATTTTGTATTCAACGCTGGAACTGGCTCCGATGCAGCCATAAATAACGGACACATTTACTTTGTGCGGCGTCATCCAGTGAAACTCGCTGTCAGCGGTGACGTCAGCGGCAAAACAAATAGCACCGAAGAACAGTGGACGAAAATGTAAGGATTTCCATTATGAGAAAATTAAAATGAAATATTTTCTTTTCGATTTGGAAAAAAAGTTTGCGATACATACATATGTGCCATAAGCCTTGTGAACCAGAGCGCCGCAAACTTGAAATTTAATATTGAAAGAATGGCGCTTCATGTGTTCAAATATATAGATTTTCGGACATTGCGAGGGTAAAACTATACGGCACAACATTTTATAAATATGTTACTCCTGATATTATAGGCGGAGCATTTCAAAATGCATTGAATATCCTTCTCCTTCCTCAAAAAAATTTTTTGAGGCATTCGGAATCCGAATATGCCCCAAGTTCGTACAGAATTTGGGCTATTAATAAACAGTTAAAAGTATTTTTAGATAAAATAAAAACCATGTGCTGTTCGAATTTGTACGAAGAGTGTCAAGGTGAATTAAATTTCTCTCACACGCCCACTTATGCATAGAGTCGTCTGATTTTTACAACCGTTAAGGTGTGTAGGTGAGGCATTTGCATGTCCTTGGCAAGATGCCTCTCTCAATAAGTTATGCAAAACATGATTAGCCTCCATTCAACCATCAACCATCGTCCATCATCGAATCAAATCGACCTTGAGAGAATATGGAAGGAGACCGCAGTGGTGTAAGACAATGTTTAGTACAATAGCTGACAGTGGCCATCAAAACTAATTGCCCACATAAAAGCATATAATCACATTTTCGATTCCGAATCTAACTGAAAACCGGTCGCCCAACTTTTCCGACGCCACTGCGTCTCAACAGCGTAAGGATTAATATCCGATGCTTTCTCTTATCTTAAATTTTGTACAGACCTTTGCAAGTGTCTTCCTTATAAGAAAACAGTTTCAATTCTCAGCAGCACTGCGTGAACTAATGATGAAGTAAACCAGTTATTTGTTAATAAATAATTCGATTTGTAATATTGGCCAGAAGTGCAAGTAAACAAACGTTTTCGAAAGCAAAAACCTAAAAGAAAAACTCCAAAAAGAAGACAATAAAATTGGAGAAAGACGAATTGCTTTATTATTTAGACAACGATGGAGCTTAGCGCCATAATTCGAAACGAAAATTTCGTGCCATAAAAAGTAACAGCCTATTTCGAGCCTTCATAATTTCCCAAAATACAAATAACAGTAATAGGGCCTTTCGTAACTTTGTTTACACACAAACACCCCACACCCGCGCTGGAAACGTGAGGCCGTGAGGCCGTAAGACCGCGTGAGCCGAAAGACGCCCGAGTGTAGTAAAAAATGAAAATTGTAGGCAAATAAAAAGTTATATGCCTCGCATATTTGACCATTCACATTGTTTTTCCTTGTCATTGTTGTTGTATCATTACCGTTATTGCCACGAGAAAAGAAAGAAATAAACATTAAAATGACACAAGTGACGAGCCATGGCTGACTGCCCCGGTCGCAGCGCCGCTGAGCTGGCGTACGAGCAACCGACGGCTGCCAATTGTATCCTAGCGGTAATGACCCTCACACTCACAATATCGGCTATTATCGCTTTCTTTGAGTCAATGTGTGCGCGGCGAACGTCAACAGCAATGGCGTGAAACTGTCTCCATAGATGACGGTGTGGAGATGGCAGGCCGTTGGTCGGGGTCCATTGAAAACTGTAAAATCAATTATAATGAACAGATGGTGGAAAAGGAACAAAACGCAACAAGACAATTACAGGGCTCTCCAAGCCGCAGCAATAAAGAAGAGAAAATATCCACTAAGGCAAACAAAAGGTGCAAATAGCCATTCTGACAAGGACAAAAGGGCCATAAAATAAATGTTTTTATATGGGCTGAAAAAACAAGGAAAAAGGGTAGAACAAATAAACGAAATTAAGCCAGTGTCTTTATGGCTCGCGCCAAATCGCCAGCACTTGCCAAAAGAACACAAAAACAAAAAAACATACGAGTAAGGAAGAGCTTAGTTCGGGTGCAAACGAACATTTTAAATTCTTGCAAATTGAAAGAATGAAAAAAAAGGGAGCCGACCGTCAACCAGAGAATCGGAATCCAAGCAATCTTATATATACCCTATATAACTCATACACCAGCCGGAATATTCGGTAAAAGGTTAGAAGAACGAAAATCATTTTTGTAGTGTATGGGAGTTGGGGTAGTATGGACCCTAATTTATCTATTAACTACCAACATGCCACATACTAAAAAAATGTTAAGGTACCTCACATACAATCATCAATCACCCGGAAGTTCGAAAATTCTGAAAATGCTTATATGGGGGCTAGACTAAGTTTTCCGCTAATGTTATCTATTTTAACCACAAAGATATTCTGTTATGAGTAAAACATGTTCTGCAATTTTCATTGGGATAACTTAAATATTGGCCGATATATCAAGTATAAAATCATCAGTTAGTTAGGTAAACAAAACTATTATACTCTGCAGCAATAGGTATCGAAAGAGCAAGAGTATCGAAAAGAAAAGTTGAATAGAACAGGAAAAGATCATTGCCTGAAAACGGGTTTCCCGAAGTGTGCTGAAACAACAATTTATGAAATTAAACTATAAACACTTTGATAGTTTATTAAAAAGGTACAAGTACCGTTTCCATTCTAAATATCAAAAGAAAGGGTTAGCATTATACATATTTGAATGAAAAACCAGTCGAAAATAGACAATTCCGAGAACATCCGAGGGCTAATGTTATCGCAAGACTTCCAGCAACTCCATTCTCTGATTATTGGGACACTATTCAATTACCAAAATATTATTTTCCCTGTTTACGATTAGCTTAATAATCTATCTCCATTGAACACTAGTCATTTGTGGTGCCACACTTTGCTAGCTTGTTTGTGTGGACTGCTATTTTGTATTGAGAAGATTTCCGCAAGCTTTCGTCTAATTGCCCCATTTCTTTTCTGCTCGAAAACTACTTGCAGGTGCATGAGATGTTCGCCTCAAGCGCCGCTGTTCGCAATTAGTTGTACAAAATGTCTGATTGCAAACAACCGGAAAATTTATTACTCGGCAGCAACAACAGACAACGGACCACAGCAACTTGAACGCGGCTGAGAGAAGCTGAAGCTGCAATTGCGCAATGCGTCTGCGGAGATAGCGGAAAGCAAGTGTGAAACGGATAAGGTAAAGGCAAAGCAAAAACTCTAAACTAAAAGAACACAGCAAATTAAAAAAAAAAATAAATTAACAGAAAAGTAAAGGATGTTTTGAAAATTTAGGGCAAATCGGAAGCCGCAAACTTGAAACTCCACCGTGGCGACTTACATACCTGCACATGTATATACAAGAACGGGGCAGCCTTAGTTGGCATGCTGCGGACATGCCACAATGCTGTTGCCACTAGCGTTTTCCCTTTCCTGGCAGTGCTCGAAGCCTCGTTATTATCGGCAACAAGTCACGCTTGTAGCGAAGTTGTGTGGTCACGGAAGCCATTGGGCTGACTGGCAACATAAGCAGGACAAAGTAGCGCGACTAGCGAACAGATGTGATTTTCCCTAAGTATTCGCACGTTTCTGCTTCTATGCCGCATTGATTTGCCGTGTGCTGCCCGAACTTTGGAATGACTTGTATGAATGGCATGCGAATCAATGAAATAAGTGGAGCAACTATTAAGAGGTCATCAGAGATGACGGCGACACGTGCGCGGTTGTGTTTGCAAAAAACTATACATCCGCATGCGTGGCTCGGCTGCTACATAAATTCTGAAGAGCAGAAAAAGTTCGGGTGCTACATATATACATTCTGAAGAGCAAAAAAAGTTCAGCTTGAGATTTATTCCGGTTATTATGGTACAATTTCTGGCTTCACTGCTCTTCTGCTTTACGCAGCCATTTAAAATGCTTTTCTGTGCCGGAACGCATAGACAAAACCAAACTAATCAAATTGAATATTCAAAAGAGTTTTGATAGAATATTCTCATACCTGCTCTATAACAAAAGTTATTCGACGTGTCGACCGGGGAGCGCATATGTTGTGTAGTCGAAAAAGTATTTCTGATCAAACTTCAACTAATTTTTTTTATATTTATAATGTACTTTAATAACCCAAATATCTACCAATAGGTTGACCACTTTTTCCATTTTTCCCCTAGAGATATTATTCCATCAGTGTAATACTTTTTTGGGTTCTCGGCGAAAAACTGCGAAAAGTAATTTTCACAGGTTTCACTTGAAGCCAACTATACTCCATGAAGGGAGTTCTGCATTGACCAAAAAAATATGGTAGGCCGATGGTGCAAGGTCAGGTCTATATGGTAGATGCATCAAAACTTCCCAGCCAAGCTCTCCCAGTTTTTATCGAGTCATCAAAGATGTGTGTGGTCTAGCGTTGTCCTGATAGATGACGAACCCTATCTATTGATAAGTTGTGGATGTTTTTTTCCATTTCTTGCTTCAATCTTATCAGTTGATGACAGTAAAACGTAAAGTTCGACATGGCCGGAGTGTGGGTGATTCCTTTTCAATCCCACCAAACACTCAGCATAACCTTTCAAGGCTTTAATCCTGGTTTTGAAACCATTTGTTGAGCTTTACCACGCTTGGACCATGATATTTTTCGCACATTATTGTCGTATTTGTTCCAATTTTCTTCTCCTGTTCCTAATCACTTCAGAAATGATTCGATTTCATTTCGTTTCAGCAAAGAATCACGGATGTTAACTAGGTCTATCAAATTTTTCATCGAGCTTCTTTTTGATATGACTGATTCAGCATTGTCTCCGCAAACTTCACAAATTTCATTAGTGGCTTGCGTGGCATTCTTCCCTTTTTTTATACAAAAATTTTGAGAATTCCTTCATAATAATAATCAACAATTTGTTAAATTTTTGTTTCTTTCCAATTACAGGTGTGGGCGAGTGCGGGAGATCAAGCCCTCGAATACCAGCTCTACATCAATATGTCTTTTTGTCCGGTTCAAATAAATTAAATCAGCACACATTCGTATGCGAACATTAACAGAGAACAAAACTCAACGACTAAATCCGGCTTAGAGCCTGCAGCGCCACCGCTTTTCAGCATCTGCCTTATACACATACATAGACATAAGCGTATATGCCTGTGAGTTGACCTCAGTTGGAGAATTTATAACAATATTGTAGAGATTAAAGTGCAATTCGCCAGCGTTCAATACTAAATCCCAACAACTAGTGAATAAATAATACGTTCATATACATATTTATATACGTGTGTATGTGTGCGTGTTTAATTTAATAACGTAAAAAATAGAAACGTTTACACTTCCGGTGCAATTGCAGCAGACAAAGCCGACAAATAGCTGCACAACAACAACAACAATAAAATGACTGCGAAAAACTGCATTTGGACATATTTTTGCACCCTCCGCCTGACTCTCCTCGCGCTGCCGCTGCTGTTGGCAAACACAGAGGCGCGAATCGGTAAGTGCTCACAGACTTATGTAACCATATGCAGAAGCTATTTAAAATTTATAATCCCACACATGTTGCCAACTATTTTGCATATGTTTAAGTACAGCAGTTGCCCAGAAAACATGAAAAAATGCAAAAGAGAAAAACTAACTGGAAATTTAGTAAGCAATTAAAAGCAGACCCCGGCTCAGAAGAGCGGAGGATTTTAAATGAGGATCTCAATTATGAACAGATCACAGTAAGCACTCAAGGAGTAGACAATAGTGGCTGTAGTCGCATGCATTTACTTCTAAAATGATTTTTCCTAAAATTACTCTGAGATCAAATGTGAGTGGCTGTAATTTTGCTTCAGCTGAGCATCTGCAATGAATGTGTGTTAGTAGGAAACATCAATGTCAGCAACATGCCTGCGTGTGTGATGGTCCAATTTACTGACAAATTAAATGGAAGAATGCTGACAAAACAAGTAAAAATCAATTTTATGGTTACTAATGGCCATCTGAGCTAAATGTCTGAATGTTTATGTGAATTTTGTGGAACACAGGCATTTAAATATGCTCATACATACATACGAGTATGTGCCAGCCGCCAGTATATGGTGTAATCGTTTATAATTTTTGCGGAGAATTTTAGGTTGCATGCGAATCCAACTCCTTCAAAGCGATTCCATTGACTGTTTCCAATGTCTCTCATGAAATTGTATAAATTTTCGAATTCTCACATCTGTGTGATATAAGCACAGATACTCGAAGGAACTTGTGTCTGCCATACTCAACGACTTACAATTATTTGAATTCATCAACTTGTTACAAAAACAACAAAGACCACATCACTCCAACAATCATCATGAGCGTTAACATGCTCTACACAATGTGGGTGTGACTAAGCAAATACATAAATACAGAACTCTTGCTCGTCTACAACGATTAAACTACATTGTAGTAAGTTTTCAATAGTAGAGTCCCTACGCTCATGCCATAGTAACTATCAGAAAGTTGAAATAAAATCACTGCTGCTTTTGTTAGTTTGTACATTCATAATTTTCCATGCACATGTCGTAGATATGTGTGTTTCTAATTTGCAAATATTTGAAAATTGTCTGAATTTAAACCGGAATGTTCCGTTATGTTACGAAGCTGAAATAAGGCCAGCCTACGCTTTCCAGCAGGCACACTCAAGACACACAAAGCGTCATAACTAATGCAAGTGGAGCTCAACGCGTTTTAAAAGCTTGTAAAGTCCCGCAAATTATGTCTGCCAAACATTCTTAAGCATTCCACGTCCGAACTGATTTCTATAAGAAATTAATGTGGATGTGTGTAGTTATACATGGTGCAAAGAGTTGCTACAGGGTACAATAGATTTGTTTACCTAATGGTTGGGTAGTCGAAAAAGTCTTTTCGTATTTCAAACTTCACTTTTTCCATTTTTCCGCTAGAGATATTATTCCATCAGTGTAAAACTCTTCAGATTACTCGGCGAAAAACTGCAACAAGTAATTTTCATAGGCTTCTCCTGAAGCCAACTTTTCTCCATTAAGGGAGTTCCGCATTGACCGAAACAAATGGTAGTCCGATGGTGCAAGGACAGGTCTATATGGTGAACGCATCAAAATTTCCCTGTCTGGGTTGTCGGGGAACGAAGCCTTTCTGTTGATCAGTTTTGGCCGTATTTTTCGATCGCTTGCTTCAATTTCATCAGCTGTTAACAGTAAAATGTACTCGTACAATCAATCGGTTGACATGTTTGGAGCAGCTCATAGTGGATGATTCCTCTCCAATCCCACCGAACACTCAGCATAACCTTTCGAAGCGTCAATTCTGGCTTTGCGACTATTTGTTGAGCTTCACCACGCTTGGACCATGATCTTTTTCACACATTATTGTCGCATTTTCTCCATTTTTCGTTTTTTTGTTGTGGTTCGAAAATGGTTCGATTCGCTTAGCAAAGATTCATATGTTATTTCGGTCCAAATCATCTTTTTGTGCCAGCCTTTTTTAAATAGTTCAAGACCGTTTGATGATGAATGAATGAAAAAGTTGTGCTAATCGCACCGAAAATATTGAGATACCGTTCCCACGACAGTCGGATCTACGTAACTCGGATTTTATCCGGCCAAGGACTATCAACCCGCATACTTCTGCCGCTATAACAACAACAACATGCCGCGAGTTACCAAATACGTTTACCCCAGTGTCTATAGTGAACGTTTTTCTGAAAATATCGATCAGGGTAATTGACATTTGGAGAGAATCATTCTTATCATTGGGCTTAATAGCGTCAATACTTTCCTTATGCCTCAATAAAATTGTATAAAGCTTGTCTATCTTCCGGGTGAGAATGAATAAAGTCGGACAAAAACTCATCCTAGATCCCATATAACCATATAACAAGCCTTATGTACCTAAATTTATTCCCAGCTTTAATCCCTCCAAATTGCGCGAGTATGAAATATTCGGTTATAGCCGAGCTTCGCTTTGCCTTACATGTTTTATATTCAAAAGAGCTGTCAGTTTTAAAATAGCTGTAAAGGCATGTGTGAATACATTTTGCTCTCATTTCGCATAATCCACTTACGTTCACAGGTGTAGATTTTTAATTTAATTAATCAACGTGAACATCTTGGAGAATTTCCATTGACTTTCGCTTAGAGCCTAGATAAGCAGGTGAACACGTGTGTGTGAATGTTTACTAAAAGACGCCTAACGACAGCAAGAATTTAAGTCAAATGCAGATATTCTTTCTTTGCGTGTTTGCAATTTTCTTAACTCTTCTAAAATTTAAATGGATTTAACCCATTTACCCATTAACTCAGCCATTAACACTCGACCCTCTTACGCTCATTCGCTCGTTCACAGCAATCCACAGCGCATAGCTGCCAAGCTACCACTATTTGATTTGTTGGTATTTGCGCTATTGCCACTGCTGTTGGCTTAATTAACGCATAAAGCTTAATTGAAAAAGTTTTAAGTTCACTTTCACCAACAAAAGATTTGCTACACGAGCAAAATGTCTCCCACACAGTCACCGCTCTTCACGCTTAGAAGGCGTCCTGTATCAAAGTCCACATACAACACACCCACTATGGACAGACGACGTCTATATACTTATGCGCTCATATCAGCATTTTTGTAAACCTTTTTGTGCATGAGTGAGCATAGATTGCTAGTAATTAAGCTCATTTTATTCAACTTAAAGCTCTAAAAAGTTATCTCAACAGTATAACATTTATTTTGTATAATTATTCCTAAGTAATATTGGTAATTGCATAAATAGTATTTAAATAACAGTTATTCGTAAAATTCCAATTTGTCATATGTGTAATATCAGCAGTTATAAGTTTGGAGTAGTTTGCAAGAACGCCTTGAATCTCAGATATTTTACTCGCATATAGCGCTTAATTCAATTGTCGGTAAGACAGCAGCGATTTACTTGCAGAAAGAATATATTTCGTGCTTTGTGAAGGGCTTGAGACAACATTCGTCATAAATGCCGCTTCGTCGACGACTTTTGGCCACGGTATCTACTTGACCGCCGTGAAGCTTGTCCACGAAGGGAGAGTTCGCATTCGCCATTCGCCATTACCCTTCATTCAGACGAAATTTAAAGCTAACAGCAAATAGAAATTAGGGCAACAGGCCACTCGCTTGACTTCTTGAATTTGGTATTGAAGCCATTTTCGCACGCGCTCGAGAGTACCATGTCCAGGTAGGAATCGCAGATTGTTCGTTGGCCAAAGCTTGGTACAATTTGTGCCAATACAATGATCAGCAAAGCAAAGAGCTTCAATAAGTTCAAAGGCATTATAACGATGATTTATTATACATCTTCCTCTTTACTGGCGTAGACACCGCTTACGCGATTATAGCCGAGTCAACAACAGCGCGCCAGTCGTTTCTTCTTTTCCCTACGAGGGGCCAATTGGATATTTCAAGGAAGCCAGGTCCTTCTCCACTTGGTCCTTCCAACGGAGTGGAGGTCTTCCTCTTCCTCTGCTTCCCGCGGCGGGTACTGCGTCGAATACTTTCAGAGCTGGAGTGTTTTCATCCATCCGGACAACATGACCTAGCCAGCGTAGCCGCTGTCTTTTAATTCGCTGAACTATGTCAATGTCGTCGTATATCTCGAAAGGGCTCCTCGTTCCATCGAATGCGATATTCGCCGTGGCCAATGCGCAAAGGACCATAAATCTTTCGTAGAATCTTTCTCTCGAAAACTCGTAACGTCGCCTCATGGGTTTGTGGTCATCGTCCAAGCCTCTGCACCATATAGCAGGACGGGAATTATGAGCGACTTATAGAGTTTGGCTTTTGTTCGTCGAGAGAGGACTTTACTTTTCAATTGCCTACTCAGTCCGAAGTAGCACCTGTTGGCAAGAGTAATCCTGCGTTGGATTTCCAGGCTGACATTGTTGGTGGTGTTAATGCTGGTTCCTAAATAGACGAAATTATCTACAACTTCAAAGTTATGACTGTCAACAGTAACGTGAGAGCCAAGTCGCGAGTGCGACGACTGTTTGTTTGATGGCGGGAGATATTTCGCCTTGTCCTCGTTCACTGCCAGACCCATTTGCGTTGCTTCCTTGTTCAGTCTGGAGAAAGCAGAACTAACGGCGCGGGTGTTGATTATATACATAAGGTGTTATTTTAAGAGATTTCTTATCAGACCAATGATTTAGATTATTTTAGTTGCGCAAAGCAACTGAAGTAATTCACAATTCTTCGCTAGCTTTTTATACCAAGGAGCTCGCTCCCTGGTGTTTATGCGCTTTTGCATTCGTCACAGTGTCTTGTGCCAATAGCGATTAATCCGCCAAAGAAATGAGGTTTGCCAACCGCCATATTTCGAAGGCAGTACTAAGTCCGATGGAAATCGGGCCTTATAAATAGAAATCTAAACATTAACACTTTAATCATGCTGGGTCTTGTTATCCTCTGCTCGCAATGCAACTTTTTCATTCGAAGAAGGAGACATTACCGCTCCCAACGGCGCCATGTGATCCATTTTTCCGATACTTTGAGTTGGATTCTGTATATTTTAATACAGTCTTACTTAGTTATGTGTTTCGACGAGGTGATCGGCCAATGTCACCCAAATATGGTTCAACAAAGCAAAATTAACTACACCCGACACAGCCACGTCTACTTTTTATATAACACATCAGATCCTTTTATTCTGGTAGATTTCAAATATAAATTGCTAAAACTGTTGCATTTTAGGGGCGGTCATTCTCATGTAAAAATGCTCTAAATCGGACTCATCAAGCCCTTGTTATGAAATATGAGAACCTCCACGTATTGTAAAGAGTGATCCATTTCGGAGTCAGCTAGTCTAGAATGTATTGAAATAATATAAAGTAAACTGTCAGAAAAATTCTATTGAAAAACGAACCAAGTATATCACTTAATTGATTAAGTTAATGATTGGACGTAAATATTATCTCGAGCATACTTCAATTTACTGCTAATGGTAATAACATGAAATCTAACCCTCCCTCTGTCTCCAAAGTGGCCAATATAAAAATTCACGATTATCTGCGTCACTTTACACCATTAAATCTGTGTGATGTGTTTATGAAATCAAGCTGGCATGTTCTCGCGAATACAATATAACTACGTCACCTGAATGTGAAGTGTTCCCTGCCTTTTATATGCATAAGAAAGCAGTGCGAATATAAGTGAGTATGCCTTGTGGGTCTATTACGCCTACGGATTCATACTGATGCCACTGAGAGTGCGGTAATTAAATGCAAAGTAGAAATAATTTAAGTTGAATTTCGGGCTAAAAACTGTGAAAGAGTTAGCACAACACAGGTGCTTTTGCATGTTCCCCACCAAATAGATGAGCACTGTTTTGCAAAGAACCTAGTATAAAAGCGCAACAGAATGTTGCGAACAACATCAGTTGCTTCGCACAGCTTCAGCAGAGCGTTGTGTGGAAATAAAAGATCACATTTGACTTATACACATAGAACTAAATAAATTACTGAACAGCGATGGTTTCGACTCCGCTGAAGATTTGCGCTTTTCTGACAGTATTCATAGTCAACTTGAGGCATATTGCGGCGGAGCAGGCTGTTTGCGGTCCCGCCATAGACGCAGCACTCAGTCTTATGTGCGAAAACGGCTTTAATACGAAATTCAAGAAATCACGTGAGTAACTGGTATTTGTTTGGTGCATATTTCTCACAATAATCATGAACATTTTTTATCCATTTCATCGAATTCTAGTGGAATGGGATGATATTGGTAACACTGAGCCCGAAGCACTGTCGCCCTTCGGTTTGATAAACTTTCCTTTCTTAGCCAAAATTCACGGCGGCCAGGTGGATACAGTAGCTAAAACTCGTCGCCGGCGGGAAGGTGTCTACGACGAATGCTGCCGCAAAGCCTGCTCCTACAACGAGTTGTTATCCTACTGCAAATAAGCATTTCCATTTTTAAAATATTGTTACCGACTTTCGCGTTAAATGAATTTACACAGACCTTCCAGAATCCACGTTTTACTCAATTACCACTCTTCCCCAGCTCATACGTGAGGATATGTTGCCAAGCGACGAAACTAAGCGGCGTTCGGAAATGCTTATGATACTTATAGTTGTGATACATACTTGCTTGTGAATTAATATCTATAAAAAAACTTAATAAAAAAATATAAAATTGGAAATTTGTCAGTAAGTTCAATGAAGAGATCTTCAGGCTGTTGGTGTTATAGTTATTTACACATAAAATAAATAAATTGTTATGCAAAATCACAAAAAGTTTTTAAAATCAATGTGTCAGCTTCTTCTACAAAAATGCATCCTTTTTGAGAGACATTCCTTGCTCACCTGCATACTCATGTCTTCGCGTGCACTTCGGCTCATCCTACAACCGTTGGTGTTGCTGTAAATCACATGTGCGCTCATAAATATGCAATAATTCGTTGGAGCCAAATGAACAGTTACGCTCATGTTGAGATAAAATTAACATAATGCTAAGTTGCGTGTGTGTGCGTGAACATTGCATGTATTAACTATATGGCTAAAAACTGGCGATACTGCAAGGACATTTAGTGCAAAGTTTGCCGGTATAAAAGCCTAACCGAAAGCTCAGCATCCAACAGTTCGCTATCGTAGCCTCAAGAGGAGGAACATTTTCGAATTTATTTCAGCACATTCAGAATGAATTTGCTAAAAATTGGCGCTTTGTTGCTGGTGCTATCGGTGGCCTTGCATCAAAGCATTGGCAGAACCGTTTGTGGTCCCGCACTGGATGAGGTCCTCAGCGCCATCTGCGTGCATGGCTTCAACACAAAATTCAAGAAATCAAGTGAGTAGAAGACGCATCTTTCATATGCAACATATGATATTCAGATTTCGGTTTTTATGAGCAATAAACGAATGTCGACTTTCAGTGGAATGGGATCAGCTGGGCAATAATGCTGTGGAAGATGAGCTGGCTTTCCCTTATGCCAGGTTTCCCTTTTTGGCCGAAATTCACGGCGGTCAGCTGAATGCGTTGGCGAAAATTCGACGGCATCGTGACACGATCGTAACCGGTGTCTATGACGAATGTTGCAACAAGGACTGCACCTATAATGAAATTCTCTCGTACTGCAATCGGTTTGAGTAAACTAGTTGGCTTAGCAAGTTATCGCATTGAATAAATGGTTTTTGGCTTTTACAAGGTTCTATCTTAAGGCTCCCTTTTGCAAGAAGATTGTTGAAACATCTTTGTATTTATGTTAATAAAAAAATTTACTGCATAACAAACAAATGCAGTTTGAGTTAATAAAGGTATAAAATACAAACAGTATGCATAACTCGCATGAACTGCAGACGTGCTCCCATAAATATGCAACGTTGAGCACGGCATTCAAGCTATGTAGTTACGAAGAGATGGATGTGTTAACCGCACTTGATTGAAGCCCGGATCTCTCTCCGATAATGGATCCCCTATTTGTCTGACGGAATAACTTCTCTGGTTCGAAGGGTATTTGGGAAATAAGAAAGAGTTTCACAGGCGTTAGGTTAAGCTAGGTTAGGTTAGATGGCTGATCAAAGACCGCACGCAGACTACTATATGCAGTCCTTTGGGAGGGTATATAAAAGAAGAAGTCCTGTGTTTGAACTATAAATTAGTGAAATGCTTAGTACCCAATACAAATTTACACAGGCGTTTAATTTCCATTCCCGCCAGCTTGGTGCGATGTCTAAAGGTATCCGCTCCCAATTGCTTAAGTCTTGACATTCCAAACGCGGGACAGTCAAGAAGAAAGGAGAGTTGAGTTGATTCCACTTCATCTTCTTCCATACAGCTTCTGCAAATAGTGTCTGGTAGGATTCTCAGTCCTACTGCGTGGACGCCAATAGGATGTTGGACCGTTAAAAGCCCGAAAACTAGGAGAGGCTAGCCTTACTGAGGGTAAAGAGATCACTAGAGCTCTTGCGATCGATCTCGGGCCAAAACTCTATTGTGACAGTGCATGTATCGACGGTGACCCAGCGCTGGCCAGGCTTCCAGAAGTCTTGGAGAAGTTGGTCTGGAGAGATGAAATAAGTTCTGTTTCAAAGTTTAATGAGCATTTGGTGTTGGTACATAAAATGGATGTTACTTCCGATTGTAAGACTAAATGACATCTAACTACCAAATTCAGTATTGATTCTTTTATAATTACATTTCAAAGGCGGAACCTGAACAGAATTTATTGTAACATACTAAGTCTACATAGAATTGAGCATCATTTTTAAGACAAAAGAGATTTGAAAACAGTTTTCGTTACATATCGTGCCATTTTAACCGGCGACAACGGAAGTTAGAACTTAACTGTCGTACCAGCCTTGCCTTATTCATAGACATTTTTAATCACTAAATTACTAAGAATTCATTCCCTCTTAGAAAACGTCAAAACTCCGTGCATTTTGTCATAAATATTGTGCTATCGAGCGTTATCAGTTTTCTCATTCGCTAACAACTGCTGTGCTCTCACTACGTTTATTTAACTACACATTTTGCCAGCTCTATGGCTGAGTCCAATAAGTGCTTTAAATGCTGTCGGCAATGGCAACGGCAGCTGTTATTCGCACCACAAGTACCGCTATTCCTGCAAATTTCATTTTTGGTGTTGTAATTGACGTTGACAATGCTGCAGTCAGTTTGCCAGATTTCGCTTGCCATCTGACAAATTTAACTGTGACACCCTACCACCAACAACATTGCCGCTGCTCGTTAGCAAGTTTTTGCTCGGCTTGTGTGTTGCTGCTCTGCTTTTCACTTCGACAAAACAACTTCCTGTCGACGATGGGCTTCTTACAGATAGCTGAGATTAATATTGTACTTATTGGCTATTTTTCGTATTCGTCCTCCCCCTTCGCAGACGCTTGCTGTTCGGAGAATTTATCATATTGCTAGCGTCTCCAGTTTTGCCATTTTTACGAGTACTTGACAGTCAGCTCGCTGCTTTTGTCCGATTTCAGCGCAGCATTTTTTCCGAAAAATGTGTGTTGAAAGGCTAAAATTCAATGTTGACAGTTGAGATTTTCAGTCATTGTTGGATCTTAGTTTGTGCTTAGTAAGCGCTTCATTGGGCCCACTTCACATAGTTGTGTGAGTGCTCAAATTCGTAATATTCTTAAGAGTTGAAGTGGAAGCATGATTACAATCATAGCTGAGTTTAATGAATGTTCTGAAACACATTTAGGCTTTGACTCCACACCTCAATTTCCACATCACGTTCGTGATTGATAGGTTTTAAAAAAATTAGTGAGCTTATGGCCCATCCTTCATTTCTAAATCTTAGTTTGTAAATAAGCAGAGGCTCTGTTCGTGGTTTATAGTCATGCTTTATGGGAACCGATCCGTTGTTCTAATATGTATATTTATTGCATTCGAAAGCTGCAACTTATTGTTAGTTGTAGATGTGAGCTCCACTATGTCTTAGATATGAAAACCTCGACTACTGCCTACCTTTTGAGCCAATAAAACAAATGCGATCCATTACGGATTATAATATATACATATATGTAGAGTAAATTGATAGATTGGTACAATTTTAGTGCACAAAACTTGGTTTCAAGGCATTTAGATCACTTTAATCACCATTAACTATTCGTAACTTATTACTTGCAGATACATTTTTTGGGTTAATTTATAATAATGTGCCTTTATCACTTCGTTAATTTATAGAATATAATTATAGTTAAATATAAAGAAACTTTTCTACTATATTTAAGTATAAAATTGGTTGCATCTGGAAAATTGAATCGTGATGTAAAACAGTTTCCTTCTTCTGCACAAGTCCTCGCAGCTACATTAAAACTAGAATAATATTTGTGTGTTTACCAACAGCCGTGACTGTGATCACTGGATACTTAGACTAGGCCCGTGCAATATCTGGTGATGTCGGAGTAGGAACAACCGAAGCTGCAGCATTCGTCCGCTATGCCAGTGGTATGGGTCAAATTCCGCCGCAAGCGCTTCCCAGTGATTCGATGTTTTCGACGCCAACGCGCCTCCTCCTTCAGCAACTGCTTCAGACTTGGTTGACGGTTCCCTTTCCTAAGTGCTGCTGCTTCCCCCCGTTGGAATTGTGTCGTGAATTTTGTGAATTTTCGTGGTAACAAGAATTGATCGGCGTGCCTGCGACTGCGCAGATAACGTATAGGACCATCTGTCATTTGTGAAGAGAGTAAGAACAGAAATAACTCAAATGTCATGTTGCGAGTTGAACAAAAATTTTTAAAAACTCTTTTCTGCTGTGCTTCAAAATATGCGCCGCCAGCTGTTAGTACCGTTCTTACCCAAAATTTTTTTATTGAAGCCATTCTTGCAAACGCTGAATAGCATAATGTCCAGAGCGTCGCCGCAAAGAAACTCCGATGGTTTTTCCGCTTCACAATTATGTACCAACAACATCAAAGACAACAAAATTAGAAATAGCCAAATTAACTGTCGCAAGGGATCACTCAATTTTGAAAAAGCTGGTGCCATATCAGCTTTTTGTGATCTTTCCACATCTCGCTCGAACTGACCAAGTACGTACTTTACAGCGCCACCGTTTGTTTGGAACTGAGCTATGAGAGCGACTTCCCCGCTTAGTTCAAGTGAATATGTGTCACTAACTGCAAGAAGTGCGTTGGCTGACGTGTGTGCGAACGGGACTGCCTATACCGACTTATGTATGCAACGAACAGCTGCTTCCAATGACGTTTCACATGTCAGGTAGAATATGCATAGGCATGAGAGTTAGCTACGAAGTGATTTATGTACAGGCGTCTGATACTTAGGGTAGCTATGTAGGCACATCTAAATGAGCCTCTTTTTACATGCCTTCCATAGAGCAATTGTTTGCATTAGAGGCATGATGTTTATTACAAATTGTACCTGATCATCTAGAGGCGCATGTAAAAACATAAACAACTTCTTAGGTATAGATATGTGTATTAAAGTAGTTCAAGTAACTACTTTCTCTATAAAGGTTTCCTATACAAATCTTCAACCAAATATGAAATCAAAAATTATTTTTCCTAACCTTTCTTTTTTGAAAAACATTAATTTTTCTAATTAAACGCTCGACTCTATACTTGGACGGTAATATACATAAATTAGAGGCAGTCGACTTAGAAGGGGAAAAAGAAAGAAAAAATCGCGTATCCGCGAAATGGTTCACGGATCATTCTAAAAAACTTTGTTCAAGAGACTATGGTTCTAAATACGGTTTCAAGAGAACTACTTTAAAGGGGTCAGTAGGGTAATCTGGCCTGTTTGTTGACATTTTTTCATTGAAATTTTTATTCTACAATAGAACTATTTTCACATTTTATGAGGTATATCGTGGAGTGCATAAACAAATTTTTTCGGTATTTTTGATGATATTTGTCGGAGAAATGGCTGGGTGAATAAAATGCGTTTTTTTACTGGCGTACACGGTTTCTCATGTTTGGATCATCTGAAACACTAAAACCAAATTTATTCTTAAAAAGTAAGAATCATGAAAAAATGTTGATAAATAAAAAGGTATTAATTACCTTTTTTTAATTTTTCCCCTTTTTTTTTTTTTTTTTGTCAGAACATTGTCAATAAATTATAAAAAATCTAGGCGACAGCGAGGCGTTTTGTGAACATTGAAAAAAAAAAAACAAAAATAATTAAGCAAATAGGTTGAGTAGTTCGACCGGAATCATGTCCGCCAGTTTAAGAAAGTGTATTTTGAGAAAAACGCATTTAAAGTTTGAGTTGTACGCTCCGAACGTCGAGCGGTATTATTATTTTGGTCCTTTTTCGAAACCTTCCAATGGTGAAGTGGGTTTCTACATTAATTCTAAGGGTATAAGGGAACAGAAACTGAAAAAAAAATTAAAAAAGATTACTATACTGACCGCTTAAGGCGAAGTGTTTAAGGAATTTAAAAAAAAATTGTTCGTCAGATTTTGAGAGCTGATAATATATCGGAATCGGCAAGATCGAAAAATTATATAACATATCTCCCATACAACCGTTTATTGATATTCCTAAAACTTCCCTTTTGATAGTAATAAAATCGACCCACTCTAATATATGTAGATATGTTTGCTTTTTTCGGTGTAATTCTTTATGTTTTTAAATAAAATAAAGTAATTCTATATATAAGCACGATGCTAACAACAAAGCAATTGATAACATAAGTATAAAATATATTTACATATTTCTATTTGGGAATTAGAATGATGGTGCTCAAAAGTCATACGAAGTAAGTTTGAATGCATACAACGACACCATCGAAGTAATAACAATAGTCAGCTGAGCACTCAGCTGCTTGAAGCAGCTGCGATAAGTGACTAAACGCCCTGTACACCATGCGGGTATTTCCTCGACATAAATATGCTGTAATACAGGGTGATTGACACTGAAATTTTACACAGGCAGAGCATTTTTAGACACATGAAATGAAGCCGTGCAATGCCGGTCTGAAAAGCAGCGGTTTTGAAATAAGCGTTCCAACTCATGAATGCTTTTCAAGGGGTTACATGGGTTTCTTTGGCAAAACAACAGCTTTTTAAACATTTTTTTCACATAGTAAGAAATTAAATATTTTTTTGAATTTTTTTTTTTTTTTTACAAACATTCACTATTAACAAAGAAATTCTGAAATTTTTGGAAACAAATATTTTAAACTCGGTAAATGCAACGCTAATTCCGGTGACCCCTCGCAAAAGAAACGCGCCCAAGTTGGTAAAATAACTTTTTATAGGATCATCTAAAGTGAAAAAATACGTGTTTTTAGAACTTGGACGAAGGAAAAAAAAAATAAACTAAATATTGGATTTTTGGCTGACATTTTTGCAAAAATTAATGAAGGAGTTAGACCGAATTTCTCCTCAACACTCAACCAGATTTACACCCAAGAGGACTAAATTAAAATCTATTTTTCCGGTTCCTCAAACATTTGGCTTCCTAATGTTATACCCTGTAAGAAATAGTTGCTGTATCGGATAGCAACCGGAAACTTGTCGTTTCGCCACTATTTTAAGGGCTCATGGAAACAAAAGAACAACACGCGCACTCACACATGCACGGCTTCAGCTGCTAAAAATATCAGTTCAGAAAAACGCGCGTGCATAAAAGATTGTTTTCAAACAGATTACATTGTGCCATTGTTGTTTTGGTGTTTAGGTCAAAGAAAAACAACAACGTTCCCTAAGGCATTGTTTATTGTTTGTAGTTTTCAACTATTGCGGAGGAAGACAGAGATAGCATAAATCTAAAAATAAACTCAAAGCCTAAATTTGGATACAATTACCGTTTTATACCCGCAGATTTATCCGACTATTTTCGTGACTCTTTCAAATGAAGTCAGGTTTGTAGCGAAAAGAAGCAACGTACATATGTAGGTCCACGTCCGGAAATTAATTATTTTACACAAGAAAATTATAAATTATATGACTTGACTTAGCAGTCGTGAAGTAACTAAGCATAGTTTAGTTTTGACTTCAAATGCAAAAAGTAGATATGTATGTATAAATCGGCCTGCTTATTGCTTTTAACTTTAGAATACTACCAGATGAAACTGCCGCTTTGTCAAAGATTTGGCAGCTAAGTCGATCTCCATAAGGGAAGAGTAGTGCGTGCGAAAAGGCGTTGGGATGCATTAGATAGATCGTGTTCTATTTTATTCGACCGTTTCCTGAATGGTAATCCAAAAAACAACAATCAAATAGTGGTAATTAAGGTTTTAGTTACTGTTAGAGACATTTCCGCTTAACTTTTTTTTTTTTTTGGATTATAATTAGACAGTCTCCTCGAGTGTCATCACAAAAAATAACTGAAAAAGTATATACTGTTAAAAAATTATAAAGCTGACCTCTTCTTCGAAGTATGTTTTCATTTTTGATATTGTCAGCACAAAAGAGTTGCATTAAGTATTTTTTTTTATTTTTTTTTTTAGTTTTGTGATTAACCAGGAAGGGGTTTCTTGGTTGCAGAGATCAAAAATGGGAAAGAAATACAAATTCTTTGCCAAACGATCGATTTTGCTTGCTCAAATGAAGTTTTTCGCATTGTTTTAAAGGGTAATCTACTTCAAGGTTCCATATTTTCTAAAAGAAAAAACACACAACTTCAAATTAAATGAAGTATATGTATTATCATTCGAAAGAAAAGCCTTTGACATTTATTTTTTAAGATTATCTTATCCGTTGAATCCAATTTTCGTTGCTGTTTTGATTCACGGCTTACATTCTTCTTCTTTACTGGCGTAGACACCGCTTACGCGATTATAGCCGAGTCAACAACAGCGCGCCAGTCGTTTCTTCTCTTCGCTACTTGGCGCCAATTGGATATTCCAAGCGAGGCCAGGTCCTTCTCCACTTGGTCCTTCCAACGGAGTGGATGTCTTCCTCTTCCTCTGCTTCCCGCGGCGGGTACTGCGTCGAATACTTTCAGAGCTGGAGTGTTTTCATCCATCCGGACAACATGACCTAGCCAGCGTAGCCGCTGTCTTTTAATGCGCTGAACTATGTCAATGTCGTCGTATATCTCATACAGCTCATCGTTCCATCGAATGCGATATTCGCCGTGGCCAACGCGCAAAGGACCATAAATCTTTCGCAGAACCTTTCTCTCGAAAACTCACAACGTCGACTCATCCGTTGTTGACATCGTCCAAGCCTCTGCACCATATAGCAGGACGGGAATTATGAGTGACTTATAGAGTTTGGTTTTTGTTTGTCGAGAGAGGACTTTGCTTCTCAATTGCCTACTTAGTCCGAAGTAGGACCTGTTGGCAAGAGTTATCCTGCGTTGGATTTCTAGGCTGACATTGTTGGTGGTGTTTACGCTGGTTCCAAGATAGACGAAATTATCTCCAACTTCAAAGTTATGACTGTCAACAGTGACGTGAGTGCCAAGTCGCGAGTGCGACGACTGTTTGTTTGATGACAGGAGATATTTCGTTTTGCCCTCGTTCACTGCCAGACCCATTTCTTTTGCTTCCTTGTCCAGTCTGGAGAAAGCAGAACTAACGGCGCGGGTGTTGAGGCTTCACGGCTTACATATCGCCACAGAAAAAATCGAATGGTGGCCAATCGACCAGCCCAAAACGTGAACTTACCCGCCCACCAAAGTGTTCTCTGTATAAATCTAGTCATTGATGACGTCTTGTTGACACCTAATATCGCCGATTTTACATACCCATTGGGCCAGAAATGGGCCTCGTCGCCGAACAAAATTCAGCTTGTACACGTCAGATTTTCTTGGAACTTTTCTAGAGCCATCGAGCGAAGCAATGTCGCTTGAAAAGGTGAGTGTCTTCAGTTCGTGCACAAGCTGTATTTCATGTGCATTGAATTTAAGATCTCGACGTAAAATGCGCCAAGTCGTTCTATACGTCAGTCCGAGTTGCTGCGAATGACGCCGTATCGACTCTTCACGGTCTTCGTATAAATTCTCAGCTCCGGCTGCTTTTTATATTACATTATATATGTATGTATGTATTTGTTTTGATCTTCATTGCGTGCTTGACGTGGTATATTCGGCCGAAAATTATCCAGTAATGACTGCTGGATCTCAAGATGGGTGATGGTGTTGCGAATAGTACGCTCAGCAAACCGATTATGTTGACCATAAGTTGAGTGAGGCGCGCGAAATAAATTATTTACAGATTGTGAATTTTCATACCAAAGTTGAAACCAAAGTAAATGTTATTCAGACGTACATATGTAGGTCTCATTATGATGAAGTATCAAACAATACTGGGCCGAAAAATTGACACGACTCATGCGTGATCTGTCAAAAAGGGCCTCACCGGTTACAACCAAAATGAGTCATATAGGAAGCTACAAACCACTTTGGGACTTATGCATATATTCAGTTCTAGCTTTCTATACAAGAAACTTTTGATAAGTTTGTAGTTTGTTCTAACTTCTTCCTTTGAAGTTTTTCCACGGCAATCAATTCATTAAACGTGAGTAATTTTGCAGTCAATTATCTCGCCTTTCCGGACTATTCTACATCGTACACCTACACCGATTCTAAGTATTCATAGACAATTGAATCCATATGTACCATACAAACATAGTATGTACATATGTATGTGTGTGCTTTTCGATAATAACAGCAAAAGTTTGCACTCTGTTCATAACAGCAAATGTTTATCAATAAGTTTTCAATAATAATTTTCGAAAGTATTTCATTAGTGGCAGAAACGTTTTCGTCAAGGGCCAAGGCATATTGCTTTGAGTTCATCAAGCACAAAATAATAAATTAGAAATTTCAACTTGGCCGTTGCCAGTGGCCTTAATATTTTATTTTATTTCTGGTTTTACTCTGCGTGTGCTGAGAACGATTTTACAGTGCACACACACGCGCCATCATTATCAAAGCTTCAGTACATCACATTACAGATGACTTATAAAAGTGTTGTTGTTGCTACGCACTTTATACATTTTGTGTGTTTACGAAGCAACACAATACAATAATAAATTTGCCTCATGATCGCCCCAATTGGTCCTCCACTGGCTCGTTCATGTAAATAAATCTTTTATTTTATTGTTTTTTTTTCTCTGTTGTTGGTTTTTGTTTTTGTGAACATTGAGGAGTAGGCAAACAACGGCAAAAAAACAAACAAACAACAAAAGGCCTGAAGAAGCAACGGAATAATACAGAACAACAGTGATAGCGGCCATTGGCATGTCCCAATCGACTTCAATGCAAACGCACACTTTCAATATTTACACACAAAAATGCGCTGTCTTTGTTGTGCGTGGCCCGATAAGTGCTTGGAATACTTACGGTAGCTCCAGCCGATCAGACAGTCCGTCGACCGCGCCCACTGCCCGCCGTTGCAAAGCGCTCAGCTGCTAAACTTGCTCTTTAGCAGCGCTCATTAATGGAGACATTTCAATAATTGTCGTATATTAATAAGGGCCGATTGTCCTTGTTGTTGTACGTATGTATTGAATCGGCACACACATTTATATATATTTATATTTATATGTATGTGTGTGCGTATTAGCGCCGAAATGAAGACAGAAGCGGCAAATTGATAGCATTCAAAGATAAAAAGATAGACGCCACAAAATATCTATGTGTGTGTATGTGTGTTACAGTTATTAATGGGCGTAGGTTAAATGGTGCAAAATTAAGTAAAATTGATTGAAATCCAGGCGCCACAAAGCGCACAGAAAAGCAGGGGTAAGAAGGATTATAAGGAATAATATTGGACAAAATGGTAAAGTCGAGGAGAAAGAGAGTGTAAAAGAGAAGAGAAAATATTAATAAAAAATATATGTATGTATATCTGTTATTGAAATTACGGTTTATTGGTTTTTATAACGGGTTTTTTCGGCTACATAAAACTTCGAAAATTCTTCAGGACACACACACTGCTTGTGGTTATAAAGAGGTTTTCAATAAGAGCGCTATAACAGTGAGTCGAATTTATTAAAATTTACTACCGAAATTCGGAGTCAGTGGCCTCAACTTTAAGAGCTAGTTTGACTCGAATGACTCATCAGCGAGCGCGCATTATTCCAGCAAACACTCAAGGCAGAGTTTCAGAACCCTGTAACTCCTGCATTTGATTTCACTTCAACTTTTTCCTAGTCTGTGGGCGTTAAGTCTGCCGTACAAGCTGCCAATTACCTCTTGCCTTGGCTGCCAACCAAATTTTAATTTCTTCGATTTTTGAGATTTTTTTTGCCAACGTGCTCACATTCGCAACAGGATTTGAAAGAACGATTCCTACGATTAGCGTCCAGGAACACTTACGCCAACCACCAATTGGAGTAATGGCGTCGTAAATTACAGTCTGTATGACCAAAGCTTAACATACAATTTTGTAGTTCAAGCTAAGTCATATGGGTAGAGAGTATTGCAAGAGAAAGGTAGAAGGAAACTTTTTCGTTTCCTGAGTTATTGGAAAAGATTTAAAGTTAAAGTTAAAGATATTTTGAAGAATTTTTTGTTTCATTTTTTCGGAATTCACTCTCCTATTATTTGCACATCGAGCAAAGAGTTTTTAAAAGTGCCCAGAGCAGTCCAGCCTCTAAAAAAAACTATTACCGATGACCGCCAGTAGCTAACACGTGTCAAAACAAAATTTTACAACTTAAATATATTTTCACCGTCTTCAATATGTTGCAAAATAATTTCGTAATTTGCAAAAAACCCATCTAAAAAGCCTTAAAGTCATGTGAATGGCACTTAAGCCGAACTTCTACGACTCAAGACCATTGAATGTCAACTTCTCCATACTGACAGTCACAAAAACTTATTCATATTCATATGCATATTCCTACCTTATTCCCCTTTTCCATGTTTACCCTTACGACTACCGTATTTGCACACATTTGAGGGAAATGGGCGCTCATTTGTGCCTTCATAGCTGCTCTAAATATGTACCGTAAGCATCGAAAGACTCGCTGGAAAGCAACAAAACGCTTCTAACCCATAATATTTGCGCTCGTGGTCTCCGTCGCTGGGACTTGAGTTAATTGTCAAATATTTGCCAGCCTTGTGTTTTGCAATTAAACTCGTGCACATGCACTTACCTGGGCTGAGCAAAGCGAGGGTGAAGGACATACATACATCCATACTTATGCACCTGCGCGAAACCCAGAGCGACAAGTGTAGCTACTATTGTTGCCATTGAGGCTAGGAGTTGGTTAACATAAAGTGTATACTCACAGTTCCCGAAGTCAAATACACACCTGCCCCGGCTTCTTGGAAGTTGAGCTCGTTTGAGCGCGTGGCAAAGTGTCACTCTGACGTGGAAGTGTCGCTTAGGTATGCACCGACAAACACACACACATATGAGCTGGTGCTTATAGCAGTAAGGTCGTGACTGGTGCATTGCACTCGGATGAACTATCAGATGATGCCAATTCGACTTCATGACAGCGGTGATAATAACCTGTGTGAAATTTCTTAGTACGAAACTTTGGAAATTCGGTAAAATCTTTGGCACCTCCTTCACTGATCTTTGTTGTATGTGTGTAAGAGGAATAAAAGGTTACTTAGTTGCCACAAAATAAAACTTAAAACTGGAAACTGATAACAACATAGTTTAATGAAGTGTGTAGAATTTCTCATTAGCTTTTTTTTCTAGAATAAAAAATACGTACTAAATTTCGCTTAATTCACTCTCGTAGTAACCCTTTTTTACATAAAAGGTAATCCATTTCGCGGTCCTCTACTTTTTTTTTAAGAAAAAACACAGAAAAAATTTTTGATAATTTATTATCATTCGAAAGAGCAATTTTTTGCATTTACTTTTTAAAGATTACCTCTTTCAAATGTTAGCCGCGGCTACGTCTCAGTTGCTACATCTGTTGAGTAAAATTTTCGATTTCAAGGTCTCAATTGAAGCGGGATGGTCTGCAAAGACTTTAGACTTTACATAGTAAAAAAGCCTAACGATGACGATCACACGATCTTGGTGGCCAATAAACCGACTCAAAAGATGAAATTATCTGTTTACCGGAGTGTTGTCTCAATAAATCCATTGATTGATGCGATATGTGGGAAGTGATGACGTCTCCTTGAAACCAAATATCACCAGGATGTCGAGCTTCAATTTCAGGTATCAAATAGTTGGTTGTCAAGGCTCCCGATTGACGGTTACGTTCTCATCGGCAACATTTTTGAATAAATATGGAAATGACAGCTCTTGAGTCTCTTTATCCCAAAAGCGGCAATTTTCCTACACATACCCATTAAGCCAAAAATGGGTCTCTTTTCAGAACAAAATTTGCCTCAAAAATGTCGGTTTTTCTTTTAAATGCCAAAGAGCCAAACGAAGTCATTTGGGTAGGTCGAGCGGCTTCAGTTTTTGCACAATCGGTATTTTTATGCTTTAAGTTCCATCCGTCAGTTCGCGTTTCAGCGAACGGCGGCAAATCCTCGTATCCTGTTCGGTCGAATTTTATCCAATAATGAATGCTAAGTCTCAAGATGGGTGATGGTGTCACGAATAATATGCTCAGTGGGCCGATTATGTTGACCAAGTTGAACGATTGACACGACTTACGAGTTCTCTGTGAAAATTAGGCTATTGAAAAAGGTACCTCAACTTTGATCACCCATTTTAAAGAATAAGAAAGTCTCAAAAAGTCACAAAGAGCCCAAATTGTTGGATCAGATTTCGAGGGGCGTTATTCACTTGCAATTCTTGTGAGGCATCTTTTTAATCCAAATAAGTTGTGCTGAAACCGGGGGATGTGTAGGACCGCATTATGTTCCAAAAGCTGACTCGAATATTTTAATTTATTTTTCATAATTTAGCCAATATTATAGTTTTTAAAATTTGCAAAGTTTAAGACGATTTCAACCTTATCTCAACATGTCCATTGACGACTGAAAGCCCCAGGAATAACAGTGTAAGAGTTGACAACCAAAAGCTAGAATAAAATCAAATGTGGTCCGAACTTTACTCAAATGTGTCACAAATTAATGCATACTGCATTTCTTCAATTAAACTGTGCATGAAAGGAAATTTAATAAAATCATAATTTTTTTAACACCGAGCAACAACAAGCCGTTAACACTTAACCCCGAAGACATGAGAGATAAATTTTATTTAATGCCAAAAATGCGTTGGCAGGCGGCCAATTTCAATTTTTAACGCACATCCATGAAAGCGTGTAAACGTGTTCTCGCAAACGCTTCACCCGCCACACAGCAATTGTCACCGATACATGTAGACAGGACAGACGTTCTTCATACATATGTACATATGCAAGTGAGTACTCGAACGTGAGATGTGTGAAGAACAGAGGAAAGCAGAAGGAGCGATTGAAATTAAGCGGGTGTCGCATAAATCAGAAGCTCACACACACACGTGCATATAAACACGATTTGTGGGGTGGGAATTGCTCCCTATATGCCGCCCCCACTTACTGCTGGTGTCCACCTCAAATGTTTGCTTTTGCAGTTGTTGTTGTTTTTTAAGCTATTGCCAGTACAATTCGGTGTGCAAATATTTGTTGGCACACACACTCACACACTTGCAGACGCGTTTGCAGCAATTTTCATACAAATTTGAATATGTGCAAATGCTCACGCATACACTTAAAACAAAGTGCACATCATAAAAATATCTCAATTTTTATTCATGCATGGTTAATGTGGCCTACAACAATAAAACAAAGCCATATTGTGTTAGAGAACCCTACACATGTGTGTGTGTGGTGAGTGCACAATTTATGTAAATGCAAGTTTGTTTGTATTTATAATCTTACAGGCCACTTTAAAAGCTTTTATGCTCACGCTCACACACTAACCTACACACACAGACATAATGCATGGCAATGCAGTATATCAAATGCGAAATGCGAAAAAAACAGAGCGCCAACAGTATTGTGCGCGCAGCAACAACAACAGCAACACAAATATAGCCATAAACAATTTAGCCAAATTTATGGGGTCTCATTTACTGCACTTTTTCTCTTCATAATTTATGACCTAAGCAGGTATATTAAATGTCCTGTAAAAAATACGCATAAAATGTCCCAAAAACAACACCAACAACAACACAGCGCAAAGCGAAACAACACAACAGCATGCGGCGGCATTAAAAATGCCAAATTGTGTACCTTTTGTGAGTAAATAAAAATTTTCGCGCGACGGAACAGCCCTCCACACACACAAACACATGCGCGACTGCGTTCACACATATATCTGCGGAGAACCGCACAGCAACACGCGCTTGGCAAACGCTCGGACAAGGCGACAACAATCATAACACGCAGAACGGCGCGGTGAGGAGGCAGGTGTGCTGTGTGTTTAGATTTTCCGGCTTTAAGTGGCCAAGGTGTGTAATTGCTAGCCATTGCAGGACACTTGCGATTGGGTAATTTCCCGAATTTCTGCATCGTTAAAAGGCGGTCTATATAAATTTTATTAAAAGTGCATTCGCGTAAATAATAAAGTGGATACAACAACAAAATAATAATAAAAGTTAAAGTAATGTTGGTGTCCTCGTTCCGCCTGCTGCCATTCTCGGTAGGAGAAAACGAGAGCAGAAAGCCAAATGCTTCCTCATAAGTTATGAGACATACGAAGGCGATTCTGGGTCGATCCATTTTGAAATAAGAAAAAACTTCACCAAATCCAGCTTCAATTGAGCCAAACATCGATAGACCGAACACATTTCGCTGTGGATGACAGTTCTTGAGATACAGTCACTAAGAAAACTAGTATAAAGAACTTTGATATTTTTACTCGTGGCCCTACGATAGGCAGCTGGACAACAGTTTAGAACTATGCGATCCGTTACTAATTATCTAAGTTTATTCATGGCTTTAAAATACATTTGAAGCTGCGTTGGGCCTACGTCATTGTCAAAGTTTTCAGTAGCCGTGGTCACGTTTCACCAAAGATACAAAGTTGGTAGATAGGTAGGTTAAATGGCGGACCGATGATCGCAGACTGGGTATACGCAGTCTTTAGGATAGCCATAGAACAATACAAACTTTCGGATAGGCGCTTAATTTTAACTCCCACCAATTCGCTGGGATTTTTTTATAGTAGAAGAAAACATCGAAAGCCGGAATGCGGGACTTTAATCCGCTAAACCTAACCTACTCTCAACTCAAGACTCTCCCACGGAACATCCAGATAAGGTGATGCGAGACATTTTACGTCTCCTCTATAGCACGGACGGACTGACGCCTACTCTGCTGTAGCTGTCTTAATATTGTCGTGATTGAAGTTGCCGCTTCGCGAACAGCTTTCTACTTCTCAGAGGACTGACATATACGAGTACATAAGTGCAGTCAAACTTCTCACCGTTAAACTACCACCTAGTGGTGTTTCTAACTTTTCCCTTATGTTAAGAAACCGAGGACAATAGAAAAACACGTGTTCAGAGTCTTCTATTAACTCTGTACACATCGAGCAATACGAACTGACGTAATTTTGAAATTTGTATAGACAGCCTCTGAAGCTTATTATTTGGGTCAGATAGAAATCCAGGTCCCGATGCTGTGGCAACTTATCCACGTATGAATGTCAGGTATAAGTCTGTACGTCCAACGTCCTTAAGATGAGGCTTGTCACCGTTGTTTCTTCTTTTAGATTTCTGTAATTGGCGCTGATAGTTCATATAATCTCGTGAACTCGTCTCGCTGAATGTCTATGGGCGGCATACTTTCTAGTACTTCTGCTGCTTCGCTGGATATAGTTCGAAAAGCACTTGTTTCTATTATTTTTGTGAGTCTACGTACCGCATTTATTGGTCTGGCATATGCTTTTATGTTTAGTGCCTGTATCCATAGTGGATCCGAATATATGTAATATAACTGAGTGCGCGGCCAGCGTTAAAGTCTAGACCTCATCTTCTTCCAAACAGCTTTTGCAAATGGCGTCTGGTAAGATTACCAACTTTACAGTATAGATGCCAGGTTAAAAGCCTTACTGAGGGCAAAGAGATCACTAAGTCTCTTGCTATCAATCTTGGGCCAAAAGGCTTTTGCGACAGCGCAAGTACCGATGGTGGCCCAGCGCCGTCCAAGCTTCCGCGAAGCCCAGCTATCCAGTAACAGAACGCAAGAGGATACGAGAGTACCGACTCGCTCCCATTCCACTGATAGCGGTTCAAGGGTGTCATTCCTTGCTAGCTCAATAGCTTTACCTTTTTCTGCGATTCCGCTATGGCCACGTCATATCACAAAGACTCTCGGTGCTATTGATAGCGAGGTTAAGTACTTCCGGTCCAACCCTGACCACACTGTAAATGAGTTCAAAGCTAGTATCGCCGCTCTGCTATCTGAGTGAATGGTTACTTCTCTAAAGGAGTCTGCACTCCGGATCAGCATATCTACTGTACCTTAATGGCTGTAACCTCGGCTTAGAAGACAAAGATATAAATTAAATAACTAAACAATAAATAATTACTTTATCACTAGCAAAACCGTAACTTCTCTAACTTTAAGATCTGGAATCGGGAACTAAAAAAAAATTCCTCAGAGCTAGTAAATATGGAAGAAACTTTATTTCAAATGTCAAGATTTCTTTATTTTTGAAAACCTTTCTTTGGAATGTCAAATATTTTGCTCCATTTGTTTAAATATCAATTTCAAGCTTTTGTCCGAGCAAAGCCCGTAGCAAAGGATAATATACATATGTATATCCGAATACCGTTTATACTTAAAATAAGCCAAGCGCATTATACCTCATGTCTTTTTATTCAAGTTTTTTGATTATATATAGTGATTTTAGTAGGCATCGGCAATACAAATACTTAATTAATAGCGAGTAACTAATATCATGTTGTAGGCTGAGTACTATACTAGGCGTTGCAGCTTTAAAATGTGTTGCAATAAGAAAGAATCTCGTTGTAGCTGCAAGCCTTGCTGCAACACTCATCATAAACACCGGTGTCTCGGTGGCGACGAGTCTTGGCTAAAGTGTCAAATTGGGCGCCGTGAATCTTGGCTAAGAATGGCGAGTTGGCATAGGGGAAGGGCAGTTCGTAGTCCACTTCATTGTTTCCCAGGTCATCCCACTCCACTGATTTCCGAATATAGAAGTTTTAATTTTTAAGGTAGTTGAAATAATTGGGCAGTACTGTAATCCTGAGCGGGTTACTCACCTGATTTCTTGAACTTTGAGTTGAAGCCATGGACGCAAATGGTGCTGAGCACAGCGTCCAAGGCCGGTCCACAAACGGTGCGTTGGCTTTGACCTTGTGGCAACAACGCTGCCATAACAATCAGCACGGCGCAGATTTTCAAGAAGTTCTTCGGCATCATAATGGCGGTGGTGTGTTCTCAAATAAGTCTCAAAACCCAAAAGGCTGCTTTTGTGTTAAAGCGTACTAGTGAAGCTGTGGAATGTAACTGATGTAATTCTCAGCTTTTGGCTTTGTTTTTATAGAAGTGAATTCGCAAAAAGAGATGAGTTAGCTTGCTCTTCTATTAATTAGCATATGTCAATTCAATGCATCTCATTGCTTCTTACGAGACTGGATGAGGTGCGAAGGCCGAAATCAAGGTTTTCAATGAAATCTGTTGCATATTTATGAGCGCACGTGGATAATATACACGTGTAGATATGTAAATGGTCTCAGCCAAGAAGACTTATCCCTCATACCAAAAAGCTTAAAGCGTTCGGCTGAAATTTCATGAATAATCCTTCAGACTACCTTAAGCATATTATGGATGGTTGAAATGTATTTTGGGAAAGCGAATGTATCGGTTGCTAATATTGAAATACATAAAGAGCTTTAAGCGCTTTAAAGGCTTGAAGCTAATAAAGAGCAATTCTTTGTAAGAAGAACTCTTACCTCGGACAATTTGCCATCGATTTTTTCTTAGACATTTTCTATTTTAGGCATTAAGCTACATACTTTTGTTGCGAAGTTTTAAAAAATATAAGTTAAATAGTTTGGGTAATAATATCGTCTCCTAAATTATCCTCTCTCATTTCTACCAAACATTCATTCACCCCGCTCTGCAATGCACCCAATATTCCTTGCCTATGCATTGGAGTTATGTCTCAATATCACAGCTAACATATTGTCCAAATATTGGCAATAACTCTAAAAGTGGCAATAAAATATTTATTATCGCCATTAAAAGACATTCTATTTAGCTTCTGCCAACATGCAAGTCACATTTTTATTTCTTTTTATGTATTTAGTGACCGAGAGAACAAAATATGACGAATTTTGATAAGCCGATAAGCAAAATAGAACTCATACTTTGTTTAATATAGACTGTTGTGTAAGGTTAAGTTAGGTTAGTTTAATCTGGTAGGCCGATGAGTCACGCATAGACCAGTTTTGGTCCTTTGCGATACCAGATGGAGTTCAATTTATAGGTCCATGAGTCATTCTTTGGGATATCTGCGCTTGACGCGAAGTTCAACAGAATATATGTTCTCACTAGCGATACCTCTTCCAGCGTATCACACCGTGGGAACCCCAGATGCCTACAGCGTTGTCTTGCCAATGCGGGACAAGTGCACAAGAGATGCTGCATATTTTTCCTGGTACCTATCTCTAGACATTTTCATATTCCTACAGTCTCTTCTATCGATTGCCAATTGGAATTTTTTGTACTTCCAATCTACCGTTTTGCTCATTTACTTTTCCCCCGGGTTAGCTCACTCCATTGGGTTTTGATTTTCCCTATTGCTTGAAGAAGAGGGAGGTATGTATGTATGAACTTCAAGCGTTTAAACAATACATGGGTTTCCCAAAGTCGATCACATCGGTTGTTAGCCATCCATCATTCTCGGCAATGTCGTCCACTATTTCATTGCCCTCGATGCCTTTGTGACCAGGCGCCCAGTAGAAGTGAAGTTGCTTACTTCTGGCAACACTTTCTACTGCTGCCCGACTGTTCTGTAGTTGTCTGTTGTGCGAAAGACTGAGTGGTTTTTGGAAGCGTGGAGTTTTGCCTCTTTTTTGTCATGGTACTTTATTTCTTTCGCAAAGTTCATAATTCTCAATTAAAAGATAAAAAAGGAGTTCAAGGTTATTAAAGAATATTTTGAAAGTCCGTCCGAATGCTAGTTGCTGAACATTGGTTACCGAGCTTACACTAGCCCCATTGATGCAGCGCACGAGTCCACGAAGACAGGGGAATAGCTGTTCGTTCCCATCCTAATTGGAAGTAGTACCCTCCCCAAACCCGAGCTCATCGGCTTTACAGATTCCGACGATTTCGCTGTGACCAGGCACTAAGACTAGTTTAATAAAAAAGTAGCTTCAAGCCACAGCTAGTGAGGTCTTACACTCCTTGACTAGCTTTGAGCTCACTGTCAGCAAGCTTAAAGCCTGTATAGCGGCTCTTTTACCCTATTGGAAGCATACGTCTATAAAAGAAGCCACATTTCGTTGAAATACATTTTCTGCTAACTTAATAGCTGCCACTTTTGCTTGAAATACACTGCAGTAATCCGGCAGTTTCATATAAGAGTTGATTGAGAGCTCCCGACAGAAGACGCCCCCTCCAACCTCTTCCTTGGGCTACGTTCCATCCGTGAGAAATTTCGCTACGCCTCTTCTCTAGCAAGCTGAGCTCTGTGGCACTGCGGTCCAGAGTTGCAATTCGATTTGCGAGATGACTTTGGAATGCCCCACTTTCAGATATTTAATGAGTCCAGCTTTCCGGAGACTGATAGCATTGCATTCGACGGCTAAATCCACCTTTGCTGTATGTAGAATGGCATTAAGTTGGGGGTTGAGGGTCTCTCGCTGAACACATTTCAGGTGTTTAGCGAGTGTGGCCTTATCGAGCGCTCTCCATCAGACAAAACCACCAATTATAACATAACAGGAACACTAAGAGCGTTTTAATAAGTAACTCAGAAGCTTCAGCAAAGAAGTATGATCAGATTTTTTCTCATCTGCACCAGTTCCAGAGGTAAAAGTAAATTACTAAGCAAACTCGAGTATTTTCTGCAAATATTCGCTACCAAGCTTCTTAAATAATTTCCCCAAGAACCGGCCAAAGTCGCGTACAAAAAATAACGTTTAGCAGGTCTTTGTGCTAAAAATAATTTCTGCGATAAAAAATTGCCATATAATTCATGCCAAAGTGGTTATGAGTCTGCAGAAGAATGCTTTTGGCCAAGCCAAACAATGTCTGTATGTGAGAGTGCACTTACTCGTGCATAAAAGAGAAATTTCAGTCACATTATTAGCACGAATATAGTATCTACTCATCATTTTCATTTGCCAACCGCACACTGGTCCGCTGCCGCTGGCCATGCCAAGAGCCAAGAGCTGCGGCTCCAACAAAACGTTGTCGAATCGATCGCTGCAAAAAATGACAGTGGAAAATTTACGACTTATTAGTTTCCGCCCAAATAGCTACGGAATATGACTAAAAATCGAATAGCAGTATATATGCTGCAACGTCAACGCCTTTACGCCACGCTTCATTCGACTTGGCAAGCTTCGTAGATTCCAGACACATTCGAACGCCCCCTAGACGCTTTCGCCTTTGTTATATCTCTCACTTTTTTGCATGGAAATTGCAAGTCGTATTTATAACCTAATTTACTGCGACAACATTGTAGTAAATTAAACAAACATTTCGCTTTATATCTTATTTTTTACACTTAATGGCTGATTGGAGCGCACGATGTGGCAGTAAATCGTCTGCGCCAAAGTCTGCTCGATGTGGGCGCTTGAGTGTCCGCGAGGCAATTAAACGGCGAGAATAACACTCTGCTTTCGCTGTTAAAGCGTTATGTACGCATGTGTACTATATATATATATATATTATGGAAAATATTTAACGAATATATACGTGGAAGAAACTCTTGAAAATTTCATATACGCAAATCATTTCACTCTCATTCTCTCCTCTAATCTACTTTCTTGGTAAAACTTGTGTAACAAATTGTTTTCGCCAAAAATAGTTTTCATTGCTTGGGGGAAATAACTCTCTGTGGTGGCGGAAAATCAATTATTTTGAATATATCATTGAAAACGCTTAAAATCTAACTCCCAAATACCCGCTTAGTTGATTAACAAGCGAAGTTAGTATAACAGTCGAATTTTCGTGTTCATAATCCGGGTAAGTTCATTAGTTCTCTTTCCCAAAGCACCTTGGTGAGTAAAATTATAAAAAAATTCTAGTATATTCAATGATTTAGCCTCCACTTTTAAGTTGACACCGAACTTTGTCACATCTCACTTCCTCTCGGATTGCCATACAAATCAGAGTTCAGTTAGATAATATTTTCAGACATAGTTGACAACAGTTTGGCACTTGCCGAATACCCTATTTATTCCTCACGAAAGCAAGTGTGCCCTCAATAAGCTTTTTCGTTGCTTGCAGAGAATCTATGACATGAAAAGGTGTCCTGCGATTTATGTCAAGACTGCTTTTCTTATCATGTGATATTTAAAGGAGGAGAGCGCTCAACGCCGCACATAGCTAGAAGCGCAGACAACATAAAAGCACCGCAAGAACTTCGAGCTATGTGTGTGTGTCGAGTAGGGTTTTCCTTTTCTTGCTAAAAGCTATAGGGTGCAGCTTGTAGCAAGAAAGCAATGGGATTTACCGATAGTTACGTATATAAATACATACACATTTCTTAGAGGTGTTTTGCGGTAAGGCAATGAATCTTTTGGCATTCTTTGTTGAACCTTAACTTACATAATAGGTTTGAGCATGACATATAATCTACGCAGATGTTGAAATCATCGAACTTATCACCGCCTACCAAGGACAACATCTAGTTCAACCATAAAACAAAATGGTGCAGTATATAAAGGTGAAACAAAAACTGAGAGCAATAACTTCATTGAAAAACAAACTTAGTAACCATAATTTTTTCAAAATGCAAAACCAAAGGCTGTTGCAGTAACAAGTATTCCGAAATAATACACATCTTCCAGACAAAAATAGATATTTACCTTATAGCTCAAAGACTATCCACCAAGGTGCATTTATGTATGTATCCTAGCCGACTGAATGGCATGAGCGATGCTCCTCGCGAGCTTCAAAAATCAAACCAACATTTTCAGACTGAATCCAGCGATTCCTAGGTTTTACTTTCCACCCCGCTTTCTGCTCTGCTCTGCGGTCGTTTTGGCTGACTGTTACCGCCGCCTTTGTTGCTTAGTGGCATTAAATTTATGAGCTGACCCAGCGAGCATTTGTTTCTTGTAGTAACGGGTGATCTTTAGAGGTACTTCTTTCAATAGTATTTTTTTGAAAGATCACGCTTGAGTTGTTTTAAGCTGTTATTTCTGTTCATTTTTATTTGACATGGAAATTTTTGCAACGTTTACAAATCGTTCAACTTTATTACGAAAATCCATGTTCGTAAACAATGTGTTTCGGGAGCTTCGGTCAACTTATGGTCAACATAATCGGCCTACTGAGCGCACCTTCGAAACACAAAACAACCGATCTTGAGACTCAGCATTTAGTATTGGATAATATTGGACCGAATGGACTACGTCCGGGAAGAAGTAAAAAAAAAAAGCGAGAGTATACACGAAGACCTTGGAGAATCGATTCGGCGACATTCGCAGCAGCTCAGACTGATGTATGGAACGACTTGGCGCATTTTACGTCGAGATCTTAAGTTGAAAATACCGCTTGTGCAAGAACTAAGCCCGCTCGACTTTCCCTAGCGACATCGCTTAACTTTATGTGCTCTTGAAAAGTTTCAGAAGATCCTTTTTTTTCCAAATTTGGTTCGGCGATGAGCCTCATTTCTGGCTCAGTATGTATGTAAAAAAGCAAAATTGCCGCATTTGGACCGGATTTTTTCCTTAGAAAAGTAGGGAACCTCGATGTAAATCACCCTTTGACCGCTGCTACTCCTCACTATCTGTTTCTGATGACCCTCATCTTTCACATTTCAAAGTTTTGCATTTGCCAGTGCAGTTATATGGCGGTTGAGCCTGGATTTTATTCCTTCTCGATCTTGGCATTTGGAGAACTTGTGCTCACGGTGATCTCTGTACTCGCAGTTCCACGATTTTCTTTGTGGCCGATTAGACTTGATGTGGAAAATAACTCAACGATTGACGCCACTGAGCTATTGCTGCTAAATATCGACGCAAAATATCTAACAACAGTTTTTTGAGACTTAAAAATTTCAGCAAGTTGCTGGCTGTTCGTCAAAGTTATTATTGTTGTTGTTAACGTTATTATTTGATTTAAATTTTAAAAATTTAATTCAAAAACTGTGAATTTGTCGCATTTATTTTGGCGTATTTTGCGAGCATCTGAACTGTAAATAGCGGCGATTTTTCATCTTCTGTTCCAACAGTGACGGCCACAGCAGCTGGAGCCGCAGCCACAGCCAAACACATTCCTTTGGCAACCATCCGCTGCAATCACTCGCGCTCGCCATTGTGCTAAGTATTCGCTTATGCTGCACGGACACAGCCATCCGTTCATGCCGCATCCGCTGTGGCACGCGAATTTTATGTTTTTTAATTCCGTGGTCGCTCTTCCACATTCCACTACCTTCCGTGCACTATTTATTCTTGTTTCGCCAGCGCAATATTTTGTTCCATTAAAGTGATTCATTTCAAAATGATTCTTATAGGAAGTCAAGCGCATGAAAAGTCGGGTGGTGGGGGTGGTGGGCACGCGTGTTGGGGTGTGCTATTTTCAGCGCTGCGTTCGTCTTCTCTTGCCAACAGCAAAACCAGTGTGCGCTCGGCCATGGCTGTAGCAGACGGCGTTAAGAATAAAAGATATTTTTATTGCGAAAAAATTAAATTAAAACGTGGTCAAATGTAGGACACAACATTTTTTCCTATTCTTCTTTACTTCTTTCCATTTGCATATGCTCCTGCATATGTTCATGCGTATGCCTATGGATAATGCATACATACATTGCTATATATGGTACCGGAAGCACTGTTAGTTTTATAAAAAGTGTTAAATGCCAGTGTATTGAAACAGTAGCGTTCAACAACGGTCATTTATGACAACCACATAACTGGTTCACGATAGATGTGTGCTTATTTCAAAATGAGAACAGTAAAAATATGAATTGGTTTAAGCCATCGTCCGTCCGCCCTCAATTTCTGTGTTTGCCCGTCTCCACATTCGCACTCTTATACGAAATCAGTCTACAAGAAAACTGTTGAAAAGTATATAATTTTACTCACACATCCATTCAATAGTTTGCTTGCTTGATATTATACACCCACGCTCTTCAACTGTCGACCGGGAAATCGTAGCATAAATTTAGGCGTTGAATTTATTTATACTCTTGCGACATGTTGCTACAGAGTATAACCATCTAACGTGGTACGTATCACCTAAGACTACTTATTAGCTTTTTTTTTATATATTTATAATGAACTTTAATGAACGAAATATGCATCATTTTGGTCGACCACTTTGCCATTTTTCTGTTAGAGACATTATTCCATCAGAATGAAACTTTTCAGGTTTCTTGGTGAAAAACTGCGAGAAGTAATTTTCACAGGTTGCACTTGAAGCGAACTTTACTCCATGAAGGGAATTCTGCATTGACCGAAACAAATGGTTGTCTAATGGTGCAAGGTCAGGGCTATATGGTGGATGCATCACAACTTCGCAGCTAAGCTCTTATAGTTTTTGACGAGTCATCAAAGATGTGTGCGGTCTAGCGCTGTCCTGATGGAAGGCGACGCCTTTCCTGTTGCTCAGCTCTGGCCATTTTTTTCGATTGCTTGTTTCAATCTCATCAGTTGTTGACAGCAAAATGTAGAATCAGTCATTCTACCAGGCTGGCGCAGCTCATGGTGGATGATTCCTTCTCTATCCCACCAACCACTCAGCATAACCTTTCGATGCATCGAAGTCATCTTTGCGACCATTTGTTGAGCTTCAGCAGTCTTGGACCATGATCTTGTTCACTTATTTTTGTTGTATTTCATTCACTTTTCGTCTCCTGTTACCATTCGTTTAAAAAATGGTTCGATTTCATTTCGTTTCAGCAAAGAATCGCAGATGTTAATTCGGTCCATTAAATTTTTCACAGACAATTCTTAAGGTACTCAAACATCGAGCTTCGTTTTGTAGCCAGTCTTTTTTAAATGTTTCAAAACTATTTGATGATGAATGTTAAGTTTCTTAGCGATATCATAGTTTCATAGTTTCATCGACAGATCCACCGGACCGATGAAAATATTTCGAAATTCTTCATTATTTTCACTCATTTTTGAACAGCTGTAACTTTTTTTCAATTTCCCCGAATTTAATTTTTTTCTGGTTAAATAAAGCTGAAAATCTCAACTTCCGAAGATTTTATGGTGTGACACAATGTGATTGTCAGCACTGGAGATATACGACTGCAACGACATCTACTAAGAAAATACCAAAGGATTTTTTCGACGAACTAATATTTCTTCTTTTAAAGTTAAAAGTGGAGCTGAAATGAAAGAATCATTGAAGCTGAGCGAATAGCAGGCCGCACCGGAGATATAAAAGAGAAACCAAAAAATGTAATATGGAGACATTAACCAGCATGATAACAATAACAGCAAACATTTGCTCCTCCATCAAGAGTTCACTTTTATTGCGAAATGAAAACTTTCCTCTACGGCACGTCAGGGGTCAACTGTAGCTCAGAAAAAAGCCAGTTGCAACATGTTGCCATCAAGAGGTATGTAAGTGCTTTTGTCATGTGCTCAAAACTGGGATTTGTTTCGCAGATCAAAGCTGAATTTGTGTCAAATCGAAATTAGAATTTTCGCAAACCCGGCAAACCTCGCTCATAATGAAGCACTTAGCTGAGCGGCGTGCAGCTGCACTACAAAGGGCTGCGCATACATGAAATTTACGATGTTTTTCAATTTCATTTCAAAGCAAAAGCAGAAACAATGTCATTAAGGTGAAGGCTCCGACGCATTCAAAGCAAAATAAAAACCTCTGCGGAGATTCAATGGGTTTTATTTTTGCATTGGGCACAAATATGTTTCGCAGCGTTATGCGCAGTTGCTGTTACTGTTGTTGTTGCTGGTATTGCTGGTGGCAGCTGCCATGACTGCGCTTGCATTAGAGGAAGCGAGTTGCACCAGCATACGAAAGGCAATTCCATTTGCGAGCATTGCCGTAATTGTGTGTGTGTGTGTGTGCTGGCAGAGGCGCTGCCACGGCGAGGGACGCCTGTGTAAAGTTATGTATAAAACACTTGTGTGGCATTAAAATAACATTTGCAGCTCTAGAGTGGTGCAATTATTGCATTTGGTTGGAAGCCAGCAACACATGGGCACCTGCTCAATGGGTGTTTGTCCTTACTTATATGTATAGTATATACTCATATACGCTGTGGCAACATGTGGCATGTGGAGCGCAATACTGCCAACAATTGCTGCTGTCTGGCGGGCGCTAAGGACGAAGCGTGTGTGAGTGGGTGGCAGCATCAGACATTTGCTTATCATAAAGTTGCACAAACGCCCCAAAAGTCTGGAGTGCCGCTTCGAGACGCATAAAACTCGCACGCCTCCGCACTCACACACACACACCGCAGTAGCATGAGTGAAGTGACTGCGCACATTCCAGCCGTCTTGCCATTTTTGCAGCAGCTCATGCATTATCAGTCAGCAACAGCAAGCATGTGACTTCATGCGAGCGGTTCACATTGCGACCGAATTTCAGCAACATGCAACATTAAAAGCGATCAGTTATACGACACTCCATATTATAGTTGCTGCAAGTCTCGAAA